>JADRCH010000186.1:2295283-2474814 GCA_019843965.1 Rhynchomys soricoides
CTCCTTCTCCTTCTCCTTCTCCTTCTCCTTCTCCTTCTCCTTCTCCTCCTCCTCCTTCTCTTCCTTCTCCTTCCTCCTCCTTCCTCCTCCTCCTTCCTGTTCCTCCTCCCTCACTACCTCCTTCCTTTCCTTCCTCCTTGTTTTCTCCTCCTCCCCCCCTCTTCTGTCATTCTCTTTGCTTATTTTTTGAATTAATAATTGTATTGATCCTCACATTTAAATGCTTTCTTTCCTTACTTATCTTACATGCACTGTGGGTGCTGAGCCTCTAGTCCTTGTGCAGAAGCATGAGGTTGCTGCCTCTCACTAATGCCCCTACCTCCAGCCTTCTTCCTCAGTAGCAGGTACTCCAGAAGGATGGAAACTCTCATGGCACCCACCCATGGTCAGTTCCTCCCACACTGTCCTGTACCAGGGGGCTGGAGACCATCAGCTTTCATAAAGACTTTGGCCTGAGGTCAGCTTGGATCCCTGCCTGGTCTTTCAAAGTACTTTCCGTCTACTGTCTCCAAATGCAGCATTTTCCGTAAACACCTTTCTTTCTTTCTTTCTTTTTTTTTCTTTTTTTTTTTAAGTAGAAAGATAGTCAAAGATGAGCAGATGGTCTATTAGTGATAATCCAGAGACACATAGCACACGGATTCAATTGGCTTCCAAATGACCATTTGGAGTGTGACTGAAGTTTTAAGCTATTGTAATAACATGAGGGCAATGATAGCTCTGAGTCTTAAAGACTTCAGAGGTGAAGCGGCTTTCCATTACCGTTAGCATGGTGAAATAGCGCAGGCTACAGAACATTTGCTCCCAATTATGGCACTAGCTCACTGTGCTTATAGAGCAAAAATAACAGTGAGACTTGTTTTTCTGATCTCTCCCCAGGATTTGTGGACTGTTTGTTTTTATTATCTTATAGATAAATATGGATGAAAAACACAACATAGATGGGATTTTTTATACCCCAGTTGTCTTTGGATGTGAATGCTGATCTTAATTTAATAAAAACTAAGTCAGGCCATGCTCGCAGTTCTAGTGCAAGGATATATTTTCAAGGAAGGAAGTGCCATGGGTCAGAAGATAAACATGGGCTTCAGAACCGAGCTTGTGGATCGAACCCACTCCTCCTTATTGTGTGAGGCGACTTGGACTAAGTGGCTTCATCTTCCTGGATTCTAAATTCCTCCCTCTGCCAATGATACAAAAATACCAACCCTGCCCCCTCAGAAGCTGAGGAGAAGAACAAAAGGGATAATGTGCTTGGAAATATTTGGGTGTTCTTACAAATATAACGAACTTCAGTGTCATTATAATGACGCTAGATAATGGACCCTCTATATAGGCTATTTCTAATACACCCAATAAGTGTCATGTTTTAACCACTTCTCCCACTCAATAATGTCACAGATTTCAGCTGCTCATGGTTAGTCCATTTTGAGTTGTTATAAAATAGACCTGGGTCCAGGTGATGTCTAATAATGACAGTTTATAATAGTTCAGCCTCCTGGAGCCTGGTAAGCTAGGCATGGTTCTGGCATCTTCTTGGCATTGCTGAGGGGCTACTTGCTTCACCAGAAAATCATGTAAGGTGTCCCCTGCTGAGACAGGAAGTCTGCCAGCTCTGGTCTCACTTCTTTAATTTGATGGAGTAGGGTGTGTCATACAAGTGCGTGGAGGTCACAAGGCAACTTGAAGGAGTTGCTTCTCCCCTTCCAGGCAGGACATGAGTCCCAGGGATTGAACTCAGACTACGTATCAGGCTTCAACAGACTCCTGTTCCCATACATCTCTCTGGGGAATTCTTCCTCTTCCTAGAAAACAATTAGTGTCACCATGAATGACCTCACTGTATTCTAATTCCTTTCCCAAATGCCTCTTCTCCAAATGTCACTAGTAGAGGAATTTGGGACAGAGTAGCTAACACTAGAACTTTTGGAGGCACATTTAAACCACAAAAATAAGGTCTGATTTTCAGAAAAATTACAAAAATCTTACTATAAATGTTTCACTGATTATCTGGAAATTAAACTGAACTAAGCCTCCCACATCTTATATGGCAGCCTATTCTTTGGAGGTTAGATAGGAAGGACTAATGCAGTGGTTCTCAACCTGTGGGTCTTACCCTGAGGGGTCAAATGCCCCTTTCACAGAGGCCACCTACGACCACCAGAAAACACGGACATTACGTTATGATTCATAGCAATAGTAAAATTACAGTTACAAAGTAGTAACAAAAATAATTTTAGGGTTCGGGGGGTCACCAAAGCATAGGGAACTGTATCAAAGGGTCACAGATTAGGAAGGTTGAGAACCACTGCATTGCACTAGTAAGCCTCTTACTGACAGACACGTAAGCTGTGAGGCATGGTACTATGGCCATTTAATGTCTTTTCTGTAAATGTTTATTAACCATTTGAGAATGTCATACATTATGTTTTGATCTTATTCACTCCCTCTTCCCCAGTTCCTCCAAGAACATCCACTATCACAAACCCACATAACTTTTTGCTTTCGATTTTTGAAAAATCCATCAAGTCCAGTTTGTGCTGTCTACGTATATTTGGGTGTACAGTCAACCTCCCGGAGGCCATGCTACTAAAGGAAACTAGCTGCCCCACTGGCAGCAGCTCCTCAGCTAGGTCAGGTCTCCATGTCCACATTTCCTGTCTACACTGAGCTTGTTTCCTATTCTGGAGGATACCTCATACTGCCCTTTGTTGAGTGGAAGCTCTTTTAGTTTCAAGAGGTCCC
The DNA here is from genome assembly GCA_019843965.1 of Rhynchomys soricoides. Taxonomy (NCBI): domain Eukaryota; kingdom Metazoa; phylum Chordata; class Mammalia; order Rodentia; family Muridae; genus Rhynchomys; species Rhynchomys soricoides. The sequence continues at coordinate 2,298,029 of JADRCH010000186.1, forward strand.
ATTTATTGTTGGTCTTAATGGCTGTGCATCAGGGTCCTGTTCCAAAAGTCCTTTCCTGTGTCCATGGTTGAAGTATATTCCCTACATTCTCCTCTAGCAGATTCAGAGTGTCAGGTCCTATGTTGATGTCCTTGAATGTGGAGTTGGGTTTTGTTCAGGATGAGAAATAAAGACACAGCTTCCTTCTTCTGCATGGAGCTCTCCCATTTAGCCAGCACTGTGATGTCTTTTCTACACTGTTTGTTGTTGGTTTCTTTGTCAAAAATCAGGTTGCTTTAGGAGCATGGCCTTCTAAGTGTGTCCTCAATTACATTCCATTGATCAATGAGTCTGTTTTTATGTCAGTACCATGCTGATTTTACTACTATATCTCTGAACTACAATTGACATTTAAGGTAATGATCCCTCCAACATTTGCTAAGGATTGTTTTGGCTACTTGTTTGGTTTCAGATCCCAAGATAAGGGGCTGAGTTGCATATTTTACATATCAAAGCAGACCTGGCCTCCAGATTTTCCCAGCTTCTCTCAGTCTCTATCTGGTGTACCCTGCCCCCAATCCTGATCTTTCCAGTCTTGGCTTCCCTTCCCTCAGAGATTCTTCCATATATAAGCTAGACATTCTGGTTTCCTCTCTTTCCTGTTCTTCCCTCCTCTCTCCTTCTTCTCTTCTTTCTCTGTGCACACTCTTTCTCTCTTTCCCCTCCCCTTTCTCCCCCTTCCCATGGCTACATCCTTGGTCTCACTCCTTGGGGCTAGTCTCCCCACACCCCTCTCCCCATGGTGACTTTCCCAGAATCTGTCCCTGAGGCCAGTGAACTCTCCAGAAAGCAGCTTTCCCATAAGCCTGCATTTAATATAATCTAATCTGGCTTGAATTGGCCCATTTCGCCCACAGAGAAATAACTTATTACTACCCTTGATATTTTGTGTTTCCATTTGAAATTTAAGGTAAGTTTTTTTTTCTGTGAAGATATGCATTGAAATTTTGATGAGAATTGTAGTGAATCTATCTATAGATCTTTTGGGTTAAGATGATCATTTTCACAATATTTTATAAATCCATAAATCTTTCTATCATTTGGTGTCTTCAGGTCTATTTTATTTACTGTGTACAAGCTTTTATTATGCTTTTCACTTACTTGATGAAATTTACTTCCATACATATGTAGGAATATATATATTTGTATATATTACTTTTATATATATTATTATATATTTATTTTTGTATATTATATAAATATGTATGTTTATTCTTCATTTTATTTATATATTTATTATATATTATTATATAATATATATGATATCATATATCATTGTAATGTGTATATTGATATTTTTTCCTTCAATTCTAGGAATTTTTAAACTTTCTTCTTGATTTCTTTCTTTATGAACATTTGGTAGTATGTTGCTTAGTTTCTGTGAGTTTGTGTACTCTTTGTAGTCGCTATTGTTGTTGATATCCAGCTTCATGCCATTGTGTTCAGACAGAATGCAGGATATGATTTCAATTTTCCTATATTTGTTTAGACTTGTTTATATCCTAATATGTGGTTAATTTTGGAGAAAGTTCCAGGGGCTCCTGCTGAGAATAGCCTGTACTCTTTAGTGCTTGGGTGGAAATTTCTGTAGCTATCTGTTAGATCTATTTGATTTATAGTGTAATTTAACTCCAGAGTTTCTCTGTTTAGTTTTTTTTTCCCACATGACCTTTTCATTGGTAAGAATAAAGTAGTGAGGTCACTCCCTATCAATATGTTGTGTTTAACCTATGGTTTTGGATATAATAGTATTTCTTTTATAAATCTGGATGCATTTGTGTTTGGAACATATATGTGTAGGATTGAAACATACTATTGGTAGATTTCTCTTTACTGAGCATGAAGTGATCCTCTATATCTCTTTTGACTAGTTGTAATTTGAAATGTATTTTGTTGGATGTTGGAATAGCTGCAACTGCTTGTTTCTTAGTTTCATAGACCACCTTTCTCTCTTTTTACTGTGAGGCAGTATCAGTTTTTGATGGTGAGATGTGTTTGTTGGAGGCAAGAAAAAGATAGATTCTGTTTTGTAACCAATCTGTTAGTATGTATCTCTTTATTGGGGAAATGATACAGTTAACATTGGAGGATTATCATTGAATAATGTGTATTAATTCTTGTTATTTTGTTGTGGCAAGTTTTTAGATCTCATTTTATAATGAATTCATTGTGGAAATTATTTTTTTTCACATTTTATTTACATTTCAAATGTTTCTCCCTTTCCAGATCTCCCCATTGGAACTTCCCCATTCCCTCCGCCTGCCACTATGGGGGTATTCTCCCACCCACCCACCCACCCACGGAAATTATTTTTTAAAATATTTATTTCTTTTATTTTATGTATATCTGCACCCCAGTTCTGGGATGTGTGGGGTGGAGACAGGTGGATCCCTGGAGCTTTCTGGCTAGTCAGTCTAGTGGGAGTCCAATTTTAGAGAAACATTGTTTCAAAATATAGGTGGAGAGCAATTGAAGAAGACACTGGTATGGTGGATAGTTTGATGTCAACTTGACACAAGCTACAGTCATCCAAGAGGAGAGAAGTTTGATTAAGAAAATACCTCCATATGATCAATTTGTAGGCAATCCTTTAAGGAATTTTTATCAGTGATTGATGGAGGAGGACCCAGCCCATTGTGGATGATGCCATCCCCGGTGGTCCTGGGTTCTATAACAAAGCAGGCTTAGCAGGTCAGCATGAACAACCTAGTAAGCTTCAGACCTCCATGGGTCTCTTCATCAGTTCCTCCCTCCAGGTTCCTGCCCTGTGTGAGTTTCTGCCCTCACTGCTTTTGATGTTGAACTTTTATGTGGAACTGTGTGAGTCTCTCTCTCTCTCTCTCTCTCTCTCTCTCTCTCTGTCTCTCTCTGCCTCTCTTTCTCTGTCTCTCTCTGTCTCTCTCTCTGTCTCTCTCTCTCTTTCTCTCTCTCTCTCTCTGTGTGTGTGTGTGTATGTCAGAGGGGGGGGGGAGAGAGAGAGAGATGTACCTACCTGGTGTCCTTGAAATTTAGTAGAGGGCATCAGAACCATGGAACTGGAGTTTTGAACATTTGTAGGCTACCATTTAGGTGCTAGAAACTATTAACCTCTTCAGAGTGAAATGTGAAGTATTTCTTCCAGTAGCCTCTGTAGACTTGGCTTAGTGGTCACAAATTCCTCAAATCTGTTTTTATCATGGAAAGACTTTTTTTTCTCTTCTTTTATGACCTATAGTTTTACATAGGGAAGTCTAGGCTGGCGTTTGTGATCTTTTGTAAGTTGTAGAACATCCGTGTAAGTCCCCTGGCTTTCTAGTCTCTATTGAAAAATCAATTGTTGTTCTGATGGACCTTTATATGTGACTAGCTCTTTCTGGAAGCTTTCAATATCCTTTCTTTGTTCTGTTTAGTGTTTGGGCTTTTGTATGACAAGAGGATTTTCATTTCTGATCCTATTTGTTGTTCCATATGCCTCTTGCATATGTTTATTTAATTGAAGAGAAAACTGAACCTCAGAGCCATTAAATTATTTTCCCCAAAGACACAACAAAAACAACCAAGCAGAGTATCCCTCTTTAGTCTCTAGTAATAGAAGAGCCATACTATTGCAAATGAAGGTTTTGCGTATGTATGTATGTAGAGTATGTGCACAAGCTCATGTGTGCATGTGCTCATGTGTGCATGTGTACATGTGTAAGTATACACCTATGTGTTGTATGTGTTAGTGTGTGTGAGTGTGTGTGTGCATGAAAAGGTCAGAGGTGAAAGTCAGGTTTTGTTTTTGTTTTTTTTTCAATTGCTTTCCACCTTAGATTTTGACACAAGGTTTCTTCCTAAACTTGGAGTTATTCCACTAATCTGTGTAGTCAATGAGCTCCAGTATCTGTCTCTGCTCTACTCATTTCTGGCACTGGAATTACACTATTATGTCTGCCTTTTGTAATTCAGGTTTTAAAATTAAGGAAACAATGCTGGAGAGACCGTGCAGCAGTTCAGAACACTTGTTGCTCTTCCAGAGGGCCTTGGTGTGACTCCCAGAACCCATACAAAGGCTCAGAACTGCCTGTAACTCCAATCCCAGGGAATGTGATGCCTTCTTTGGGCTACTGAAAGCAATTGGCATGCATATGGTACACAGATACACTTGTAGGCAAAAACATATACACATAAAATATTATTTTAGAGTTAGTAAAATTAAGACACTATAGAACCTAAATTTCTGTTAATAACAAGGTAGACATACACTAAAGCTTATGGCAATCACCCAGAACCATAACCTAGTCAGTATGGAAATAAAAGGCAGAAGGAGAAATCAACTTCAAACTCAATAATATATTTAAAATGCTAAAATCATACACATCTGCTTTATTCTTGGCTCAAGTGATGTTTCTCTAGTAATAAAGCTTTTGCTCATTTGTCTAGATAGCTTGCACTTACAACTTTTTATTGGTTAGATAGCTTAATAAGAATTTATCATTGCAAAAATAATAGTCAACAGAAAGCATGGAAAGGCTGAGGATATGGAAATAAGTCAATTATACAAATTCTAATTCCAGCTAATAAAATACAGAGCGGAGCCCAGTCTTAAAAGGACTCCTCAACTGGTCCTTATGACACATGCTGCTGCAACATGAAGTTTCAGACATCAGAAGTCAAACTTAGAGGTGTTTCCCTTTGATTCTTGGAATGACGGCAGAATCCTTCTATTCCCATATAGCAGAGAGCCAGGACTCGCCTACTGCTGCTCACCTTCTGAATCAAGTTTATTTTCTCCTCCAGTATCAACTCCTCCTGCTTAGTATCCCTGTTTTAACAGCTTCTATGACAGCATTGCATAGTTGCCCTAACAACACTGCATGGTCACCTGTGCATGATGTGCGATCAGTATTACTTTATGGGGACTGCTTGGTAAGTTCCAAAAACAGAGTTCATCCGAGACTTGGTGCTTCAAAGCTTCAGAACAATCTGTTTTGTAAAAAGTCCCAGAGTTCTCTACCACCAAGCCGGTTGGGAAGCCACCAATTCCCCTAACCATGATGGTCTTTTGCATCTCAGAAAAGGAAAACTACATATTACTCCATGCCAAGAACAAAGAAAGAGGCCTACCTCCCATCTGAGGGCTTAGGTCTATCCTCAGAAAAAGTGCTTTTCCCTGCATAATGACTGTGTCATATGTGGGAGTGGCCTGGGTCCTGACACAGTGTGGATTTAGAAACTCATGCTGGTTTCCTAGTCTGTAAACCAAGAGCAGTTGCTTCACCTCTTCATGCTACTAAATCTTCTCCCATCCCCCTTCTAATTCCAGGCCACAGAGCAAGTAGGTTCTCTTCTTTCTCAAGAGCAAAACTGAAAGCCATGGAAACAAGCCCAAATCATTGCTGGGAACATTTATCAGGAGACCATGAATGAACTGAGTCAGACCTGAATAGTGTAAATCAGAGTAAGAAAGAAAAAGACAGGACCATTGCCCTTCAGGTGTATTTACTTCTAAAGAGATAAGGCCCAGCAAATTTTATGAAGAAGACTCCAAAATTTTACAAAGTTCTTAACACTACTACCCTCAGACAATTTACAAGGGCAAAACATACCTTGAGAGAAAGGAGTCAAAGGCCATAGTAGAGCAAATCCATAATCAGCAAGGATAGGTGGTTTGAAGGTGCTGAGTAGAAGAACACACATTAGACCAACAATCTCAACTAACCTGGACCTCTGGGAGCTCCCAGAGACTAACCCACCAACAAAGGAACATACACTGGCTGGTCCGAGGCCCCCTGCACATATCTAGCAGAGGACTGACTGCCCCAGTAGGAAAGGATATACCTGTAGAGAGACTTGCTGCCCCAGAGAAGGGGGATGTCTGGGGTGACACCCTCTCAGAGGTGAAGGGGATGGGAGAAGGGGTGGGGAACTCTGGGAGGGGGAACTAGAAGAGAAGGCAACATTTGGGATGTAAATCAATAAAATAATTAATTTTAAAAAAGAATACCCATTTTAGGGCAGAAAAGTATGAGTGCTGCACAGGTAAGTCAAAGGGAATTGGGAATGGCTCCAAAGAGACACAGTTCTGGAGAGTGGGAAGGATGGTGGCTGAGTTTTGCTGTACAGCTGCTGAAGACTGAAACCCAACTCAACTCTTACGAGTTATGTGGCACCAGACAAGACACTTAACTTCTCCAAGACTCTACCATTATCTATAAAGCAGAGACACTAACAGTAGTTCTCACACAATACTGTTTTCAAGGACTAGGGAAGATAATCTTGCACTGAATATCTCAGTACATGTAAGCTACTGCTGTTAAGTAAATATCTTTTTATTGCTGAGACTTCTAAAGTTCCAGAATACTATTAAATGATCTTGTTTATACAAACAAAATTTTCCTTATGCTTATGTGTTTACTTATACAAAGAAAACACAAACATAAAAATGTTGAAAGATACAGAGACAAAACTATTCATCACAGGGCACAGAAGTGGCTTTTATCTGCCTTGTTTGCTTGTGTATCATTTGAAATTTGATATCTTTATAATAATATTTTATTTTTTAAAAAGGAATGGAAAAGTATAAAAGGAACAAATCAAACCACTCTGACCTTGAAGCCTAGGGTATAATGTACAGTCCAACGCAGGCTAGCGATTGCAAAGAATCAGATGACCCCAACTAAAGACAACCTAAGTGGAAAAAAAAAAACCCACCACCAAAAACAAAACAAACACACAAAAAAACCAACTTGGCAAAATAGAAAATGGAAACAAAAAGAAGGACAAGTGCTCTGTGACAGGAGATGAGGTCATGTGAAGCAGGAACACATACATGCACGCGTGCGCATACACACACACACACACACACACACACACACACACACACACACACGCTCTTTATGCCAAAGGCAGGTAAGAAGAAGGAGGGATGACTAACGCTAAGGATGTTGAAATAACCCGCATGGAGACCAAAAATTTCATAAGCTTCAAAATACACATTACAGTTTAATTGAAGTTCTTCCATATAGAGGGGTAATGCTCCCAGAAATCATCGCTTACAAAGCAGAAAGCCCAGTTGCAGGTGTGGGATACAAAGACACCATTGACTGAAGTATTCTGGGAACTAAAAATTAATTATGAAAAATATAAAGACCAGCTTGCTGGTGAGATTGAGGTTATTTAAACTATTGTTTGACCCCCAAAACTGATTTTAATTGAAAAGAACTTATTGCATTAGTCAAGTTGTGCAGAACATTCAAAGTTTGAGTTTTCAATCAATATTACATGAATGAAAGTAAACGTCTATCTTTGTTAGCATTATTATTGTTCATACCACCCAAGGGCTGGGGGTAGACACCAACGCCTTGAACCTGCTGAGTAATCATTCACCCACTGAGCTAATTTCTCAGTTCCCACAAAATGCCTCCCCATTTTTCTTGGTCCTGAGTATTGAACTCAGGGCCTTAACCCTGCTAGACAAATGCTACACCATTGAGACAGATTTCCCTGTTTATTTCTGGAAGTTTTCTGGAGAGAGTATTGACAAAGTATGAAGTATTGAAAATTACATCTAATATGATATTTTGATTTCTTCCTGAAACCATGCGCTCAAGGTTTTGAAGCTACTTTTAGGGGCTGGAGGAACCTGTCCCTACCTAGTAATAAAGGACTCAGCTTTTTTCTACATGGACCTCTCCATAGCACCAGTTCATCTCTGTTGTCAACTTGAAAGGCTCTAGAATCATCTAGAACAGTGTTTCTCAACCTATGGGTCACGATCCCTAGTCTCATCAGAAAACACGAATATTTATATTCACAAGAGTAGTAAAATTACAGTTATAAAGTAGTAACATAAATAGCCTTCATGGTCAGAGGTCACCACAACATGAGGAACAACAAAGCAAGGTTGAGAACCACTGATCTAAGAAATAAACCACTAGGCAAGCCTGTGATGGGTTATTTAGATTAGGTTATACAAGGTGGAAAGCCTCTCTCACTCTGGATGGCATCATTCCATGGGCTGGGATCCTGGACTGAGTAAAACGGGTGAAGAGAGCTAAGCATTCATCACTTTTTGCTTCCCAACCATGTACACAGTGTGACCAGCTGCCTCAGGTTTCTGCTTCAATGACCTCACGATGATAGAGGATAGTACCCTCCAGCTGGGAGCCAAAAGAAACTCTTTATTGGGTTGTTTGGTTGGGTATTTGTCATAGCAGAGAGATAAAAGGACAGCTCCTATACCTCCTATATTTTCTAGCATGAGAGCTGGATTTGGCCAAAACATATTCTCTAAATTAGGACTTCCTAATCATTTCCATCCATGAACCTTTTAACATGAGAACTTTTTATATTATCCTCTGTGTGTGTGTGTGTGTGTGTGTGTGTGTGTATGATATGTAAACCAAACATTTGATGATAATAGCTATAGATTTCTTTAAAAAATAATTATTTTATATACATATAATTTCCATGACTATTTGGCAGTATAAGATGTAGAGCCTCAGCGGTTCTCAAAATTGATCAAAGTTGATTTTGCAATTATCAACATAGAGCAGATTTCTGATAACTATGCAGTACAAAGTAGCAGAAGCATATTTAAGACCACTTCAGAAATTGTTGAAAATTCTATCTTAATACCAAGGCAAAATTCACTGAATGTCTTATTTTGTTTGTTTTGAATAATACTCAAGTCAGCAACTTGACCAGTGTTATTCAAAAGCAAAAATTCTAATATAACACAATCCAAAGATTCATTTGATACTTACATGCTGCGGAATGACAGTGGGAACATGTTTAAAAAATCTTTGTTTTCCAAAATTAAACCATTATATTTCTATAAGGCAGTTCGTGATGTACAATAGTCTGAAATCTGAGTTTGTTTGCACTGTGTGGCTTGATGGCATGCAGAGAACAAAGTGCAGGTTTCGTGGATTCAAAACCAAGGCCACAATGACATCACAAGACACCAACGGTAAAACTTGCCAGAAACACTTCAGGTTCAATATGTGTTTGATTCTGAATTAACCTTTTGTCATTGTGTGTCCAGAAACAACCCTTTAGTGGTTTTGTGTGTGTGTGTGTGTGTGTGTGTGTGTGTGTGTGTGTATCAGACTTCCTTATTCAGTTATGAAACATTGTATGGGATTTAAGAACCTGGGCTCTGGAAAACTCGGGCATGGGTTGTCATGCCTTTAAGGACTTAGTTATTTCATTGCTGTGACAAAATCACATGAACAAAACAACTTAAGAAAGAAAAGATTCATTTTATCCCACAATTTTAATTTCATTTTGTAGAGGCAGAAAGACAGAGAGAAACAGACAGAGACAGACAGACAAACACATACACACAAACAGAGAACGAGACAGAGGGATGGAGGGACAGAGATAGGCAGCAAGACACAGAGACAGAGTCACAGGAGAGAGACAGACAGACAGAGACAGAGACAGAGAAAGATTGAATGATCATATGCCTGCATGAGTTGGATCTCTCTCTCTCTCTCTCTCTCTCTCTCTCTCTCTCTCTCTCTCTCTCCCCCCCCTGTGTTTAGTTTTTAATAGCCCTAAATCTTGGAGTGGAATTACTTACAACTACAGTTCCCCACATTCATGGCAGGTCTTCTTCCCTTAACTTTCTCAGGACACCCTCAGACACACCCCAGAAACTCTCTTTATTAATCTCCAAGGCATCTGTGAATCCAATCAGATTGATAATCAAGATTAACTAATAAAATGGTCTAACCTTGGAGCCAAATAGTAACCTAGGAAGTGAGCAGAGATCATTCCTAACTCAGTACTCATGGTGGGAGACAAACACACAGAGAGTGACTCAGAGAAGGGTCATGGGGACATCACAAACACCTATGTATAATGACAGTTTCTTGAGTCTGTATTAGAAGCAGTGTTGAAGGAGCAGGATTCACTTACAGAATTATCAACATGCATTATGAAATGGAAACTTGAACTTCCAGAGATAGCACTGGCCTGGAGACAGAAGTTGGACTCTTTAACTTCTAAGGTTCATGTAGGTTCTAAGCGGGAATAATCTTCCACTTCTGACCTGCAGCAAGATGAAACAGAGTATCAGTTACATGGGTTCATTAGTATTAACAGTCTTCACTAAGTGTGAACACTTGACACTGCAGCCACACTTACCCCACAGTCACTGCCCCAACACAGACCAGATCTGATGAATTACAATGCTTTTGTAAGAAAAATGAGAGTAAATCATGAGAACTAAAGCAGCTGGGCAGTATCGAGGACATGATCTTAAACTGAGAAGTGGCGAGGAGGATCATCAGAGGAAGGCAGTGGACAGGGAGGTGTCAGCCGTGGAACAGCATGTCCAAAGACCGGGAGGTAGTAAAGGCAGAGGACTCTGAATCCTGAATTCCTTGCCCAATATTTTGGGATTTACTGATAATCTGATTCACTTGACTTGGTGCTTAATTATGGAGATAAAAGTATTAGTCATTTAATGCTGAATTATTTTCTCCTTCACCTCAGGATAAAAACCAAATTACTTGCTTGCTAGATACTCAAATCACCAAGGGAACATTGTGGGACACGTGGTAGAAAAAGTACTCATATATTACAGAATAAGAAAAATACCAGAGTTACAACAGAAAAAAAAATTACTAAGGGTTTTACCGCTAAAAGCTCTAGGTGATTTTAATACCTAAAATTAAACAGAGTTGGGTATTCTGATCTGGCTACTGGTGTTTTGCCTAGGCAGATAATTACAACTCCACATTGGGAACCTGTATGAATAATTTACTTATTTTTTCTTTACTCTGAAATAACTTCAAGCATAAAAATCATAAATCCACACAAACAAAGCTATGGAATGTCCCTTTAAAATAAACCTGTCAATGTTTAGCTAGAAGTTACTGACTGTTCCAAAAATTATACTCGGTGCTCTGCTGAAAAAGAAGCCCTCTGTGTGTGTTTTCTTCCCTCCCTCGGCGACAACAGTGAATCACCATTACCTGCAAAGCTAGACATGTAGGTTGGTGTCTGGGCCAGAAAGGCAAGGCCCCAGTTGGCTGGGATTTAAATAAGAAGAGAAAAAATGTTGAATCCACAGATTTAATTAAACATGAAAGCTTTCAGGAAGGAAACCATGTTTCCCCCACTAACTCACCCTTTCAAGAACACCTCTACTGAGCTCCCTCCTTTCCCAAGACACTGCATAGATCAGAGAAGTAACTTCCAGTGATCTGTGGAAAGTATCAGTGTGACCCACATCAGGAAAACTGCATCCTGTGTCATGAGGATTAATGTAAAGAAAACTCCCAAGTTTTTTCAGATATTAGCACACTACTGAAGATGAGTCTCAATGTCAGCTTCCAGTGCCCACCTGCCTCTCTGTGACTTCCGTGATGCACAATGAAGGAGAGGTACTGGAAACATCAGCTCAAGGGGGTCCAAGAACATGATGACTGGGTTCAGTACATACTAGTCATGTAAACAACTCTTTTTCCCTGCCCTTTTCTCCACATGAGAGCTTCCCAGGCAACAAACTGTCTCATATTTCCTGGTTCTTCAGACACTGATAGCTAAGGCCCACTGATTCTGCCCCTGTGGCTTACACAGGACCCCAGCATCCTGGATGAAAAGTCTCATCTCTTTGTGCTGATGGAACTGAGTATCCAGAAAGAAAACAAGATAGTAAAAAGCCACAATTTACCTACCTTTCCAAGAAATAAAGGAAGGCAACACACATGTTTTGAAACATTTATTTATGAAGTGAATATAGATACATACACATATTTCAACATGTGCACAGGGCTTAGAGGTCACAGGTGGGATTATCCATCACTCCAAGATCTATTCAGTGTCTACAGTTTCACCTGCTCCTAGAGCCCAATATTCTCTATCCTAATGAAATGTGTCCAAATGTGACCCATGTGAGAAAGAGTTTATGTACTCGTGGATACCGACAGTGGTGATGGGAAGGTGAAGTAGAGAGCTTTAAAGCATGGGGCTGAAAATGGGGAATCCAACCCCAAACAAAGAGGAAACACTTTTCCTGCGTAGAAGCCAAATGTTTCCCTCTTCCCTTCCCTTCCCTTCCCTTCCCTTCCCTTCCCTTCCCTTCTCCTTTTTTCTTTCATTCTTTCTTTTGTTTTGAGAGAGAGAGGGAGAGTAATTTTGACAGTGAGTGGGAAAGCTTTCCATTTCTCAGCAGGGCATGTTCAGATAATATTAGCGAGATGTGGCTGGTTGTCTAGTAGAGCAGAACTGTTTTTAATTCTATGTTCTGCACTGTTAAGACTCAATAAATTGTTAGCAGCAATATTCCAGAGGTTGACATCATTATAGCTTGGATATAAACCTTTCCCGACAGTCTCACCTTGTGAGGCATTTGTGAGGTATTCTCAGACAGTGGTTCTGTTTTGGGAGGCTCTGGAACTCTCAGGAGGTGGGGCCTGGCTGGTAGGAGAGGATCTGGGAGGTGCATTTGTGCAGGTTGGAGACCGGCCCCTAGTTCTAGCCACACTGTTTCCTGATCTAGTGTGTGACAAGCCTCTGCCACACACCCTATAGCCATGCCTTCCCCATCGTAGTGGCCTAAGACCCTCTGAAGTAGTCATTAAGAACAAACTCTTCCCCTGCAAAGTTGTTTCTGTCTGGCATTTGAGTGACAGCCATGCAAAAGGAAGTGGTGCAGAGAGGTCAAATGCACTCGGTGTTGAAGCATCTGCATGTTCAGGTTGCTATCCTGAACAGACAAAATGGATAAAAACAGTGCTTTTAAAGCTGTGGTTCTCAACCTCCCTAATGTTGACCTTTAATACAGTTTCTCATGTTGTGTCGACCCCCAATCATAAAATTATTTTCTTTGCTACTTCATAAGTATGCATTGTGATGTCTTTGTTTATGATGGTCTTAGGCAACCCTGGTAAAAGGGTTGTTTGACCCCTGCCAAAGGGATCACAACCCACCGGTTGAGAACTGCTGTTTTAAAGCAAGTTTCTTGTCTGAGGTTCATTTACTGTCATCAACACACACACACACACACACACACACACACACACCAATGAAACAACACCCACATTTTCCTCCTGGTCAGAAATATTAGAGCCAGTGTCACTGTCTTTACTATCAGCCAAGATGTCCATGATTTCTCAAGATTGTTCCCCTGGGGTAAACAAAGTGGGCAACATGAACCTGACCCTCTATCTGCTAAGCATTTCTTTAATTCAAAAATTGCCCCTTTGCTTTGGAAATGCATGCAACCTGGCTTTAATTATTTGTTTTAATGTGGGTTCATCATTGATTTAACCAATCTTTTGTTTACGTGATTGAGCACTGAACACCACCTCAGTCAATCACCATATCCCACCTGTGATTGGTACCAGGGATCTTCACAGGATCAACACAAGCCAATGAATAAGAGTGCTGTTTGGAGTTCATACTCCAGACATCCCTATAAACTGCCTTCACACTTGCCTCTAGCTATGTTCACTGGATGAAAAGGACAAGAAAAAGTGGAATCAACATTCATGCAGAGGAAGAACTAAAAGAGGAAGGGTAAGGCTTTGGAGCTTCATCTCTGACATTCATTCAGCCCTCCCTTCAAATGTATGAATAACATCACAATTCTTCCAAGGACCGAGACTTTTTTTTTTTTTTACAGAGTAGCTTGTGTTAGGTTTCTGGTCCTTCCTGATTTACTTACGTTGTATCTGCAGTAAGAAGCATCTTTCGTAGTGGCTTGTGTTAAGTAGCTACCTAATGAACGTGGAATGTTAACAGGAAGTAGTTCCTTTTTTTTAAAAAAAAAAAAATGAACTTTTGAAACCAGTAGAAGAGATTCCAAATTATTGGTTCCAGTAGTACCCAGAGAGACACTATGTCAAGTCTACTGGCATTTCACTTCTTACTAGTACAGTGACGAAAAGGATAATTCAGCACTGTCCCCCAGAAATACAACTGAAATCTTCTAATGGCTATAGTTTTTAGAGGAAGAAGAAGCTGTCAAAATTAATTACAATATTCTACTTTATTTACTAGTGCTTTGATCCTGAATGTAGACACAATCATGTTGTGTTAAGAAGAAAATTTAAAAGTTATTGAAGAGCAGTAAGTAATAATTATGAGAAGGATGGGGGGAGTGGGCTATCTGGCTTATTGGGAAGGGCCTCTTTGAGGAGATGATCAGCTATTTGCCCTGGAGCTAACAAACCACATTGTGTGGGCAACCACATCACAATCTGGGGCTAGAAGAGCCATATCATTTTCCAGAATAAAAACAAAGCCAGGAATCTGGTGACAGGAGACCCTGGTATGAGATCCATCACATCATCTGAGATCAATGCTGTAAAGTACTGGCAACAGCTGTTTGGTGTGCTGTATATTTTCTCAAATAGTCCCTGCATACATTCCTCCTGCCTTGAGAGAAGTCAAGGAGAAGGTGAAGAAGGCCTTGTTGGCACAAAAAAAAAAAAAAAAAAGCAAGGCAATTTCAGACAACCCTGGGCTTAGAATATGTAGGTACAGGTGCCATGGAGTAACCCCGACTGATCTTGCTCACGAATGTAGGAGTGGGTGGGGGTTTGGGACAGTATTGAGCTTGTGAGGTCCTGTAGAGACACACGCTGAGCTGTGCACATTTTGCTGCTGCCAAATGTGTCCAGACTTAGGCTGGGCCCACTGCTGGCTGCCTCCCTGCACTCCCTTGCCTGTTTCTCTTTGAAAGTAAATTGCTCTGCAGGCTATTTATGACATGTCTCAGGCAGCTGCTGGCTTGGCAGCTTCTAGAAGAGTCTAAGGTTTGCCTGGCAGGTAAAAGCCACAAAGGTTAGCTTCTTTATCTCACAGTTCTGGGCATTTGGGAGTTTGCGCTCAACCCATCCTCTTCAAAACAGTTCCAGAGAACAGGTAATACATAGCCTTGAACCCACGCAGCACTGAAGTGGTACTTCTTATCCCTTGATACTTCTGCTCTGAGCTATGGGAATGGGAACAGTTTAGTCTACAGGGTGTGACCAATGACAACCCACGAACCCCTGACAGGCAACAAACTCAAGCAAGGAAAGAACTTGACTCTATAGTGGTGAAGACCCTGACTTCACACTCTTATCTCCCAGAGTATGGATTTTCCACACTATTTCCAGGTCAGCTCAAGGGATGACAGATCATAATGAAGAAAAAGGGCTCGAGTTAAGGGTTTACGGAGTGCACCTTGGGTTCAGAATCCAGAGACAGGGAAAGAAGAGTTTCGAGGGCCCCTGCAGAGCCAGCGGCTAAATTCATTAATAAATGTCGTTAGGAGAGCATTTAGAAATGCAGAATCATAAAATCCAAACAAGAATTTGAGCACAACACGGAAAGCAAAACCAGATCATATTATTAACCCTCAAAAAGTCACAATTCTGCCTGAAGCAGTAACTGGAGGTTAACATCAAGAACATGAGGGGTGTGTGTAAGCCCACAGGGGCCCTGACACCCTTTCCAACCCCTCCCAGCATGTTCACATGATTTCTTTGTGAATCACAGCACCAGCTAACTTGTCACTCTTTCTCCCATCTTACCACCCTTGGCTATTTCTGCTCTCCTATGCCATCTATGTGAGTACTTGCCATTCTCTCTCCTCAGTACTATGCCTTCTCTTGGTGTCTGACATCATATGAGAGTATCTTGACTCCAATGTTGTGTTACAAACTAATTACTTACCATCTTAGCAGCTTAAAACAAGACAATTTCTGGTCTAACATTTTCCAAGGGTCAGGAAGCCAGGGACAGCTTACCTGAGTCATTTGTACTGGGATGTCTCTCAAGCTGCAAGGAGGCTCTGCCTCTAGTTGTGATTCTCCCAGCTAAGGCTGAGATGGTTTCTTGAGGGTGGTTGGACTGCTCAGTTCCTTATCCTGAGGACCTCTCTACAGGGAGCTTCAACAGCATGAGCATGGAGAGGTGGGGAGAGGTAGAAAGTTACGGACAGGGGAGCAATGTCTGCAGGATGGGCATTTCAGTCTTCTGTAGCACAGTCACAGAAGGCTCATCACTTTACCTACATACTTTTTGCTAAAAAGAAGCCCATCTTCACGAGGACAGGGTTATTCAAGGGTATGAACACCAGAACGTGAAGTCCATTGACCACAATCTTGGAAATTGTCTCCCACAAAAATCATGTGTGGTGTCTAGTGAGCACCATTTCTACTGCCTCTAAATGCCCCAGGAAGGAATGGCCACACTGAATTTCACATTTTCCTGTACTCTTAAACTCACTTCAGAGTATGGAACACTTACTACGACAACAGATAAAAGAAACTGACGTCCCCTCTTCTACTCTGTATACTTACCCTTTTTACCAAAAGCAGCCAGGGTGGGGTTCCTGAAACTGAGCCCTAATCATGACACCTGCTCAGAATCTTCCTGTAGCTCATGATGTGCTCCACCTGTTTTATCCCGGCAGGGAGGTCTTGTGTACCTGCCTAGGTTTCCCTGTCAAGTCTCATTGTTTTCACATTGCCTATCATTAACTATGTATTGTTGGCCATGCATATGCTCTGGGGGTTCTTCAAGCAAGTCATTTTCTCTTCTCATCTTCCTCTCAAATACTGTCCTCTTCAAGCCTCTTCACGCCCAGAAAAATGGACACTCCTCTCATCTACAGAGCTCATGGGGGATAGAAAATGCTAAAAATTTATCCCTGTTCTAGTTAGGGTTATCATTGCTGTGTTGAAACACCATGACAAAAACAGGAAGGAAAGAGTTTATTTGGCTTAAGCTTCCACATCACTGTTCATCACTGAAGGAAGTCAGGACAGGAACTCAATCAGAGCAGGAATCTGGAGGCAGGAGCTGATGCAGAGGCCATGGAGGGATGCTGCTTACTGGCTTACTCCCTCTAACTTTGCTCAGCCTGCTTTCTTGTAGAATCCAGGACCACTAGTCCAGGGATGGCACCACCCACAATGGGCTGGTCCCTTTCCCCATCAATCAACAATTAAGAAGGCTTGTCTACAGTCCAATATTATGGAGGCATTTTCTCTTTCTTCCATTCTTTGTTTCTTTCTCTTTCTTTCTTTCTCTTTCTTTCTTTCTTCTTTCCTTCCTTCCTTCCTTCCTTCCTTTTCCTTTTCCTTTTTCATTTTTGTGAGACAAAGTTTCTCTGTATGGCCCTGGTTGTCCTGGAACTCACTCTGTAGACAAACAGACAAACTCACACTCTGGCCTCAAACTCACAGAGATTCATAAGCTTCTGCCTCCCCAGTGCTGGTATTAAAGGCATTCACTACTACTTGGCTTTGGAGGCATTTTTTTAAGGTTCCTTCCTCTTAGGTGACTTTAACTTCTGTCAAGTTGGCATAAAATCTCCAACACAATCACTCTGCCTTGAGTTTCTTGCATTGCATCTGGTGTCAGCCAACATGATGGTTGATAATAACATTTTGGAAGATGGTAACAGTTCTCTAGGCAAAGGGGCCCTGGATCTCACTAGGTGACATACTTGCTTCCTAGCATTTGGTTCTTGGCCTCTTCCTCATCTGAGAGATGTCCTCCATGAGAACAGAAAGTGGTAACATCATACCTTTGGGTTACTTTGTTTCCAGTGCTCCAAAATGGATTGAGATGTATTTATACCAATGAATGAATGCTATGGTTTTTGAATGAAGGAGCTCTGTGCAAAAAAGATAGCCCATCTTTTCTGTAAACAACACAAGTCAGCACTGTTGAACATGCAGGATGCTTGGTGTTTTGCATGGAGCTATCACCCATGGCTCATTGACAACATTATAAATACATAGAATTATTCCTATTTTACAGAGGGGACAAAGCCTCGGGGAGGCACTGATGCTAAGTCACAAGGAGACACGTAATGAGTAAACTGAATTGGAACGAACCAAAAATGAAAAGTGCTACTACTTCTTAAGCTTCTAGTATGTGCCAAATTCTTAACCTTGGTCCTCTTGTTTCACCCTCCTAGAAACCGCCAAATCAGATACAACTATCTTTGAATCAGAATTTTTTTTTTTTTTTTAAAAGAACCAAAACCCGATATGTAAGGAATTGAAGAATAGTGCCTCGGATTATGTAACTAGAGAGGCAAGCATTCATACTTTCTCCCAGTACGAATCTTCATGTAGTGACATTTTAATGAGAAAATTGAATTCTCTAAAAGAATTCAATTTTCTCGTATCAATGATTTTAGGACATAAGTTAGAACCCCAGGTCAAAAAGAGTGGTGAAGGTCAGCCTTTTCTTTTTGATTATTTTCCTAAATAATGGCACTGGCATAAATATTTAGAAGGCTTGAAATCATCACGTTAAGGCAAGCAATGAAATATCTTACCAAGAACTTTAACTCTACTTGACAGAGAAACCAAGGCTAATTTAAAGTCAGCCATGAAAATGTTACTCATGTGCATGCTACTCCACGAAGGGAAAAAGGCCAATATACAAGAACTTAGGAGCATTTTTATTTCCTGCTGTCTTGAAAGCAATTACTAAAACATAACTGGGGATTTTATTTCTCTTGCCTGGCTTTTCACTGGCGTTATGTGGCTGATGACAGAGACATTAAACACTTTGAATATCATGGCCTTCTAGGGTGGACATGTGGCCCCCATACTCCATAGTTTTCCTCTTCCCATCTACAGTGTATTTTATCTCCCTCCTTAATTCCACATGGTGATCTGAACCCAGGCCTAGTTAGTATACACGTCTTTGCAGTGTCCTTACACAAAACCTCTCAAGGTCCTCTCTTTCACCAATGCAAGCTACTGTATTGAACAGAAAGCATGGAAAAAAAAAATTGTCACTCAGAGACCAGAATGTCTGAAACTTGTATACTTGCACAAGGGAAGACCACAGTAAATAATAACCAAAATTGATACCCCCCCCAAAAAAGCTGAGAATAATAACCAAAAATGGGCCAAACCATAATTCTACCAGTTCCTCTGAGTCATTGAGGGAAAAATAAAAAAAAGGCTTTCAACACCTTCATCAGTCCAGAGGTTGGCAGGTTTTGTTTATTTCAGTGTTTAGTTTGGTTTGTTTGGTTTTTGGGGGGAAGGGGAGATTGTTTTTGGTTTTTGTTTTTGTTTTGTTGGTTTGTTTGTTTGTTTGTTTGACAGGCTCTTACTTTGCAGTCCTAGATAATCTTGAACTCACTATGTGGACTGGCCTTGAACTCATAGAGACCCACATGCTTCTGCCTTTGTCTTTACCTCTGCTTCCCAAGTGCTGGGGTTTAAGGGTTGTACTCCATGCCCAGTCCAGTCCAGTGGCTTCAAAAGCAGGTTGATGATTAGAATCAGTTGGAAGTTCCCATATGCCTGTGTTTCCCAGGAACCATCATTGACATGTGGGTTCAGACACTTCAAGGCCAGAGCTTAGAAGGCTGTGTGAACAAGCCCCTGAAGGATTATGGTGGCAAGATGGGCAGAAGTCACTAGTTCCTCTGGCTCTACCAACCATCTGCTGTAAAACAGAACCCGGCCTTGTGAAGTCTCTTGCCCAAAATGATACTGCATGTCCGGTAGCTAGTGGCAGGTTTGGCCCAAAGAATGGGAACAAGATTTTCCATTTCTCTCAAGAGGTTTATCATTTACCTAGCCTCTTGCAACCTAAACCTACTATTTCACTTGATTCAACCAAAACACGTATTCCAGCCAAAACACTTCCATGAACTGCCTTTCCAAGCATTCAATTCACAATGACGCAGCGATGGCAATGGTGTTGATAATATGTGGGGGCAGAAGTGATGGTGTCTATAACTATTTTTGGAACATATAGCATGTGTATTATCTCTAAGCTTGGCAACTCTGTAAGATAGGACTCCATTTTTCACATGTGAAAACTAAGTCATAGCTTGAAGTGTCAGCAGGAGCAAGATGCAAATCTGGATCCTAGAAACCCTTAACCAAGTTCATCATTCCCCACTAGCTGAGTCATTGTCAATAAATCACTGGGCCCCCTAATGTCTTTACTTCTGCAAAGGTGTGTGTGTGGGGGGGTGGTGTAATAACCAATTCACAAGACTATTGTTTAAATGTAATAAACTGATTAATGTTTGAAACAAAAACACAGGGCTATGAAATATTGTAGTCATTTTTATAAAGCCAGTTTCCCAAACTATATCTTAGAAAATGTTTGACCACTCTCAATTAAACAGGTTGTACGTAGTTTCAGCATTAGTGATTCTAGGTGCTCATTAGCATAGTAATGACTGCCAGACAGTTAAGCACTGCTCCACTTTACCCAGAGCTAGAGGATGGTATTAGCTAGAATTATTTTTTAAATCACTTAGTTTTTACTTTGCATCCAGCCAAGAAGGAAAGGGGACCCTTTCCGCCTGATTTGGGGTGGAATTACTTGAGTAATCACCTTCCACCCCTTGTGCTTGGAAAAGGCCCATACTGCAAGAATATACCATTAAGTTCTTGCTTTGATTCTGGCTGTTAATCCCATGGCCCAGCTTGACATTGTCTCTTAGCAACCTCCTGTCCTTTCCTTTCTTTCATTCCAGTGTCTCAACAACGCTTCCTCTCTCTGGTTTTTCTTCAGCTGGCCTGCGGCTTTCAAGGCCCCCTAAGCCTAGTGTACACAGAAAGCAGGGGCTGAAGGCCCGTGCACATATTTATGTTAATCATGCTGAGGGGAGGAACAGGTCTTGAGGCTGCTTTCCAACTGTCACGTAAGTCAGTCAGGAAAAGGGGGAGTTACTATTTTCACAAAGACACTGCAGAGGAGAGCAGCGGGTCTTGGCAATATATCAGACCCCAGCCCCAGTCACACACACCCCACACACACCCCAGCTGAGCTTTCTGTAATGTCCCCTGCGACCTCCATTGTCCCATAATGACTCCAGACCACAGGGGTTGACTGATTTCATAGATGCAGAAGATTTCCAAGTCAGAAGGGATCTTTGAGATCATCTACTGTTCAATCAAATGGAAACTTCCAGTAAGTGCCTGTTCCTAGGCCCTTCTCTGGAGATTCAGGGTCAGTTGTCCAGACTGGAGATATATGCATCATTTAATGAGGGCTGGGTTGTGCCGATGTACTCCTAGCTTCATGGAGGCCCCAAGGTCCACAGTGCCTTGCTAGGCTGCTAGTGACAGGGAGAGCCTTGGTTTACAGTAGTATTTGCTTCCGCCATGAAGTGCTATAAGCGAGTCCTGGAGTAGAGAGTGTCAGAAGGACCCAGGCAGTGTTGTCATCAGTGCTGTACATCCAATCACCTGTGAAGCCCATGCAAATGTGTCTTCCCTTTTCTTAGTCCACTCGACCAGCTGAACCAGAACCTCTTCAGAGACCCCCCAGCACACATTTCATAGACTAATAGAAAAATATCTTGAGCAACACTAAAATATATTTTTCATTAGCATCAGATACAGCAGGCCAGAAAAGCACCAGATCTAAAGTTAGAACTGGATCCATAAAATCTGGACCCTGTGAAGTACAGTATGTTAGGGTTCATTTGTTCCCTTAAAGTTTCACATCCTCAAGAGAAAAGTGTTGGAACATTTAAGAGATGAAGGCACAATAGGTGGCTACATTATGGAGGCTCAGTTATTTGTGGTAAGTGTGTGTGTTCATGTATGTATATAATTTTCTGTACATGTGCCCATGCATGCATGTGGGTGTGTTAATGATGGTAAGAGGTCAATGTTGGGTAATTTTTTCTATTGACCTCTCTCTACTTTATCTTTTGGAATAAGGTCTCTAACTGACGCTGGACCTCACTGATTCAGCTAGTCAGGGGAACCAGAAAAACTCAGGGATGCTCTCCCCAGTGCTGGGATTATAAGCATAGCATTTTATGTTGATGTTGAAGATATGGACTAGGCCCTTGTGGTTGTGAGCAAGCTGAGCCTTCCCCCGAGGTGTGCATGGATGGATGTTCACCTGTAGTTAGGCTAAGTTCCAAGGAGTTGGGTTGGTTTCTACAAACACACATCAGGCTCCTGAGATTGCTCAGCTGCTTCCTTTTTTGCCATGCTCCCCTGTCCCCTCCATGAGTGTCACTCGGCTCTTTTATTTGCTCTCCCATGTGATGCCATATGCCATCATAGGACGCCTTATGGTGCCCTCAGCAGAGGGGTCCCTGATCTTGAACTTTCTTACTTCTAGAACTGCAATCTCCTCTACACAAAGTACAGAGCGGAGGGTTGATTTTGGTTTATTTGTTTGCTTGCTTTTGTCATTGTTGTTGATGAAGGTAATGTTTTGTTTCAGAAGTCAACTTTTAAAATAAGTCATACAACTGTTCTGAGTTCCTATTTCTTTATCTGCAAAATAAGACTACACATAGAAACCTCACCTAACATTGAATTTCATAGTTCAAATGTTATTTCTGCTTAGAAGGCTTTGCTAAGTTTTCAGACTAGAACATTGCCTTCTGACATGGGAACAAAAACATACCCTGTACACCTGCTTTATGGTATTGGTCACAATTCATCAATCAAGCAACTGAGAATTACCAAGTCCTTATGAATAAACTGACAACTAATGACTTGAGTATATAGATTCAATGCAGAGGATTGCTCATTCCTTACCTCCATCATCAATATTGAAGTTTCATGATACAGATGTCCTGGTCAACATTGAATCCACAGTGCCTGGCATAAGGCTGGCATTCAACCAGTGCAGATTAAAAAAGCAAATGGCTGAGTAAATGGTCAGATAAATGACTAATATAGAAAATACCTGACACACAAACAAATGTTAGTTCTAGTTACTCTGAGAAAGGTTAAGCTTCTTCCCCAAAGACTTGAGGTGGCATCAGGCTTCATTTTTATCTTTTTTTTAAAAAAACATTATTTATTTTAAATTTCATGTGCATTAATGTTTTGCCTGCATACATGTCCGTATAAGGATGTTGGAATCCCTAGAACTGGAGTTACAAACAGTTGTGAATTGCCATGTGGGTGGTGGGAATTCTCTGGAAGAGCATCTAGTGCTCTTGACTACTGAGCTGTCTCCCCATGTCTCCAGATTTCATTTTTAATGTATTCCAATAATCTGTCTTAAGGTTTTAATATGAGTGGAAAGACCATAGGAAAGTGTGACAGCTGCCTTCTTCATTAGCCAGAAACTCATGTGGCTTGTACACATGCCCAGCCTCTGGGATGCAGCTGTGCATGAGCATGCGCACGCGCACACACACACACACACACACACACACACACACATACACACACACTTGCAGATGATGATGCCTGCTGGCATGAAAAATCTTGGTCTATATTTGAGAAACTGTGGGATTCTCAGGTCCTTAACCAGTGACAATGATTTTCATTTCCATCACAAGACAGACTCTTAGGAACATGACATTTCTGTGGGCAGCAACACTGACATAATCTCAGCACCACTCAAATTGTGGGCCAAACTTATGACAGCCTCTGGGCTTCCAACTGGCCACTAAATGACAGGCTAGAGAAGTTTGGAAGAAGGCTTGTTTGTGTATATTCTAGGTTAGAATCAGAAACTTTTCAATGTGTATTTTAATTGTTCTGGCTAGTAGTTATCATGCCCCAGAGATTTGGCCCAATGCTCTACAGGAATTATCTCCCTTCACTCTCTGACTGGTGGGAATCATTGCCATCACTACTTGTTGCTATTAGTTTTCTTTGAGTGGGAAAATAACTTTCCCACCATTCAGTCTCAGACTTCATGGAACTGCTTTTTGGTAGTAACCCTAAGATACAGAAGGGGACAGTCCTGCTCTGGGCCATGGTAATGATATTGCTCATCTTCATAGTCCTGAAGCAGGGGAAAGGTACACAGGCACATTCTAATGTTGCCTCGTAAAGCAGCTGTTCCTGTGGGTACAGTGCAGATGATCTTGAACAATGGCAATGCTCCTGCCTTTTCATGT
Source organism: Rhynchomys soricoides (assembly GCA_019843965.1). Lineage (NCBI taxonomy): Eukaryota > Metazoa > Chordata > Mammalia > Rodentia > Muridae > Rhynchomys > Rhynchomys soricoides. Next base: position 2,321,862 of record JADRCH010000186.1, read on the forward strand.
TGGTTACCATACTGGACATGTGCCTCACTCAGATGAAGACATTTGCAGGGATATTTCTTGCCAATATATGTGTCTTAGTTGTTTCTCTAGGGATCTTGAAGCCTACCCATTCTGGTGTTCTTGTGGTAAGGATGAAGATTCTTCTTGATGTTTTCTCCCAGATCTTTTTCTTATTTTGAAAGATGGCAGGCTGCCATTTGTAGGCATGTTTGGTCTGTGGTACTCTGTGTCTAAGCCAAAAAAAAAAAAAAAAAAAAGCATCGTTACTATCTTATGGAGGAGGAAACAGGCTGATAGGGATTTCCCAAACATTACATTCATAGTGCCAGGAAACACCAGCCTTGGACCCATACTTACCTGCTTACTTCATTCTTCTTTAGTTCAACAAGTAGATATTGATTGGCACCTACTATGTGTCATGTTTTCATGTAATGTGTTACAGGCAAAATTCCATGTCACTATGAGACATAATGGACATAATGAATCTAAGTCAATTGTGTGACCCACTAGACATAAAGGTTCCATGGGATAGAAGCAAGGTAGCATATAAGGGTGGAGGGTGGCTTACAGTCTAAATAGGGCAATTAGGACAAGAGCCAATGATAAAGTCCCCTTTGAGGATAGAAGGAAAGAATTTGAAGAAGTCAAACTGTCCTATGATTACAATGACCTCTCAAATGGATGAATGAAAAAAACAAAACCTGCTTCAAATTAAGTATCCACTATGCCAGGAGCTATGGTGAGTACTTTTTCAGTAGTTTGACTTGGAATTATTACAGTAGCTCTAGAACAGTATCATTCAACTCTAAGATGAGGAAGCTGGGTCTCAACAAGGATAACAGACTGTTCAAGATTCCAGTTACTAAGTGATGTATATCTGGGTTGTATACAGAGATCCAACTCTGCTCTGCTCTTCAGACTTCCACCATTCTGCCCTTCCTTCCAGCAAGCTGCCTTTTCCCACATCGGGCTGCCCTTTTACCATGCTGACCTCCTGCCTTCTACTGCACTACCCTTCCTTGTTCATCCTTCTTTCCAGGATTGATGAGTACTGCAAAGTGAGGAAGAACTGTGGGGTGGTCATCCCTGACTCAAATGAGAGTCACCTTATCACTCCCTGAGAGACTAGATGATCCGAATCTGGATGCTTGCTTCACTCCCTGTTCTTGATCATCCTCTCTTATAACATGGTGTTTGATAGTGGTTTGTTCTTGAGTGGGGCAGACAACAGATCTGGAGAAACAGTTCCTAAGGGCAATTCCTAAGAGAACACTTAAAAGGAGGAAATATATTTTGGCTTACAGTTTCAGATGTTACAGTCTACATTCAGCTGGATCCATTGTTTTTGGGCTGTGGTGAGATAAAAGTTCACAATGGAAGAGCATATGGAGGGCACAGCTGTTTGCCTCCTAGGTGCCCAAAGCACCCATCAACAAGAAAAAGCCACCAAGAACACATTCCAGTGACTTGCTTCCTCCAAGCTGGCCCCACCTTCTAAGTTTCCAGCACTCCTGATACTATCACATTACAAATCCATAAATAGATGGACCCATTTATGAATGTGGAGTCTCTGTGGTTCAATCAACTTTCAGTGGCATCAAAACCTGGAGAAGCAGAGTTTTACAATAAGCCTTTTGGGGAGTGGGGAGGGAGGGGGTTACCTGAAATCTAAAGTGGAACAGTTCCTAAAAGTTCATTGTTCTCCATTCTCCAAGAGGAATTCTTTCCTAATAAAGAACAGTAGAACAAGATAATCCAGTACTGAAGATAGAAGTTTGTCATCCTTCTAGGTACCCAAGAAGAATTAACTGTTCCCAAACTTGATGGGGTATTGCTTTTGATTTGACAAGTATGGCTTTCATCAATAGCCTCCCAGTCTGACCTCATCTACTCATGCTGCAATCCTTTTTTCCCATGGGTTCTCAGAGCAACATGGTCTAGAAGGACTTTGCCTGCCAAATGTAAATATACTCAGACAAGAAGGATGCCCTATCTCCCTATAACCTCATGAGGAGATTAGTGAACACATGCCAAAGAACATGCATTATGACTCCTGCAAGCTTGAATACGGTCACTAGATTGCAAGCTTATCAAGCTAGACCAGCACAGATGAGAAATGACTGATGTGAGAGAGCTTAGAGACATAGGAACACCACCAACATGCACTCGGGATGATGAGAAAGGAAATAGCGGAGAGGAAAATCTACATGTCCCCTCTTTCTGGGTACCACAGAGTTCCACAGCCTTGTTTGCCTTTCCTGCAAGTCCAAGGTAGAGAGTACTCCTTTCCATGCACTGGACACATGGTCATTTACATGAAGAGTAGAGAGGAGTAGTGTTTCAAAGCATTTCTGCACACTGAAAGCATGGCTGCTGGGCATCTACTTGCTTATCTTATTCCAGTGTTGAAACAGCCCAGTCTTAGGAGTACAAATGAGGACACAAAGACAACTTGTCCAAAGCCAGAGTGTGTGTGATGGGAGCATGACGTGTGACTCATATCCAGGTGTCTTGAGTCAAGCTTTTTGTATGTTTTCTCCCAGACAAGAAAGAATGTCTGCCAATAGGATTACTTGAAAGTTCAGCATGATCATATTCTCTCTCTCTCTCTCTCTCTCTCTCTCTCTCTCTCCATCTCTATTGTTGAGTCACCTCTATTCTTATCTCTGTTTGCTTGTTACCTTTCCTCTGTATTCTTGTCTTAATTTGGATTTAAGTTTACCCCAAGCTGTAATGCGAGCTTCATTAGAAGGTGGCCACCTTAGGACATGTGACTAGAGCTGAGATCCCCAGGGAGACATAATAATGAGACTTTCATGTGCTCCAGTGCCTACCAGTATGCACTGTCCTCATTAGGAGCAGCACACAGGAAAATATCGATGAGGTGACTCAGGTTGCTTAGTCAAGGTCCCAGCCCCAGTCCTTTGGAACCTTTCTTGGTAATATTTTACACTTATCATACTTAGATATATCTGCTGGCATAATGTCTATGTCCTAGCAAATGGGGCTCCATAGGGAAAGGACTATGTGTACTCTCTTAAAAGCTGTCCACTGAGTCCAGTGCACACAGTACCAGGCTTTAAATAAGCCCTACAAATGTGACTGTAAACTACAGAAAGGAATAAAGTAATGATGTCATAGCAATGATTTAAATGCCATCTGTGACAGTTAATAGTGCCAATTTGGCAGGATGTAGAATCAGAGGAGAAAGACTTCTGGGCATGCCTGTTAGCAAGCTTCTTGATTATGTTAAGAGTGTGGAGAGTCCCAATTATAAAGAAAGGGAGAGTGACTGAGCAGCAGCATTCATTGCTCTCTTCTTCCTGGCTGTGGATGCCTCAGGCTCCTGCTTCAAAACCTTCTACACCATGATGAGCTTGCTGCATCTTCAAACTGTGAGTCAAAATAAAGCCATTCTACCGTAAGCTGTTTATCTTGTATTTTACCACAACAACTAGAAAAATATTGCACCATCCTCATGACGGTTACTTGTGTTTTGAAAGGTGATTCCTGTAAGGGTCACATTGAAATGTCATCAGTAGTTCCATTGAATGGTTAGCCTACTTTGGAGTCAGTAGTAATGAGAAGAATTCATCTGTTCAGTATTTCTCAAGTGACATCTAGGCAGAGCTCTTGGCAGGAATACAGCCCCATCTCCACAATCAAGAGTATCTTGTCTTGACCTCAAGAATAAGGACTGGGAAAGGTGAAAGGAAGGGCATTCAGGGAGGGGCTTTCTGGGAATCTCCAGTTATTCCATCCCAAATGTGACCCGGGCAAAGAGCAGACAGCAGAGCTTAGAAAGTGAGGTTCTTGGGAGGCAATAAAAATGTGAACCAAATGGTAATTCTGCTTACTTTTTCTTCAATCTTAGACAGACATAAAATGGGAGAGGGGCATATCAGTTGACCAGCAAAGGCCTTTCTTGTCTTCAGTGTGTGCACTACCTGTTGCCTGCCCATGATCTATTCCAGCAGTGAGGAAAATCAGAGGGGAATCCTGGAGACATTTGCCATTAGATTGTGTAGAAGATTTCGAAGCTGTATGTGCCCCCTTTAGAGGTGTTTGTTATAAATTAAACAGAATCAATGAACAAGCACAATTCTGTCTTTGGGGAAAATGCATGTAGCGAATTCTTTCCCAGAGGGCTTATGGGATAAGTGAGACTATGCCAAATGCTGCATTTGCCAAGTATCCTCTTGCCATGCCAATCTTAACAGTCTGTGATTAGAGAGGCAACAGTGCTGGACACTAGTCCATTCCTGGTAGGAAGGAGGTAACCGCTGCCTGTGCTCACAGCCAACAGAGGCTGTTTGAATAGGCACTTCCTCTCTGAGGGGAGTTGATTCCTAATTTTCCTTTTGCTGCTACTGGAAGTCCTTGAATGGCAATATCACAGCTTGTACCCATTCAGAACAGGAAAGTTTGATATCCGCACACGATCTTAACATGAGAGGAAGACAAGTACAGTCCTGTATGTCAGCTTCTATAGAAGAGCCAGGAAAATAATTTCTATGATGTACTTCATGATGTAATCATTGTACTAGAGGTTGGTCTTCAGCCAGAGAGCCTTTCCCTAGTTATTTTTGAGCTTCACTGACATTTTCAAGACAAGGACCCCAAGGGAAAGCAAGAGTTTAAGTCCCTGAAGAGACATGCTGTTTAAACTTCATTTAAACCCAAAGCAATGGCTTTGTAGAAAGTATGACAGCTTCCTGCAAGGAAGAGTAATGTAGGGGTGCAATCCTGACTGCTTGAGAGATCTGGGTCCCCCGGGAAGGACTGATTGGTCTTACAGGAAGGCTCTTTAAGCAACTGAGAATAGACAGGCACAAAATCTGATAGGGTCTTAGATCATTGGCCTGAGTTCTTTTCAATTGATCTGAGACAAAGGACCAGTGCTGTTGTTGAATTTCACTTGACTTGGATTGTTCTTTCTGAATCATTCATTAGCCTTTCTTTTTTTTTTTTTATCTATAAAAGTAGATGGCTAAAAGGGGAGACAGCAAACTGTGAGCTCCTGTTTTGTTTATTATGATTAGGTCACGTGCTCTCTAATTTTAGGATTCTTTTCCTCAGTCTGGTGTATGTTAAACAGAAAACATTTGTAAGCATGTGGTGAGGTGCAAATAATGTCTGAATGTGCCCAGGTAATCCAGTGGCAGTCTAGAGAAGCATTCAGTGTCAATGGTCGGTCTCACTCTCTCATAAACAAACATTTTGGAGTATAAAGAGAATGAAAACAATGACCAAAATAGAGCCAAGGAGCCAAGGATGAATATTGTCATGGTGACAGAGACCAAGATGAAAGAGTAGATCAGAAGGAAGAGAAAGAATCTCAGAAATCTATATTTCACTGATAAAGCATTTGTATGTATGTGTGTAATATTATGTCATTTAGTAATAATGGATAATAATGATACTCATTAAAGGATAATAAGTAATTAAGCTGATTAATTTTTGTGTAAAATGGTACACAGAAAGCTCAGTTCATTGTACCTAAGGGATCTACAAGCCTATATATAATGCACCAGACATAAAGGTTCTCATTTAGGTAAATCTGGGGACACTGGGCAAGTAAAGAATCACACACACACACACATATCCACCCCCCCACACACACATATCCACCCCCCACACACATATCCACCCCCCCATATACACACACACACACACACATATCCATCCCCCCCACATACACACACACACACACACATATCCACCCCCCCATATACACACACACACATCCACCCCCCACATACACACACACACACACATACACACACACACACATCCACCCCCCCATATACACACACCAACACACACAAACACAAGTGTGTCCTCTCCCCAAACTGCAGATTGGAAAACAGACTTTTGTAAAAATCTATTTTTCTTTTTCACTAGATAGTAAAGCTCATATCCATAAGACATCACAGTTAATGATTCTTGAAAGCAAATTTAGAATTAAATTTGACAATTATAAGCTAAATTAGACAATTAAAATAAAACATTAGGTAAGTTGTGAAATGGTTTCTTTAAAGCTACAGGATTCAGTTCTCAGCCAAGGGACGCCAAGCATTCCTTTATTAATCTAGTGTTTTGGAAAGGAGACAAATTGTTGGTTAGGTAAGACAAAAGACTGGAAATCTGCAGGCATTTCAGTTTCTAGTCCAAGACAGCTGTTGGATGATATCACCCCATGTGCAAATAGCTGTGCATGGAGGGAATTAGCAGATGAAAAGGTAGAACACTTGATATGGGTATGTAAACGTGCTTTTTCTGTCTCTTTGCATTCTCCTTATAGACAGGCACACCTAAAAGTAAAGTTTCAGAAGACGGCGTTTACAAATTGTAAAGACACAGGAAAGGGTTCAAGACATTGAAACTGGTGGATAAAGATAAACATTTCAAGATTCAGATCATGTTGATGCCCAAATTCAGTCTATAAGGAAACAGCTAGAAGGGCTATTCAACTCTCAGTTTCCTTCCAAGGAATAAAGAACTGTCTATGGGCAAAGGAAATGCCAAGGAAATGCCAATTTGTGTCATACTAACATCTCTCTCAAGGCTGAGCCTGGACTTGGAGACTGTGAGCCATTGGCTGAGGGGAACAGCTGGCCCTAAGGGTTTGAAATTTGGGCTTTTAGAATAGCTGAGGGAAATCTGAGCAGAGATCAACATAGACACCCACTCATTAGACAATGTACTGACATCAGAGAGTCAGTTGCAATAAGGGGCAGAGTCAACCTTTGCATGGCTCCCCAGGTGAACTCGGAAAAATGAAACACCTAAAAACATGTTTGGAAATGATTTTGTTAGAGACAGACTGGCAACTGCTGGAAGGAAGAAGGAAGGAAAGGCAAGAGGCACTTGAAAGTGAGATGCTGTGAGAAGTCCTGGCGGGGTTGGGAGGCGCAAATGAAGGAGGGATGTTCTGTAACACAGTGACTGTCCTGTTTCAGACCAAATAACCATCAAAGGCTATCTTCCTCCCAGGTGGCAGGGCAGCATGGTGGTTTAGGATAACCACTAATGTCTCCTACAGCCTTAATATGCTCCTTTCTCTTCTTTCTGCATTTATAATTTTCATAGAGGCAGCTTCCTGCAAAGTAAGTAATGAGCGTAAGACAAGGCTCTTTGTGGAGTTGTAAAGACAATCTCAGAACAAGCCATCTCAGAGTAACAAACTTCACAGCCGGAAATAATTTCCATTGCATAATGTGAATAGCCTGGAGCTTTCTCTATCTTCCCCCCCCCCCCATCTACCCACTTGTGTCATTATTTTACTTACCTCATCGGGGAAATCATTGTTTAAAAACTGAATATAAACGATGAAATATTCCTTGATTTTATCTTTTGCAGAAGACTATCTTTCTTCCCTCACTTCCTGTCATAGAAGAGTTTGGCCCAAATGGGCGATGAATTGCTCCAAGTCGTCTGACAGCCCCAGAGGGAGGACTGAGAATAAAAATAACTAGCTGATTACCAATAGGGAGCAAATTGGCCACTTGAGACCTCAGTGGCTAGAATGACAAATGAGAAAAACGAAAATCCTCATCAAGGGACCAGACTTTCTGATTAGTCCAAGCACTTATGACTGCTTCCCGGGCCTCTCTCTCCCTGCTGTGGGATGATTTACATCTGATTGGACATCATTTTGTATTGGGGGCAGTCATTTCTAAAAGGGTGTGGGGAAGACTTTGAAGTACTTAATTACAACCAGGAGGCATTTAGGGCTGAGTAGTGAAATGGAAGATATTCTCTGTCTTAGGCTCCTGGAATGTTCATTTACACAAAGAACCTGGTTGGTTTGGTCTGAGTCCTATACTCCTATCTCTCTGAAAGGCGATCGTCTAATGTTTTCTCTACAGTGAAAGAAAATAGAAGTGAGAGGAATATTCTTAGCTATAGGATCCATATTCAAGGCAGACCCCATGTTTTCGGCATGTGTGGGGCTTACAGTTAATAGTCAATTACTAAAACGTCCGATAAGTTGAGCTCTTTTGAAGAATGATACTTTCTTTTTTCTTTTTCTTTTTAACCAGTCTTCATTTAAACCGATTCATCAAGAGGTGGGGCAGAGTCAGTGATGAACTACGAACCTGCTTGGTGATACTAAGTGGTGGTTGCATGAAAGAAAAGTAGGATCCACCACTAACACCCACATGGACATAGCCCCATGAACTTTAAGAATCGGGAAGAGGATAAGTGGATGGGGAGTGTAGTGTAAACAATCAGAATAGAATCCAGGGAGAAGTGGTCCCTGCTTCGAAAATGGCTAAACTATGGTAAATTCTGAAGGGGAACCACGTGATTGAGCAGCAGTACTAATAGTTTTTAGTTTTATAGTATGTGAGAGGACACTGATACACAGGACACTATGTATGTGCAGAGGGCAGAGAAGGCCATCACTCCTATATTACTACTTCAAGACAGGGCCTCTCATCAAACCTGCTAGGCTGTTGGCTAGCAAACCCAAGTGATCTTCTTGCCATTGCTCCCCCAGGCCTGGAGTTGCAGTCATATCATACCTGTTATGTGAGTGCCAGGGATTTAGACTCAGGTTCTCATTCTTATAAAAAGAATAATTATTACCCATTGGTCCATCTTCCCCTCCCAATAGAACTGATGAAAAAAAAAAATAGTGTGGAGTAGAAATACCTGTCTTGAGGAAAGTCATGTGGAGATCACAGCTGTCAAGATGAAAATGGATTTAAATGTTGTGTGTATGCATGAGCTATCAGTACTGAGAAGGGAAATAGGATTGATCATAAAAATGCCAGAGAAATATTGAGTATTCTGGGTAAAGCTAAGACCACTTGAAAGCTCTCCACCTCACAGAAGGCACCAGCAAAACAATATTCTGTGAGACTTTCCCAACAGTGAAACCAATAGGGAAGATTGCTGTTTTGATTCTTTGGTTCGAGGTCCACAATATAAAAGAGACTGCCTACCAGTCCTTATAAAAGGCAGCAATGAAGAATTTGAAGAGGAACCAAGGACCGAGTTACAGGAGCATGGGCATGCAACTTTGTGGTGTTGGGTCTGTTTCTGCTCATTTGAACATACAAAAGTAGGTTTATGAATGGGAATAATTAATGGAAGTTTTTTATTTTTGTGTATTTTTCAGGAATGAGAAGCTACAGCATTACTTCTACAGACTCTCAAAGGAGTCCACGTTCCAAGATGAGATAAATACCAGTGAGTTATGTTCCTTTCAGTTTAAAAGAGATAATTCTGAGATTCCAGGAATAGAATCAAGAATGGCTTTCCAAACCAGAAACGACAACCAGAATATTGTGCTATTTAATGTTGCCGCCTTACAGGAAGCTGATGGCTATTCTATTTGACTGAATGAGAAGAAAAGGAAGTCATTTTCTGTCAATTCTGCTTTGGATTCCTTAACAGTTTAAGAAGCACCATTGATCTGATCATTGGCACCGAGGAGGAAATGCCCATCCACTGAAGACGTGTAGGGCTCATCCCAGTTTGACGTGGGCAGTGAGTAGTTCCTTACGTAGTCCTTTTTGTAAACTACCCTCTCACATGTATGCAAAGCCCTGCTTCCTTCTCTAAATAGCCACATTGGTGGTGCCTCTGTTGTAAGGTTACAGGGAAGAATGACTAGATAGTGGTGGGGAAAGCATTTGGCAAGGGCATTTGTTTCTGCTTTTCTGGTGATCTCTCAAAATAGGAGATATTTTGGTCGCATAGATGCAATCAGTGATTTCTTGGATTTAAGAACTTAAAAATCATGTTACACAAGTCTATTGGCACATCGATGTGAGCAGTTTGAGGTAATGCTGTTATGATTGAGAAGCATAACCACTGTAAAGCTTTAGCGTGAAGCCAAGCAGGTTATAACGGCACAGAACTCTTGTTAATGAGTGAAGTTGTAAAGGATACAAAAATCTTTACAATGAAACCAAAAAAATCTCAAGAAAAAGATTGGGTTCCAGAAAAATAAGATGTGTTTTAAGTGTTATTTTTTATATTCAATGTTATTACTCTTCACTTATACTCAGAAAAATATGTAATACTCAAGTTGGTTCATAGTCTTCAGACATAAGAATGGACATTATACTTTGCTGTAATATTAATACACTGCATACACAAAGTAACCACTTTTGGTAATAAAAAAAGTTGACTATAAATGTCAGCAAGCTTATTTCCTCTTTCAGTTTTAAAAAAGATTATTTGTATTCTGTGTACATTGGTGTTTGCCTGAATGTGTGTCTGTGTGAGGGTGTCAAAAGCCCTGGAATTAGAGTTATAAACAGTTGTGAGTTGCCATTGGGAGCTGGGAGTTGAAACTGGGTCCTCTGGAAGAGCCAAATGTTCTTAACCACTGAGCCATATCTCTAGCTCCAACCTTCTCTTTCTTAATAGCACTATCTAAGTTTAACTAAAAAACTAAAGCGCCTCCTTCCCTCTAGCCCCCGTCCCCCTTTATAATTGCTTCTGAGAAACTGTGATGCTCTTATTTTCCACGTCATAAACACCAAACTCAAGAGAGGATAAAAGAGCTATGGGATGTTTAGTTGAAAAAGTACTTGCAACATAAGCATGAGGTCCTGAGTTCGATTCCCAGAACCTACCTAAAAATGTCAGGAATGATGGTGGGATGCATTTGTAATCCCAATGTGGAACAGGGAGAGACAGCTGGCTCCTGGGGCTTGCTGACCAGCCAGTCTAATTTATTAGGTGAACCACTGGTCCATGTGAGAGTCATGTCTCAAATCAAGGTAACTGGTTTCTGAAAACTTATACCTGTGGTTGATCTCTGGCTTCTACACATATACAGGACATACATGTGCACTCACATAAACATGCATGAGCATATACTCGCTCAGTGCAGTTCAATAATCCAATTTAGTTTACTTACAATGTCCTACAGAGAGCATTGTTGATAGTGACTCAGTCCTTTTCATGAGCACCAAGCTATCTGAGTGTTCTCTATAGCAAATTAGCAGAACAGCAAGGCATATTCATCTATAATCTCCTTCTTCTATTGACAGTAATAAAAAAAGAAGAGTAGCCAACAATCCTCGGGGTCACCTTCAACTGAGCATCAGAATTCTTACTGTGCCCAATTGCTAAGAATTGAAAACAGAAATGAGATGTGTGATATAAAACTCGAGCCCAGTGCGACAGCATATAACAGGCTGGAGTTTATATATAACAGAATGTGTAGCATACCCATGACAATGGGCAGGGACTAATACATCTCCTTACACTGTCCCAGGTTCCATTCACTCTTCATTTGCAAATTGTATGAGACATTCTTCGATAACTCATGACTGGCTTTCTAAGATGTCTAATCTTTTTTCTTATCATTGCTTATGTTCCAAGAAGATCGGGCTCTGGTTCTATTTATTGAGATAATGATTTACTGTTCTAACCGATTACTTTTTACCATTACTAGAAACAATTCTGTATATAAAAGCCTTTTTTTTTATCCCCTCTTCCTCTTCTTCCTCCTCCTTAGATAAAGGAATTTGCCTCTACTGTGGTAGCCTAGCGTTGGGGTCAGATTCTTCTTGAAGATAATGCCAGTGAGGAAGCATGGAAACCATTATGAAGGATATAAACCGTAAACCCATCTTATCTCTATTGAATTCTCATGGACCTCTGAGAATGAAAGGATCTGTTTGTTAATGGCTTTTCCAAATAAAAGCCACCCAAGGGCATTGATGTCATGCATCAATAGCAACACTCGAAATGTCTAGGCAATCAGGAATCATTGGCATTTCCATGGCAAGAGAGCACCTGTGCATTTGCTTCCCCATAAACATTAGTGGGTCCTAACATCTGAAGTCATTATTAGGTTTGCAATTGGTCTTCTTTAGCATCTAATCTACAATGTGGTAGAGGCTTTGGATGCTCCCTAATTGCTTCCCTCTACCTATGGAACAAGTTCTTACTGCAGGTGTATTACTTTTTAAAAGTCCCCTACAATCTCCTCCGGTCTTTAAGTCCTTGATAGAGTGGCTGTGGTCTTCAATGTAATGCATAAACGCCTGAAAGTCGGGTGCTTTTCTCATTCATTCCTTAGAAGTTACTCTCCCTTCTTCTCTTTTGAAAGGTAAGGAAATTAAAATCCAGGAAAGCTACCCAGTCATCCACAAAGGATAGATAACTGAAGAACACCCTGAGTTAGAATCCTAATGTTCGAACAAGATCCCAGGCAGATTGCACCTCTACAACCCCAAGGTTCCCAAAACAGTGATATAGACTGTGATGGCTATTCTTGTTTGTCATCTTGACTACAACTGGAATTAACTGAAACTTCCAATTGGGGAACACCTGTTTTTGAAGTGAGAAGATCTACTTCTAATCTTGATCTTTGAGGTGGGAAGATTTACCTTTAATCCAGATCTTTCGAGGTAAGAAGACCCACCTCTAATCTGGGCCATGTTTTCTGCTGGAAGCCTGTGTAAGGGCATGGAAGAAGGATGCTTTTGCTCTTTGCCTGCTTGCTCTTGCCTCGGTAGCAAGTTCATTCCTTCACTGGTATTAGAGTCTGCTTCTTCAGGATTCCAGCATACATTAAAAAGCAGCTGAAGCATTCAGCCTCATGGACTGAACAATTGCTGGATTCTTGGACCTTTCATTCATAGGCATCCATTGTTGGACTCACTGGAGCACAGCCTGGAAGCTGTTCTAATAAATCCCCTTTCTATATATAGGGAGAGTCATTGTGTAAGTTAATACTCTTAGAGAACCTTGACTAATACAAAGACCTATGAGCATGCTGGGAATTAGGAGAAGAGGTAGGAACAGGAAACAGAGGGAAGCGAGGGAAGACAAGACAGAAAGAGGCAGAGAAAGGAAGAGGAAAGATTTAGGTTCAGTTCTGTTTTATTGTTCCTCTGGCTTGGAAGTCACTGTTACTGTCTCTCCTTTCATCGTCTGTCAGATACAGCAGTCATTGCCTGCAATCTTGTGTCCAGTCTGAAGGGTTCTAAGGTGTGCATTTTCTACTGTGGCCTCGAAAAATGCTGTAGTATGGGTTTTCTTTTTCAAAAACTTTCCTCTTTGTCCTACTTCTTAATTTGAGAATTCCCAGAGTCTCACCCCACACTTTCTGCTCCTTGATATCCCTGTCTTCTTCCTGGGTGGTCTCCCCTTTTCAGCTCCTATTTCAAAGTCCCTTTTGTCTGATATTATCGCAGTCTCTCAGGGTTGCTGTTTGGATGGTTCATCTTTTCCCTTTCTATTGCTTTCAGCCTACAAGAATCTTTGTTATTTAAAGTATGTTTTCTTTATGCAGCGTATAGTTGGGTCTTGTTTCATGTCTTAATACAGTCTGATAATTCCTGCCTTTTGACTAGATCAGGTAATTATTTGTAATTAAAGTTCAGTTTACTTCTGCCTCTTTGCTTTTGACTTTCCATGCTTCAAATGTTGTTCACAAACTTTTATCCTTCTCTTGCTGCCTTCCTTTATAAGAACTAGATATTTTAGTATATAGCATTTTCATTTCTTTGATTTTAAAAATATTTTTTATTATTTCTTGAGAATGTCACACGTAAATCCAATATTTTTAAAATCATATTTGCCCCCACTTGTACCTCTACCTCTTCCTGAATCTATTCTCACTCTCTATCCGCTCTCAACTTTAAGTCTTTCTTTTTTAGAAGTCTACAGAGTCCAGTTTATGCTGCCTCTATACTCATAGATGTAGAGTCATACACTAGTGCATGCTTAATATAGAAGGAGCCACACCCTCAACGAATATGGACTCCTTCTTCCCCGGAAGCCACCAACTGTCAAAAGCTGCTCATCGAGGGGTGGGAACTCATGACACCCTTCCTCTCCGTGCTGGAATGTTGACTGGCGTGATCTTGTGTCAGTCTTGTGTGGACAACCACAACTGCTGAGAGTTTGCGAGTGCACTGGTCTTGCCATATCCAGAAGACAATGCTTCCCTCCAGTCCTCCCCAACCTCTTGACCTTACTGCTCTCACTTCCAAAATGATCCTGAGCTTTGGGAAAGTGGGTGTGATACAGTGTTCCACTTAATGACTGAATACTCCATAGATTCTTGTTCTCTATACTTTTACTGATTGTGAGTTTCTGTATTTATTGATATTTACTGCATAAAGAAACTTCTCCTATCGGATGTAATAACTGCACTAATCTAGGGGTATAGAGCTGTCACTTCACTACACAGTCCATTTAGAAAAACAAAAATACTAAATTAACCAATGGAGCTTGGAAGCTCCTCATCCATAGGTTCTGGCCAGATGTATGTATTTCCTCCTGTAAGGCAGTCCTTAAATCCAGTCAGAAAGCAGTCGGTTGATGCCATGATATTTGTGCCACTATTGTGCCCATCAACATAGCTTGTCATACTGCTGTTACTGCAGTAGTTCACAGCTGAGTAAGACTTGTCCCAACAGCCTGCAGCGCACAGCTCCTTCCAGGACTCTGAGATCTCAGCTTCCTGGTCAATATCAACTTCATTTCTCCATGTCCTGTGACCAAATAGTGTGGATTCTTCAGCAATAGGGTCTTAATATCAAGTTCTGGTAAGCAACCATGAACAATGCCAATGGCCTCTAATGTTTGGGGATTTCCCCCAAGTCACTCCTGATATCACCTGGTACTTGAGCTTTAAAATACTTTTATTAAGTCTTTATGAATTTCATATAATGTTTTTTGTATGAGAAATTTTAAACCTATCATATAAGCGCTCTCTCCATATTTTGTAATCTTATTCTTTTATATATTACCCTTTAGATGTTAAAAAACCTCACATAAATTATAGTAATTACTTTACATATTGTGTGTATTATACAGGATTTAGACTCACATGAGTTCATGTTTGCAAGGTATTAGATTGATCTTCCCAGTCACTGAGTCTGATTTGCTCCATTCTTTCCTGAAGATTTCAGTTACTCTCTGGTATCTTTACTTAACCTGAGAGCTGTGTGTCATTTTTTTTGTTCATGTCCTTTATGCTCCTGTTTTCAAATATATGACATTTCAGCATCATATAAACCCATTATTGTGTATACATATACACTGTTTTATTACGCAGTTCTTACCGGGAGTACATACCCAATACTGTTGTCTTTACCATGTTGTAATTGAGGTGAGAATGGTATAATGCTAAACTTAGTAAAGTGGAGAATCCCCTGGCTTTTATTGTGCTCATCACCTTGTTCAACCTTCACGTTCTTTGGTTTCTTTGGTTTGAAACTTTTATGGCCTCAGAGAAATCCCACATACCCTCTTCCTCTTCCCTGTGCAAACACAGTCTTTAAAGCCTTGGTGATGTATCTATTCTAGATGATTTACTTAAAAATTCATGCATGATGTGATTTATGTCTGTTCTTCACTAGAGTATTTTCAAGGTTCATCCATAAGTACTCCATCCCTTTTTGTGGTTATCTAATATTTCACTTGTGTACATAACAAAATGTGCTTATCTGTGTACTTGTTGATGGATACAAGCATTGGTCTCTTTGCCTCTGAGCTATGATTAGTAACTGCTGTTATAAACATTCTTATATAAATTTTTATGCAAGCAAATGTTTTTGTGTCCTTTGGATGTAGAAATAGGGGTGAAAATGTTGGGTCATATTCTGCTTTTGATGTTTAAAAACAGTATTTTCTTATTCTTTGAAAGCTTCATATATTCACACAATGTACATGAACCATATCCATCCACCACTAGCTCCCTCCAACTCCCCCTAGTCCTTTCCATCCCATTTCCTTCCCAACTTCATGTCCTTTTAAAACTTTTTTTCTTTAATTAATATTCCCTTAAATTTAGTCAGTGCCCATATGAATGTGTGTGTCTATTCACTGGGGCACAGACAACCTGCCAGTTGCCATATTTTCAAAGAAGAGTGACTCTTCTTCCTACAGTAGCTATAGACTGCCAATAGCTCCTCTCATATGGGTGGGGCCTCCAGAACTCCATACTGAAAGTTGAACTGGCTTGATCATGTTCAGATCTTACAAAGGCAGTCACAGCTGCTTTGACTTGATATATGCATGGTCATATCCAGAGAGAGCATTTTATAGCTCTCTCCATCTGCTTCCTCCTCTTCCTCCTCCTCTTCCTCTTCCTCCTTTGTGAAGCTCCTAGAGCTTTGGGTGATTTACGATTAATCCATTTGTAACTGAGTGCTTAGAGGTATTTATAATTGGCATTTCGACTAGTTATGAATCTCTGTAGTAACCACTACTCACTGCAAACAGAAGCTTCTATGATCAAAATTGAGAGCAGCACAAATCTACACATATTAACACAAATACTTCGAAGGCTGTTTCACAGCATGATCATTTAACAAAACAACGGTATGTTTCCTCCAGGGTCTATGACCTTCCCATTCATGGGCTTTTGACCATGTTTATAAGTATTAGGTATGAAATTCCTCCTACAGAGCATGCCTCATAGCCAAGAAAAAGCAGAGAGTTAACCCTTTACCCATCATGCCACTCTTACACCAGTGGGCACATCTTGCCAGCCGATTGATACTGTATGTATATATGTATGTATGTGTGTGTGTATGTATTATGTAAAGGTCTAGGGCTGTGTAAGACCACTGATGACTTTTCTATCCCCAGCAGTCTGCACTGCACTTTCTGGAACAATGTACACTAGTAAGTAAGATGCATATTATCTGGTTAATTTAAAATAGGTTTCCTTATGTCCTGTATCCAAAGTGAATGGCATCTTCAGCAATAGGCTCTTACTTTCTAGTGTCATCTGCAGCAGGAACAATGACAAGTTCCTGTATTGTTTGGGGTGCTTTTGGGACCTTTCTGACCCATAGGGAGGTATCCTGTGTCTGGCACTAAGATTTTCATTAATAATTCTTGTCCCCTGGGAGCATCATTGTCCTCCATGCTGGCTACTTCTATTCAAACTCTCCCTCAACAGCCCCACCCTTCCCAAAATTAACACACACAAATTACTTCCTATGTACCAGTGACAAGCATGCTGGAAAACATCAGGAAAACAATCTCATCCACAATAGCCACACCATCAATAAGACAAAAAAAACAACTTGGAAGAATAATCATAACCAAGGAAATGAAAGACCTCTGCAATGAAAACACTAGGGCACTAAAGAAAGAAACTGAAGAAGACACTAGAAGGTGGCTCATTGGTTAGAAGAATTAGTATTATGGAAGTGGCCATCCTACTAAAAACAATCTGAAGATACATTATAACCCCAGTCAAAATTCTGGGGCCATTCTTCACAAACATAGAAAAATAATCTTGAAGTTTATGTGACAGCACAAAAAAACAAAGGACAGTCAAAGCAATCTCAAACAAAAAAGACACTGTGGAAGGAAAACTACAATATTAAAAAGAACGTGATACACACACACACACACACACACACACACACACACACACACACACCAAACAGACCAAAATAGACAGTGGAATAGAATAGAGGACCCAGATATTAGTGCACACAAATGCCCCTACTTGATTCTTGACAAAGATGCCAAAATACATGTTGAAGAAAAGATACTATATTCAACAAATAATGCTGGGAAAACTGGATTTGAATAGGCAGAAAAATTACACTGGATCCTTATCTCTCACCTTGCAAAGCTCATCAATCAAAGATCTCAACATAAGACCTGGTGCCCTGAACCTGCCAGAGGATTAAATAGGGAGATGCTTCAACTTACAGGGGCAAGCGTGGACTTTCTGAATAAGACTCCCGCAGCACAGGAAGTACAACCAATGATCCACAAATGGGGTCTCATGGAGTTAAAAAAGCTTCTGCACATTCTCCTCAAGTCTTATCTCAATCGATGAAAATCATTTAGTCAAACACTGTATCACCTGGGTGCTCCTCCCCAACTCTCCCACAAGCCTCTTTGGCTCTATATCTCCAACCCACCCACAAGCTGCTCACTTCTTACCGTTTCCATGTAACTGACTGAGTCTGAATTCTTCCTTCTCCTGCAGTGGAGTTCATTCCTGCTTCTCCTCCAGTGTGGGCCTCACATAGCTGGCAGGGGAACATTTAGCCACCTTTCCCTGGTGCAGGCTTTCTAGCATTGCCTCCCTCCCCAGCAAACTACCCCACACTGTTCCTGCCCTATGGCTGCAACACATTCCTGTGCAGTGAATACTGTCATTCTGCCAAGGATTCTTTCCATCCCTCCTTCCTCTGCATCCATAGCATCTCTCCTCCTCCTGTCTCAGTGCAAACGCTCCCTCCTTCAAGCTTCCCCTACAGCACTCCCTCTTTCAGCCCATTCATCTCCACATTTATTGACATAGTTTATCACTGTCAGTTTTTAAAAATATAGTTTTACCAAATGGCTCAGGCTGACCTAAAACTTACGTAGTCTAAGATCGCCTCAAATACAGGGCTATCCTTCTGTCTTAGCCTCCTGAACGCTAGAATTCCAATCCCCATGCCTGGCTTAGTATACAATTATCAATTTGCTTAATGATTGGGTTTATGCAGTTCTCCCTGGATGATAAACAGGGCAGTAGGAGTCACAGTGGTTTTCAATATTACTCTGTAATAAACACCAACAAGTGATAAGACATTCTGTCCTCAGTGAATCCATTCAGAAGTGTGCTAAGTCTCATATGAACATCTATGTGTATACACACATGAATGCATAAAATATATTCACATGAATATATTCATATACATGCATATATATAAAGAGGCACTTTAGACAAGCACATCCACTTAACCTTTAACAACTCCCTGGACTGTATAGATTTCTCTTGATTTAAGAGCTGATAGAAGTAAACTCCAGCGTGGATAAGTAGTGTGTCCACGGCCATGCTGTGAGTGCCTGGACTATCCTGCTGCAGAGCTTATGATTTGAAACCCTCCTTGGTGCCAAGAACAAAGACATCGGTCAGTTAACAACGCTTCTAGAATCAACAACAAACAGAGGAGCAATGCTGTCCCAGCTATGCTCTGAAAACACGAAAATGCTCTGTCTGTGCTGCTCTTCTGCACTGTTCCTAGTCCCCTATGGTTACTAAGTACTTGACGTGTAGCACTTAGTAGATCTCCCAGACTAGATCTTTCATTTCGTCTTATTTTAATTAATATGTTTAACTAACATCTGGCTAGTAGTGACTGCCATAGTAGACAGGAAGTCCAAGACATTTGAAATCCTATTGCTTTTGATTCCTTGATTGTCATGTACAACCTCAATGAGCTCAGTTTCGAAGACAGAGCTACACATCTATTTCCATCTCCCACACCCTGCTTTTTATCCTGCACTCTCTACCTCTAGTTTTCTAAACAGTCTTCCTTCTGGCACTTCACTGTAGCTGGTAGGATCAAGTTTTCTCTCCTTTGTATGGCTCCAGCAAAGCCAACCCTTTCCCCCTTCAACAGTGCCCTAAACAGTCCTCTATAGGGGTTTACGTGGTCAATGAACATCCAATGTTTTTTAGGAGAGAATGCTTGTTAAGGTCCTTACAGCAGGAGAGACAGAAAGGCCAGTGATCAAGGTCCCTGTTTAATGAAGAAGTGAAGATGTTAACATGTAACCTAACTCATAGAAGGGCCTTGGTCAAGGGGTTGATGTGATGGGAAGACAGCAGACCTGTGTCTGAAGCTGCATGGCTCCAAACTGCAGGAGCATCTGGTTAGCCAACTCTGATCTCACTTGCACCTCAACCAGAAGATAGACAAAAACAAGCCTTAGATATATTGACACAAACTTATGTTGTCTAGATGAAGAACACTATATTTCTTTATAGAAGAACAATCACATCTTGCTGTGATGTGGCCCAGGAACTTAGGATGTGGCACAGTTGGTAAAATGCTTGCCACACAAGCATGAGAACCTGAGTTTCTGTCTTCCAAATGCTATCTAAAATACTGGGCTTGGTGGTTTGCGGCTGGGTTTGGAATCTCAGCTCTGAGGTTGTGAAGACAGACAGATGCCTGGGGCTTGCTGGCAGGCCAGTCTAGCCAATTGGTGAGCTCCAGATTCAACGAGAGACTCTTAAAAAATAAAGTGGAGAAGCAATTGAAGAAGAAAATTGATGTTGATGTCTAGCCTCCACATGAACGTGCACCCACCCATTCACCCACACATGTACATACATAAAATAAGAGCAATGAAGATATAAAAGATAAAATTCAGACAAGTGAGGAGGCTGAGTAGATGACTCAGTGCATAAAGCACTTGCTGAGCAAGCAAGGGAACTGATGGGTGTATTGTTAGCATCCACATAAGTGCTGGGTGGGTGTGGAACCCTGATTAGAAGTTCTGCACTCAGAAGGGGATCCTTGGAGCAAGCTAGCTAGCAAGACTAGTCATACCATGAGCCCCAGGTTCAATTGAGAGACCTTGCCTCAGTGAATAAAGTCTAGCACTAGCACCCCCACACATATGCACTCATACCTATATTCATACATACTATGTGGTGATTTAAATATGCTTGGCCCATAGAGTGGAACTATAAGGAGGGGTAGCCTTGTAGGAACAGGTGTGGCCTTATTGGAGGAAGTGTATCACTGTTGGGGTAGGCTTTGAGACACTCCTCCTAGCTGTCTGGAAGAGAGTTTTCTGGTTGCCTTCAGAATAAGATGTAGAACTCTCAGCTCCTCCAACACCATGCCTGCCTGGACACTACCATGCTTCTCACCATGATGATAATGGACTGAACCTCTGCAACTGTAAGCCAGCCCCAATTAAATGTTGTCCTTTATAAGAGTTACCTTGGTCATGGGTATTCTTCACAGCAATGAACATCTTAGTTAAAACAGAAGTTGGTACCAGGGACTGGAGTATTGCTATGATAGACCTGGTCATGTTTTTGTTTAGAGATATGGATTGTGGGACTTTGGATTTGGGGGATAGTAGAATGCTTTTAGTGGGGAATAATGGACCATCCTAGTAGGGATATGGAAGACTTTGGTGCTGAGGGTGATTTGAACTGTGCAGACCTGGCCCAACAGGTTTCAGTGAAGAAGAATTTCAGTATGTAGCCTAGAGACTGTTTTTGTAGTATTTTGGTGAAGAATGTGGCTGCTTTTTGTCCTTGTCTGAAGAGTCTACATGAGGCTAAGGTAAATAGATTCGTATTAATTGCATTGACAAAGGAAGTCTCAAAAAAAAAGCAACAGAGAGTTTGTTCTCTGGTTTAGTCTCCTGATGAACATTTTATTTTAATTAAGCATAGTAAGCTTAGAAAGGAAAAGTATGAAGTGTATGGCTCAAAGATTAAAAGGGTACCAGGAAGTGCAATGGAGCTAAATTCTGTGTTGGAGGAAATCAACATATTAAGGGAGTGGTGACTTTGGGGCAAGATCCCACCCAGCTAAACTTATTGTTTATGTATTTGCCATTGAACAAGGAATAGTTATATATAGGAGTTATTATTACCTGGCTATTGTTTTCCATTTTAAAATCTGGAATGAACTACAGTCCAGAAATGGAAGGTGCACTTGTAATACAGGTCTTGAGACTAGAAGACATAGGCTTTTGTTCCAGATCATGAGGAATAGGGGCCATAAAAAGTTTAGGCCCAGGCATGGTGGTACATACCTTTAAAACCCAGGAGACTAAGGCAAGGCAGATCTCTGAGTTCAAGACCAGCGTGGGACAGAGCAAATTCTAGGTGAAGAAATACTTAAGTCTAGCCATGGTGAGAGATACTTTTAATCCCAGCATTCAGAAGACAGAACCATTTAGTTCAAGGTCAATCTACAGAGCAAGTTTCAGGGCAGCCAAACCTAGCCAGTGAAGGAATTGGAATATAGAAAGCTGGTGATAATCTAATAGAACAAGAGGGTCAGATTCCAGCCACAGCAAGCAGCAGAATTCAGCAGCTTCAGCCATGTGGCCCTGGCTTTAGAGTCAAGAATAGAAGGGACTAGTGGGAGCTAAGAAATTAGTGGTGATTAAGAAGAGACCAGCATCACTGAGGTGAAATCTTCTGCGGAGTGTTATCTGAAAGCACAAAGAAACTGTGTTCCAGAGATAGCCAAGGTTGTACCTCGTGCTGCAGCTGGACTTGGTAATGTGTAAGAATCACCCATGTGGTACTGGTTTTGAAGGTATGAAGGGGTCATGGAGAGCAGCTGAGGCTTGGCACTGTAAGAGGCCATGGAAGGCATTGGTGAAGGTACAGCCTCAGTTGTAGTTGATGGCCCAGGACTGAAGGGGCCATGAAAAGAAGTTGAGGCTTGCTACTATGAAGGGAGCCTATGATAGGCTATTGTTAAAGCTTGGTTGCAGTGGAAGACCCCAGCAAATTAGAGATGCCAGTACTATGGGATGACCATCAAGAACAGTAGCAGCAGTGGAATGGTATCAATAAGATCCTAGAGTGCTACAGAGGGCAGAGATGGAGAAGTGATCCAAGCCTTTGGAGGAGCTCAGAAGATCATGTGTGAATCTCAGACATTATAACAAGAAGCTGTAACATTGAAGTTGCCTTGGAAATGCCAAAATGTTCAAGATGCCAGAGCCCTGGGATACTTGCTGAGGAAAGCTGCTAACAGAGAGTGGAACCAGCCAAAGAGAATTGTGCTATAGTTAACAAAGCAGAAAGAAATTGATCAACAGACATGGAGATACAGAGTTTGGAGTTTGTCCAGCTGGTTTTTGGTCTTGTTCGGTCCAGTATTACCTTACTATGATGCTTTGGAATGGTTACGTATATCCTTTTATCTTAGAGGTATGTGTTTGGCTTTTTAATTTTGATTTTATAGGGGATTACAGTTTAGTGATTGGATGAATCTCATAAGAGACCTTGAACATTGGACTTTTAACATTGTTGTGACTGTTATAGACTATTTAAGTTGGACTAATGTATTTTGTATTATGCCATAGCTAGATATGCCACCCATAGACTTACATGTTTGAACAAACCTATGAGGGCCAGTGAGTGGAATGTGGTGGTTTGAATACGCTTGGCCCAGGGTGCATAATTAGGAGGGGTGGCCTTGTTGGAGTGGGTGTGGCCTTGGAAAAGGTGTGCCGCTGTGGGGATCGGTTTTGAGACCTTCTTCCTAGCTGCCTGGAAGACAGTCTTCTCCTGCTTGCCTTTGGAACAAGATGTAGAACTTTCAGTTCCTCTGATACCATCCCTGCCTGTATACTACCATGCTTCTCACCATGATGATAATAAACTGAACTTCAGAACCTGTAAACTAGCCCTAATTAAATGTTTCTCTTTGTAAGAGTTGCCTTGGTCATGGTGTCTTTTCACAGCAATAAAAACCCTAAGACATGTCACAAACAGACATAAACCAAGAAAATCTCGGACTGAGGAGATAAATGTTTCCCTAGCACAAGTACAGCCCTATGTTCAACATCCCCAACCCAAGCAACATAGCAATAGCATCAACAGCAGACACAGACTGAAGTCCAAATTCCAGAGGCCAGGAAGATGCAGCAGTGGATGTGGATCAGTCCTTATAAGTTCAGTGCCCGTATTGTGGACAATTGTGGACAGTGGCCACTGACTTGGGCAGTAAGAAAGCCTTTGTTTCCTCCCACCGTTCACATAGTTGGAATCTCACTTGCATTGTATGTAGGCTAGAGCAAAATGATGCTGTTTGTTTGGATTTTGCTTTTTCTGTGGAATATTTACTAGGAAGCAATGTGCTTTTGTGTGTCAAGGATTAGAAAGGACTTGCTTCCTCTTCTCCAATGGATTTGGGCAGGAATCAACTGCTCCATTTATTCCCTGCTACTCTGCACTTCCCAGCTGAGTACTAAGCATGTGAATGTTACAGAGAAGCGGTGTTTTCCCCACAAAGAACTTTCCTTCTCAGCACGTGTGTTACAGCACCATGCCTCTAAAGGTGGAGGTTTCCCCCGGGTCATTCATATGACAGGAAGCCATGAAAGAGCACAGAAGCACCCAGCTGATGCCAGAGAGCCCAGCAATTCAACACATCACTACCTGTAAAGAGGTGGAGTAACTTTTTTCCCTCAAACTTCCTCAAATTTACTCAGAAATTTCAATAAATCAGGTCATTAGACACAAAATCAAATGAGATTTCATTGTGATAGCTAAGATGCTCCTTACAGATTAAACAATAAATCAGAAAGTGGGAAAATATTCCAAATTAAAAACAAAAAGAAAAACTAAACAAATGATCCCTATGCATCCTAGACAGGTGGAAATCTCTCTTCAAGGAATTAACTCCCTGAATGTGACTTATCTTCTCTACTGTGTAATGCATATCCTAAGATTGCCAGTTCTGTGATAAGAGCCTTCAACTTACTTGGCCAAATAAAATAGTTATTTTCATAAATATTTTTTTTCTTCAGACAGGATCCTCATGATTCGAGCTTGTTTCCAGATTAGAAGTCACGGTGCAAGCAATTCTAAGATCAAAGACTTTCCTCATGCACATTCATATCTTAGTAGATAAACACAAAAGAGACAAGCTGAGAGCCCCACTCGGTGTTCAGAACCTTACCTAACCTCTCATAAAATGTTCACCTTGCCTATGGCTGGCTGGGGAAGGGCAGCTGAATACAGAACTTCTTTCATGAACTACAGGAGCTTCATTTTAAGCCCCAGGAGACATAAGGTGACTGGGTTTTCCCAGTCACATTCTGTGTTCATGGGAGGGAGAACAGTCATCGTGAATCACTATGTTTCACTATAAAAAGGGGGCATTTATAATTTCCCTTTTGCAAATTAACCAAGTCTGTGTTAACCATTACAACAGTGACATCCTAAATATCTGAGAAAAGACATCAGAGGACCTGTTCACTGCCATATAGTACCTCTGAGGAGCTGATCCTATCTCCATCACTTCTCCACAGTATTCTTCCACCCTCCCACATCCAGGTTCCAGCAGCAAAACAAAAGCCCTCCGTCAGCCATGGAACCGGACCTTGGAACATAGCTGTGTGCTAGCCACAGAGCACTGCTCTCACAGAGTTGAAACTCTTGATCACTCCTATTGAGAAGCCCCCAAAGTTTAATCTTTCTGTGAGATTCACCAACTGCAGTGAGGTTTCTGTAGCTTGTAAATCATAACTAAGATGGAGCTTTGAAAGTTAATTCAAGCCAACTGCTGACTAGTTTAAAGGGAAACTCCTGGAAGCAGTAGAATATGTTATCCAGTCCACATTACATTTTTTAATCACACTTTATTCTAACTCCTGTGGGGGGGGATATAAACTCCTCAGATTTCAACCTATTAACTTTGAGTTTCAAACCTCATGAGTGATAGGCATGTATTTCCCAGTCTCCTACTTGTTTCTGTCTTCTACATGATTAACTCCACAAAACGAGCTGGGTCCACAGCAATGAGTAGGTGGTCCCTGTTCTCACAGTTACATTAGTTATGTGGTTAAAGATGCTTCAGACATATCACACTGCTACACTCTGTAGCAGAAATTAGTGGTTGGCTAAGTCAGCCATTGTATCTTCCTGCTCAGCTCTCCCAATGAAGCTAAGAAGGAGCTAGGCACTTGCCTCCTTCCCGTCCTTCTTTGAAGGTCTACGTCATGGTGTGACACAATTATAACCAAGGTGATGTGAAGTCTTCTAGGAAACGTGGATAAAATTGTTTCTTTACTGATAAAAAGTGAGTACCGTCATAAGAAAGATAGTTCTCACCAGCGTTCTGTTGCCCACTTTCTACCTTGACGTCATTTGGAGTAACAGCAGCTATGTCATGATAATGGAGACAATGAACGCATGGGAAATTATCAACTAACAAACACGGTACACATAAAGGAGCTCGGAAGACCAGGGAGCACCCGAGGCAATCCTGGAAATGACCTGACTGTGCATGGTTTCAGTATCTGTTGGGTGACAGTTGTTAAAATTTGCAATTGAAGTTGCTCTCAAAGAAATATATGGTCTTACAAGGATCATATTCCTTTGACATAGCACATGCCTTCCATAAGCAGCTGCAGGAAGATCCCTTTACTAGCTGGCATAAGTCTGTCTGACACCCCTCAGCCCCAATGTGGTTCCACCTTCCCACTACTTCAGAAGGCCTGGCACTTGTTTGCATGCACGTTGCCAGAGTATGCAGTTGGAAGGAATGCCTGCCTGCATCTCACATCCAGCACCGACCTGTTAGGAAAGATCTAGAAAGAATGAAAAACAGCACTGCCACTGTCCTCAGCAACATACATCTTACTCCAATTCTTTTCCTTTTGCAATTGAATTTTAATATGAAACACCATCATGGGAAAGTTTTAATAGGACCTAAAAAACAGAACTTCAAAATACTAAGCAAGGTGTGATGATCCACAAGTATACATCTCAGTTGTCAGGAAGCAGGGGCAGGAGGAACACAAGTCAGAGCCTAGGCTGGGCTACAAAGTAAAATTCTCTCTCTCTCTCTCTCTCTCTCTCTCTCTCTCTCTTTCTCACGTGTGTGTGTTTGTGGTGTGTGTGTTTGTGAAAGCAGGAAATAATATTGTTTAGTTACTAATGCCTAGTAGATAAGAAGCTAGAGAAATGGCTCAGTCAGTAAAGTTCTTGTTTAATAAACACTAGGACCTGAGTTCAGATCCCCACATACCACATGAAAAAGCATGGCATGTCAGTGCTGGGGAGATAGAGACAGACAGATCCTGGGGCTCTCTGGCTAGCCAGCCTACTTAAATTGAAGAATTCCAAGACAGTGAGATACTCTGTCCCTGACCCCGAAAAGGTGGCTGGCATCTGAGGAATAATACCTGAGAATGACCTCTGTCCTCTACACCCATGCTTACATGCACACACAAGCACATTTATACACAAAAACTAACATGCATGCACATACACACATATACATACACTTCCTGGCAGCCCACAGCTGCAAGCATGGTCCTCTTTCTCCAACTGTGAAAAGACTGCAGGAATTGACTGACAGACCTTCATGGGGACTGAAGAAGCAAATGGAAGCTCATGTGTCAGGAGGAAAATCTCCAGGAATATTCACTCACATGGAGTAAGTCAGCAGCCAGAACACAGTCTTCTCAGGGTTTCAAATCTCCAGACAGCTGCCAGAGAAATATCATCAGTGGGCACAAGGCAGATCTCATGAGAATAGATCTCTGTGGAGTGGGAGGGGAATTTACACCAGGAAAACTAGCCATAAAGAGGCAATGGGAAATTTTGACTCCCAGGGAAGGGATAAGAGACTTTCTGTTGCCCTCCCCAGTGACCATGCTGTCTTCTCTGGGTGTTGTATTTTCTTTTTACTGTGACAGAACACCAACTCAAGCAACTTAAGGAAGGAGGGATTTATTTTGACTCATGACCTTAGTAGGTATAGCCATCCTAACTGTAAGGGGAAATGGGGGAGGCTTGTGGCTTGGTTTGTTCACATCTTGGCAAATCAGGAAGTAGAGATGGGACTGAAAGCAAGGAATGGCCTCTGACCTTCAAAGCTTGACCCTACTTGCCCATATTTGCCAGACATGTCCTAAGTTGTAACCGTTCTGTAACTACCCAGGACAATGGGACCAGTCAGGACCAAGTATTCAAATGCGTGAGCCTGTAAGGAGCATTTCACCTTCAAATCATAACACAGCCAAAGCTTAGTATCTCTGATGGTGGGAAGTGAGATGTGCCTTCCAGCTCATGTGGTTCTCACAGTTCTTTGACTGATGGAAAGGTACAAGAAATGATCCAGGCTGAGCCAGAGGTTTTGATGAAATAGTTTAATAAATTACGTCTTTCCTGTGTGGATGCTAAGCTGGTAGGATATGCCAAGGTCTACATGTCAAAGATGAGTCAACCCAAGGGAGTAAGACTAACACAGTGCACAGGAAGCAAGAAGGAAAGGAGATGGGGTTTCACCAGGTCATTGTTTGAGAATCTGCAGCCAGCCAGCGTGCCATGAATCCTCAGGACTTGTCAGTTACAATCTGGTAAATTCCCTTTTGTGTAAGCTGGTTTGAATCAGTTTCTATCACTTACGACTAAAAACCAAAACAAAACTCAACTCTGACTCATAACTGAGGAACAAAGAAAGTCATGCCAACTTAGAAAATGTACTACTTTTGCCTCAGCACACCAAGACTCTTTAATGTGCTATCTGGGTTGGTCCAAGCTCCAGGTGCTTCACGCACTTCCTCACAAGCTCAGCATATCTGCTTAGACAAACAGAAGTTTACTCGAACAACAAGGGATCGAGTGTTTGAAAATCACTACTATCCCCAAAACCTGGAACACTTGAGAAAACACACTTCCTGGTAGTAATGATCCCACAAACTTGGCTACCCAAGAGACTCATGAAGCATGCCTTTCAAAGGCACATTCTTCTGTTTAGTAATCAGGCTAAAAATAATCTGCCTACAATGTCTGGCTGATGATTGAATCACATTGCCCCAGAAACCCTTGTACCACTTATCTGCAGCACAGTCTAAACTGTATTACCAATATTTAGACCTTGCAGAAAGATACCCGTGGAGGATTCAGCTTACACACCCTTCTCTTTCCTGCCCCTTGACTGTCTTTCTATGTGAGATCCCGTTCCTTAGTATCTCAATAAACTTATGGTCTTACAGTGGTGACATCATATACCTTATAGAAAATTTTATCTGGAAGCTGTGCAAAACTAAATTTGTTCACTCCTGTCCTGTTATATAAACCCAGGACATGAGAGGTTCAAAGCTAATCCACTTGCAACTCTTAAAAGGGGCTCCCAGTGTGGATTGTGCTGGCACGCATAGACAATCATTTGTCTCACTTTTGTCAACCACAGGGCTTCTACTTCTCACGGCATCTCACGTTTTGGTGTCTCAAATTCATTTGTGAGAAAACTGAACCTCAAAGCTGGTGAGAAAAATTATTAAGAGTTTTGCCTGAATAAATGGGGAGTCAGAGCCAGATCCCAATTAATTTCCTATATTATCACAGGCCACTGTTGTTAATGCCTACTGTATTTCTACTCTCGTCTCTGTCTCTGTGTGTGTGTGTGTGTGAGCTCGCTTGCGCAAGTATGCATGTGTACATGTGTGTATATATTCATGAAGAGGCCAGAGGACAACCTCAGATGTCATTGTTTTTCAGCCATACACCTCTCTCACCAGCCTGGAATTTGTAAAGTTGATTAGACTGATTGGCCAGCAAGCCCCAGGGCGCATCTGTTTCCACCTTCCCTGTACTGGGATTACAAGTACACACTACCAGACTGAGCTTGCAAGAATCCTAGGGATCAAATGCAGATCCTTATGCTTACAAGACAAGCCCTTCACCAAACTGAGTCATCTGCCAACCCTTCTTAGGCTCACCGAAAGCTCTGACCCTTTCTTCTGGGCCATCTGTGTTCCTTTCTCTAGCTTGATAATATTAACAAGAAGCTTATAGATGATTGTTTAAGCACAGACCCAGCATAAAGATGAAACAGTCTCCCATTTCCCTATTACTTGAAGGTACCAGACATCGTGCTAGACCGTGGCGATACAGCAGAAGGCCACAGGGACAGAAGAGTCTGTGGTCCCAGACACAGAAGCAGGGACAAGGAAGCCTGTGGTGTCCCAGGAGAAATGTGTGGCAAGTCAGGTGAAGGGAATTTGGCACAAGTGTCTATGCACTGGGACCTCAGCTTTCTCACCAGGAAAAGGAAAGCTGGGTTCATTATCTGCAAGCTCTTCAGCTGCCCTGGAGTTTTTTGAGTCTCAGGTGGCATTCCCGAGTTCTTTTCTAAAAAACATTGGGTGTGTTTCGTTTTTTTAAGATTACAATATAATTAAATCATTTTTCCCATTCTGGTTCCTCCCTCCAACACCCCCACCCCTTACACACACACCCCTCCTTGCTCCTTTTCAGATGTATGGCCCATTTTTCATTAATTGTTGTTCCGGGTGTGAGCGGGCACGCCTGTGCACACACATATTCCTAAATGCATAAGTATAATCTGTTCAGTCTGTACAATGCTTCTCATATGTATGTTTTCAGGGCTGGAATTGGATAATCAATTGGTATGCTTGTCCCTAGGGAATATTATTTCTCCTACTGTCTGCATTCCTTGGTTACCTGTAGTTCTCTATGTAAGGTTGAGGCGTCCTGAGCTACCCACCCCCACCACCTTCATACATGTTAACATATCTAATAGTTGTTGTCCTTGTTCAGCTCATGTTAGATAGTCATGTTAATTAGACTTTAGGAATGCAGCTTCTGACCTTCCTAGGAGACACAAACTCACAGCAGACTCCCTGTTCCTCTGGCTCTTTTACACGCTTTCTAACCTCTTTTTCACAATGATCCCTGAGCCTTAGGTGCAGGAGTTGTATTTGTCGATGTGTCCCCTGGGACTGGGCTTTATAGCTCCGCATTTTTATTGGTTGTAGTCTTCTGTAATGGATTCTACCTGTTTCAAAAGGAAGCGTCCCTGATGAGGGGTGATGACTGCAGTTATCTGTGTGCATAAGAACAAATATTTAGAATGTAGTTAGGGATCAGCTCTGCCCAAGAGACTCCCAAAACATTACAGACTTACTATTGCCTTCGCTCTTACTTGGTCCCTAAAGGTAGAAAGTAAGTCCCGGTCTTAGTTACTTGCCATGACAAAAACACCATAACCAAAACACCGTAAGAGAAAGCATTTAATTTGGGGCTTAAAGTTCCAAAGGTTAGAGTCAGTGGCCATCATGGTAGAAAGCATGGCAACAGGCAGGCAGGCATGGTGCTGGAACAGTTGCTGAGAAGCTACATATTTTCCACAAGCAGGAGGCAAAGAGAGCTAACTGAGAATGGCATGGACTTTGGAAACCTCAAAATCCATCCCCAGCGACACACCTCCTCCAACATGGCCACACTTCCTAAACCTTCTCACACAGTTCCAGCACTGGGACCAAGAATTTAGATCTATGAGCCTATGAAAATCATTTCATTTAAATTTCCACATTCCACCACCTGAGCCACATATGTCATGGCCACATCATAATGCAAAAATACATTTAGTCCAATTTCAAAAGTCTCAATAGTTTTTCACAGTCTCAACAAAGTTTAAAAGTTCAAAGTCTCTTCTGAGGCTCAAGACTCTTAATTGTAACCACCTGTCAAAAGCAAAATGCAAATTACATACTTCCAACCTATAATGACACAAAATGTTACCATTCCATAAGGGAGAAAGGGGTCATAGTGAGGAAACACTGCTCCCAAGCAAGGGTGAAATCCAGCAGGAAAACCTCTAACTCCTGTAGCTCTGCGTTGGATGCTAAGGGACTTGGATGAGTCTTCCCTTACAGCTTTGCTGACTACAACACACTTCTCTCTCTTAGGCTGCTTCCACTCCCTGTCTGTGGCAATCCTCAGAGCCACCTATGGCATCTCCAACATTTTTGGATCTCTAACATTATCTAGGCTTTACTTTCACAATCAAAGCTTCCTACAACAGCCCCTCTGGACCTGTATGCAGGGACTCCACTGCCACAGTGGCTTTCCTTAACCACAGGGGAGGACTCCAAAACTCCTTTACTCAGGTGTCCTTCCTGACATAAAACAGAGAACCACAAGGCCAAGGCTGGTATGTTCCAGGACCTGTTTGGGATAGAACCTGGCCCCCTCCTTGAATTACATTTGCATAAGATTTGATTTGTTGTTGCTTTAGAAAGAGATATCTTTAGGCAGTTTCTTTTCACAAGTTGGAGGTTTAGCTGGGTGAGGTGTTGCCCTGAGGCTACCACTCCCTTTATTTCTGGTAACACCAAGCCTCTCGTGCCTTCAGCCCGAGCCTTGGAGCTAACCTTAAATGACCCTGTGCCCCATTTTCCTCCTAAACTGTACATTTTTCTGTTTCTTTTTGCTCTGCTTGCTCTTTTTCATTGTAGATCTTCATAAGAGTGATTACTAATAACCAAGTGACAGAGTCATTATTAGGATATCTTGAAATCTCCTCTGCCAGTGAAATTAAGTCCAAAACTCTTCGATTTAACTTCAGGCAGATTCTTAAACCAAGGAAAAAAGCAGCCACATTGGTTGCCAAAGTATCACAATAGTCTCTAGCCTCCATTATTAATATTCTTTCCCTCTGAAACCTTGGGCTGGACTCCCATAGCCCATATTTCTCTCAGCACAGTCACCTTACAAGTTCCTGCCATGATGACCAATTAAGCCATGACTATAGGGTTCAACTGCTTTCCTAGCCCCAAATCCCAAGGCCTTCCACATTCCTCCCAAGTACAGCAGTGTAAGGCCTGTCACAGCAATAGCCTACTCCCTGGTGCAAACTTCTGTCTTAGTTACGTTTCTGCAGCTGTGACAAAGCACCTCGACCAAGGCAGTTTATAGAAGAATAGTTTATATTGGGAATGTATAGTTTCAGAGGGTAAGTTCATGATTATCACGAGCTGGGGAACCTGGCGATAGCGAGGCAGGCAGGGTGCTAGAGCAATAACTAAAGGCTATATCTTGAGCCACAGGAAGGAGCCAGAGAGTGAAAGATAACTGGGAGTGATATGGAACTTTGAAATCTCAAAGCCCACCCCACCTCCCGCCCCTGTGATGGCCACAACCCTGTGGGTGCCAGAAAATGGAATGTGGTGGTCAGAATGAGAATGACTCCTATAGGCTCGAGTGTTTAGATGCTTAGTCTCCAGTTGGCGGAACTGTCTGAGAAGGCTTAGGAGGTATGGCCTTGTTGGAGGTAGTATGTTACTAGGAGTGGGCTTTGAGGTTTTAAACTGCAGAGTCATTCCCAATTTGCTTTTTTCCTCTTCCTCTTGTTTGTTATCTCAATCTGTGAGCCTAAACTGTGGCTGCCCTTGGCAGCTAGTCAGAAACCCAGATCTGGGACCATATATCTCAGATCTACCAAAGTGATATCAGCATGGTTTCAAGGCCCTAGGTGATGCTTCTGCACATTGAAATGCCTTCAGAAAGGATCCAGTCCAGCCAATCTCAGCGTCACAGCTCAAAGTTTCCTATAACAGGTTTTCTTAGCTAGGCAAGATCTGTCACCAGCCTGAATATGCAGTATCTAGGATAATGCTTTCCAAATCACACTCAGCCTAGCACTAGGCTTTACTTCTCCAGGGCCTCCAGGGAATAGGGATTGTGTAAGGCTACCTGACAGAGCTAAGCCTCCAGGCTACAAACCCACTTCAAACAGAGCTCCTACGCTTTGATCAGTTTTAGAAATTGGGATTACAGTTAGATTCCCTTCGAAACAAAGATTTCTCTGCTTTGCTTTTTCTTCTCAGCCAAACACTGTGGTTCTGCATTGTCTGTTAGCATTGTTAGCATGGTCCTCAAAACATTCAAGTCATAAGCTTAAGGAATGAACCTGCTTCTATTTTCTATACACTTCCCATGGGGTACAGATGTGACCTTTAAAATGTCAAACCCTTCTGTTCCCAAGAAGACTGCTAAGTTACTTTCCCATCCTATTTTAACATGTAATATCCAAGAAAGACACTAATGTGGAAAATTCTGGATTTGGCTTATATACCGCCCCTGGTTTGCCCTTCAGTGAAAGCTCAGTGTCCTTTTCCCTTACAAAACAAAACAGTTCCACCAAGTAATGGGAATTTGATATTTAATGTCAACACTAGAAGTCCAGTTATACACCTAGTGATTAGCATTGCCTTGATAGTCCACTGTTACAGTCTCTTAGAATGTGCTTCATAAGGAAGCTACATGAGAATCAGGAAAAAAAATGCATCCAGTTTTAGGAACAGGTAGGGATATCTCTCAACCGGGTACAGCAGCAGAGGAGATGCTGGGAAGCTATTTGCTGGACACCTATGTACTAGCTCATTTCCAGGAATTAGAATGTGCAAAGTCATGACTTTACAGAGGTAACAGTATGACTTTTTTTTTAAAAAAAAGTATTAGAAACAAATAGATGCTTTTAAAATGGAAGTCAAGTGTGACTGCTGTATGTAGACGCAGTGTTTTTGAGAAGATGGTAGCTTTGTTTTAGGTTCATTTTTGACTTTGAGCCAGAGGTACCCGGAAAGGTTTGTGGAAAGATCAAAAGCAAATGTAGGACTGGAGAGATGGCTCAGGGGATAGGATGAGTACTATGAAAGAATAAGGGCTGGAGTTCATATCCCCAGCACCTACGGAAAAGCTGGGTGGGTGTGGTAGCCCACCCATAACCCAGCATTAGGAAGCTGAGGCAGGGGAACCCCAAAGTAAGACAGATACCTAGACTAACTGAATTAGTGAGCTCTGGGCGGAACTGAGGACCACTGTCTCAGTATACAAGATGGAAATGAGCTAAGCAGACATTGAACACCAGTGTCTGACCTTTGCATGTATGTGAGCAGTGGTATGAATACACCACATACTTTGTACACATGAACATGTATACATGAATACATCATCATCATTCCAATCTCTCTCTCTCTCTCCTCTCTCTCTCTCTCTCTCTCTCTCTCTCTCTCTCTCTCTCTGTCTCTGTCTCTGTCTCTCTTTCTCTCTCTCCAAAAACAAAGAAGAGAAAAGAAGGAGGGAGACTTGTGCATTCAAAACCTCAGGGTAGTTAGAGAAAAGCGAAGCAGAGACATCATGGAAGGAAATGAGGCCCTGGCAAGAGTCAGGGACCATATTCATTTATCACCTGTTCATTCAGATGTATAATGGTTACTGACTGGACAGGTAGCCTATACCAATTTGGTGCCAATTGATACCTGCTAACCTAGAGAATGTACAAGAAGAATCTTTATAAGTCATGAAAAAAGATACAGGAAGAGATAACTTTTCAAATAAGCTTTACCCTGAGAAAATGTCTGCACAAAAGACCATGGCATTCCCATAATTAGTGGCCCATATTCGAAAACAGTGCTTTCCAATTTTATATTTCACTTCAGATTTATAGGGGGAGGCAGAATTGATAGTTTTCCTTGGGGACACATAAGAATTGCCTTGGAAAGGGGTGAAGTTGTATGGAGTGTATCATCCACACTAACCTTCAGCTCAAATCTCAAGCATCTCTATTCTATGAATACAGTACCTCAAACACAATACAACCAAAACCCAGCATGTCTATGTCCATAAACAAGTTAGATTCTTCTTGTACATTCTCTAGGTTAGCAGGTATCAATTGGCACCAAATTGGTACAGGCTACCTGTCCAGTCAGTAACCATTATACATCTGAATGAACAGGTGATAAATGAATTAAGTTCTGAAACCAAATGAG
The DNA here is from genome assembly GCA_019843965.1 of Rhynchomys soricoides. NCBI lineage: Eukaryota > Metazoa > Chordata > Mammalia > Rodentia > Muridae > Rhynchomys > Rhynchomys soricoides. The sequence continues at coordinate 2,356,905 of JADRCH010000186.1, forward strand.
AAGGGAAAGAAGAAAGTGGGAGAGGTGGAAAGTTCTGTGCTAGGGGAACGGGGCCAGCCCTTATGCTCACCTGTATATTGGAATCAGCTGGGGGTTGTGCAGGAAAGTGCAGTATCCCCAGCAATCCTCATGTGATTTGTTGGGATGCAGTTCAGGTGTCCAGATTAGTCAAAATTTTCCCTGATGATTATTTTAATCATCACAGTTGAAAGTGACCACTCAGGAGTTACTGAAACCAAAGGCATCATTTCCTGGGCCTCTTGCAGTTTCTTCAAGTGTTTGCAAGTGTGCATGTGTGCATTTGTATGTGTGTGTATGTGCACTGTGGCAGTCAAAGGACACACTTTGGTATTATTTCTCAGGTATTGTCCATGTTTTGAAGAGGCAGTCTCTCACTGGCCTAGAACTTGCCAACAAGGCTGGTCTGGCTTGTCAGAGAGTTGCAGGAATCCACTTGTCTCAGTCTTATTCCCACACCCTCAGCTCCTGCTGGCAGTAAATTTATTTATTCAATGAATTCAGTCAAATTCTAGAGCCACCAGCCAATGCTCATCACAAAAGAAGTTCACAAATATCTGATCTAAAGAGAACTGACTGTTGATGCTTATCTTAAGCATCAAATTCCCACTGACTATGGGAAGATTAAAGTCTTCAACAAAACGTACAGGGAACACAGGGGACTAGTGTGGCCCAAGAACCTTCCCTCCTGCCTCCTGAACCTCTGAATGGACAGAGATTTTCCTTCCCCTCTCTGGACAAAATTTCAGATTAGACACAAGTTAGTTTTGTTCAGCCAACCAACTTCATTCACCCAACACTACATAATTCATTACCACTGCTTTTATTAGGCTGAAAGAGTCTCATGATAACAGAACATAGGCTTTTAGTTCGAACAAAGAAAGAAAGATCAAAACATGTGCACTCACCTGAACAAGTGAGGTGGTGAAGTCATGGAGGCAGCTCTCTACTCTGTTCTACCTTTCTACCTCGGACTTGAGCAAACATGTAACCTCTCTTTGTTGATCTGTCAAATAAGCATGGTGGTAGTCTCTGCCTCCAAGAGATTTAGTAAAAGTTAAATGAAACCTTATTTGGCTTCCTATTAAGTTCGCCTATAGTTGCTTAAAGAAGACCTTTATTAAGAGCTTGTTCAATTATTGTGTTGACAGGAAGGATCATAAATGTCTGAGGCTTTCCCAGAACTTAGTCAGATGGCAGTAAAGCCCATCTGAGGGCTTCTCTATTAGAATGCCTGTTACCTTGGCTGGGATGGCTGGAGTGAATGGTGGTTAGCTAGGTCTTTCTACTGTTTGAGGCTAACGGTGGCCTTTCCCAAAGCAAGGGATGCTCTGAGTTGTTAAACTTCCCACTTAAAAGCTTGTCTCACCCTCAGAGAGAGGAACTAGAAATTTAAGTCTATTAAGGCCTGGATCTACAAATAGACTCAACATCACTTTCTGCTTATCTTTCTGTTCAAAGAAGTTCCAGTGCCCTGCTGACATAGGACGAAGAGTGCCTTAATTAGGGTTTCTATTACTGCAATAAAACCATGCTCAAAAACTAAGTTGGGGAGGAAAGGGTTTATTTGGATTACACTTCGATAACATTGTTGATCATTGTAGTGGTTTGAACAGAAATGACCGCCATAGGCTCATATATTTGAATGCTTGGTCATTAAGTGATTAGGAGGTATGGCCTTGTTGGAGGAGGTGTGGCCTTGTTGTTAGAAGTACATCACTGGGGGTGGGCTTTGGGGTTTCAAATGCTCAAGCTAGGCCCAATTTCTCTCTCTCTCTGTGTTGCTGCTGCCTGCTGATCCAGATGCTCCCTCTCTTGCACCATGTGTGCCCTCGTGCCACCATGCTCTCTGCCATGCTAACAATGGGCTAAACCTCTAAAACATGTAAGTAAGCCCCAGTTAAATTCTTTCCCTTAGAGTTCCTGTAGATATAGTGTCTTTCATAGCAATAGAACACTGACTAAGACAATCATCAGAGGACATCAGGGCAGGAACCCCGAGTAGGATCCTAGAGGCAGGAATCAATGGAGAGGCCATGGCAGAGTGCTGCTTACTAGATCTTTCTTCATGGCTTGCTCAGCCTGCTTTCTTGCTTTCTTATAGAATCCAGGAGCACCATCCACAAAGGGCTAGGCCCTCTTCCCAGTCAACCACTAATTTTAAAAAAATACCCTACAGGCTTGCCTACAACCTTGTCTTCTGGAAGCATTTTCTTAATTGAGGTTCCCTCCTCTCAGACGACTTTATCATGTGTCAAGTTGACATAAAACTGTCCAGCACAGAGTTAGTCACCTTGCAAATGAAGGAATGATGCTCCAGCTTTGTGAGTGTTTAGTCCACCACCATATGCAAAGCACAGTGTCCAGCCCATGTTAAATTATAATATTTTAAATAGCATCTATTGTGGCAATAACCAAATGGCATTCTAATAACCTCATGGTGGTATTCTGATCTTTTCATGAAATTAATGGAAGTTATGATCAGCAAATGAGTGACTGAAAGAAAAGAGAGAGACCATGGTAAACACTGAAAAGAAGCATCTCCTTCCCCGTGGGAGGCATTGAGTCACCCTGTATTTGCTTAGCTGCATAAGGAAGTTGCTGTCACAAACCTTCTAGTGAAGCTATTGTGATGTACAGAAGAGGGGGCTTTCTGGGACATTCATTTCATTCCCTATGATGGGTGTGATGAATGCTTTTGTGTGAATGTGGCACCATCCACAAGGAACAGGATGACTCATGGAGTGAAATCATAGATTCTACGGTGGTGCTGCCAGGCTGAAAGCACTGGCTCAATGGGACTGAAAGAAAGATGGAGGAATTCTAGTCTTCAGATGCACATATGGCACGGAGAGAATGTAGTGCATTAACTACCAGCATATATGAGTGATACTGAATTCTTTTCAAGGCAAAGGTATCTCACCATTTAAAAACTGTATTACAGAAGGAAAATTACAAATGGGCCAATAATACACTAGACTTAAAAAGAATTCATTATGACGTGGGGACAACAAAGTTAGTAAAATGCTTGCTGCTTATACAGGAAGGTCTGTGTTTCATCCCCAGAATCCATACAAAAATGTAGGGTGTGGGGATGCACACTTGTAGCTCCAGCATTGGGGAGACAGAAACAGACAGATCCCAGGGGCTCACTGAACAGCCAGCACCGATGGTTTCTACATGCATGTCCATAACATGTGCATCCACACAAACATGCACTCACACAAACACACCATACATACAGAAGATGATTCCTCATGACAAAGTTGAGTTTATTGCAGTTATCTAAGGAACAATGGACATTTGAGAATAAAACTGATTATAATATATTTTATATTAGCCACATTAATGCATGATGCTTCCTGCATAAATGCTTCAAAGATAAAAATCTAGCATCATAACTTTGCTTGACACTCTCTCTACTGACTCTGGGCTGGCCTATGACTTACTTTAATTAATTGAATATGGTAAAATAGATGTGCCAATTCCAGTAACATCCCAAAAGTTCCAGTCAGTGAAATAATCAATGTGCAGGATAGTTTTTGTTTACTTGATACAAACTAGAATAATCCTTGAAGAGAGAATCTCAACTGAGAAAATATTTTCATTAGATTGCCTGTAGACAAGTCTGTGAGGGTATTTTCTTATTAATTATTGATGTGGGAGGGGTCACTGGGGCAGTACCATCCCTGAGAAAGTGTTCCTGGGTTGTATAAAAACAAAAACAAAAACAAACTGAGAGTGTCACAAGGAACAAGGCAATAAGCACCATTTTTCCATGGTCTCTGCTTCAGTTCCTACTTCCAAGTTCCTGCCCTGCTTGAGTTCATTCCTTGGTTTCCCTCAATGGTGGACTGTGATCTGGAACAGTAAGCCAAATAACCCTTTCCTCCCTAAGTTGTTTTTCGTTATGCTGTTTATCACAGTTATAGGAAGAAAACCAATGAGTAGTATGAATATATGGTATTCATACAATAAAATGACCAAAAATAAATAAAGGGCATAAACATTAGAAAGGGAAAAAAGAATTTCCATTTTAAAATGATGACTTTATGTTCATAAAACTTAAAATATTTTATTTTATTTTGACTTACCTACTTATATAAACTTATTGGGTATAAAAATCAGTCTATAAACCCAACTGTTCTATAATAAACTAGAAATCAAAAATGAAAATTTAAGAAGATAGCATGAAAAATATGTAAGGATACATCTAATGTAAGAGGTAAAGATGTTTTAATAACTTATAAAATCTGATTAGCAGTTATTAAGATTACTAAAATGCTCATGGATTAGAGGCCATCATAATGTTTAAAATACAGCTTCTCTTCCAATGAAATGCCACCCTCAAATTTTTAGTTAGCTGGTTCCAATGTATATAGAGATTTACAAAGGGTAAATAAGACAGTGAAGTGAGAAGACATACCTTACCAGATATTACCACTAAGGTAGAATTAACTGTGGAGCTGAAATAGGCCAGTGGGCGAGTGGAAGAAATTCAATTCAGAAGCAGTATTACTTTACATATTATAGTACCTTATATACTGTATGTATCACCCTGTATAATTAGGGATGCTATTGTATGACTGAGATGATGACAGCTGGGTAGAGAAAGTACAGACGCTGTGAATATTACTGTAATAACGGGGCATCCTTACACAAGCAGAGCATCTAAAATCTGCAAATCCAACGTCTGTTTGCCAAATTTCAAAATCTGAAGCTTGCTGTAAGTTCTATATTGCTGTAAGTTCTATAGCTCACCACACATGACAGGCCATATTCCAGACAGAAGCAAGGAACCGGCACAGAAGATGGCATGTGTGCATTTGACTATGGCCTGTCAAGTGAGAGGAAGTGTGTTAAAGTGCACGTGTAACATGAAGTGTGTGAAAGTGCACACGTAACATCACTGGGTCATGTGGGTTGCATCACTGAGATCTATGATATTTGGTAAGTTTGGAAGAAAGGTTGAATTTGGCCCGTTGGTTCAAAGGGTCTTAGTTAATCATAGCAGGAAATGCATGGCAGAGTTCATGGCAACAGGAGTGTATGGCAGATACTCCTGACACCATGGCTAAGCAGGGAATTGCAGAACTAGGGGACAGGATGGGCTCTTTAAAGGCCCACTTCTAGTTACCTGCTTCAACAAGTCAGGCCCTGCTGAAGAATTCATGTACATCTAAGTTGCCATATACTAAGGAAGACACATTTAAAATACCAGCCCGTGGGAGACACTACAGAGTCAAACACTAACTTTCTGTGCTTCTGATATTTAAAGGAAATAAAAACACAGAACAAACATGAGGGTGTGAATGTAAAGATTTTGTTATAGGGATGTTAACTATAACCTTGTCTTACTGTGGGAGGAAAACCCCAAGGCATGAGACCACTGCCTGCCATATTACCATAGAGTGTGAATCAACTATATCATAACACACAGGGCCACAGAGCAGAACCCAGATTTTCAATTTGGTAGAACCAAAGAGCATTCCTCCTCTGCCTCTAAAACAAGTCAAGATGCATAAGCAAGTGGGAGATGTTTATAATACATTATGCACAGATGTTTCCATGTTTTAAAGTAACTAAGGAACACTTACGCATGGCAGATTCTATTTACATAATGGTGTTATTGGTGGCTCTGGGCTTATTTTGTTTTGATCATTTGTAGATTAACTCAGAGCAATGGGCATGGATTACTTTTGAAGGAAATGGAAAGAAGACAAACTATTTAATTGGAAACAATAGTGACAAAAGGGCCTAGAGATTTAAAAGTGGGACAAGAAGCAGGGTTTAAAAACCTATTTGGAAAACACCTGGAATCCTATCAATACCCACAAGCCCATCTGAATATGACTTTTCCCTGCCAGTGGCCACCCACCTGGTTATGTTTGTCTCCAGCATTTACAGCTCTGGCACTGAAAATCAGATCCAGCTGTGAGCTCGGAGGTACACAAGGAGTGACACAGGGGCAAATGTGAGGAGCTCCCCCCAAAACAAATTGCCCTTTACACTGCAGGTCAGCCTAACCTGCTTGGAAATTTCCCAGATAGTGAGAAACCTTTTCTCAAAAATAATAAAAAAAAAAAAAAATCAAGGTAAACAACATCTGAGGAACAGTAATTGAGGTGATTGTCTTCTCACAAACATGTGTACCTGCACACACATACCTGGGTGCTGTGCACACGTATATATACATACCACACACACAGGGTGGTGGTGGTGGTGGTGGGGAGACAGACTGGCTAGACCCTAGCTGAAAGGAAGTGAAAATTCCTCCAGCCATCACAGAGAATAGACTGCTCCTCCCTCCAACCACCTCTCTCTGGTTTTCTGCCTCTAACAGAGACCAAGACAGGAAAAAATAAAATGTACTTGACATGTGTTAGCAAAGAGGTGACCATTCCTGTGACAAAGCATTGGTCCTCTGCAAACAGTCAGGTGGCATGGGCAGAAGACACCAGCCCCAGTGCTTGTGCCTGCCTTCACAGTGGTTATCTGGCACAGGCAGACAGCAAGCAATGGGCCAGCAGAAGGAACCCCTTGGTCAGCACAGGTGTTTTCAGCAGATGAAGTGGGGTCACCTTTCACATACCTGTTAACTCCTTGGGTGGAATTACCCAACTGGTAAGCTCTGTATACAGGCTTCCCCCATGTGATGGATCCTCTTGACCCTAGAGAGAGTGGCTTCACCTCTAGGACAGCACTTCTAAAAGCAAAACATGTCACAAATTTATAGATTGAACAGGGTGTTTTATGGCAGATAAGAAAAGTAAGATAATATAAAATAAAGGAAAAGTAGGAAAAGGCATGTTCAGTAACTACACGGAGTGTGAAATAGGCAGGTGCTTATTATACCTTTTATGCATAGTATGACTTGCAAAGTATTGGCATTTTAGGGACTACCACAGTTAATCCTCACAATAAACAAAGCCTGAAGAGAGGACAGGGTAGCTGAGTGGGGAAGGAGCTGGTGAGTCGGCACAGGAAATTTCAAGGGAGGCTTGTAATTAGAAAGAGAGATGTTGGAAAACATATGGGCTGACCCATAGAGTCGATGAATTTGAGAGAGCTAATTTAAGGAAAATACACGTTGTTTCAGAACTGAGTAATTCATATTCTGCCTTCCATAGAGTAAAAATAGGATGGAGTGATGGCAGGGTACTCTTACTGGATGCTGTCACCCGAGGAACACATCTTGCAGCAAATTGCTACTGTGAAATATTCTTGCTGTTTGGGATGTATGCTTTCCTTGGTAAACTTCTTGGAAGGTGTGATTTAAAACGGTCCCCCATCCCATCTGATAATGTGGGAAGCCCACGTTGGATTTGTCCTTACTAGTGGCAAGCCTGATAAAGCTGAAGCAAAAGAGTATGGGTGTTTAATCAAGCTGACTGACTTCCTGGCCCTTGTAAAATGACCTTACAGAACTGTGGGGTAATCTGGAGGTGGAGCTGTCAGCATTTGGCCAGGGAATAAAATGTTCCTTCCTTTTCTGTGTATTTTCTTTACTGGACAAAAGAAAATATATGGGTTCAAAGATATGCACAGAAATCTGTAGAAAACCTTAAATATGGCATCTCTATGACTTTGCAAAATATACAAAGAATGGAGATGTATTTATGTGCACTTTCTCATACTTATTAATATGGACCCGAGAGTCTATGGTATTGTACTGATTTTCTCTATGCATAACAAAGAGTAACTATTCTGTCTAAGGGATTAAACTCTAGTAAGGACTCAGCTGATTAAAAGCACAGGGTAAAGGACTATGAGGCTCTCTCACTTTTGTTCCAGGTATCCTTCTATAGCACAGCAATGTAAACTTCAGCCAGAAGGACGGAATTTAGTGATTCCATGCCAAAAGAAATAGCACTTTGTGTTTGTTTCCTGAGCGTACTTGCACTTGGAAGGTTTCTTTCCTCACAAGAAACACGTGTCAAAGGATATAAAAGTGGCTTTCAGTTTGGGGTTAGAACCTGAGACAGAAAGACAACGAAGAAAAATTTCAGCTCAGCTTTTTTAGATTGGAAATGATGTGTGAATTTTGCTGTTTCTCCAAGATTTCAGAACAGGTATGACATAGTGCTTAATACAATCACCCAGTGAATTACCTTTTCTCTGTGGGATGTTAACACTGATGTAAGATGTCTCCATGTGATGAAGGGGAAAGAATTGAAACACAGAAAAGCTTCAAAGATTGGTAAATACCATAATGTTGTCTGTAGCCCACTAATTTTTTCTGCCATCCCTGAGAGGTCCTGTGGGCCATAGCAATGCATCATTTAGATAGCCCATTCAAGTGGTTCATGGAAAACTAACAAAAATTGATGTTGTTCTCTGAGGTTTTCTTGTATGATTTGTCTAACTCTTTACATTCATTATGGTTTTTGTCCTTCTTTAATAAAATGGCCCAATATTGCCTTCAGATGCTCCAGAAAACTTTTTGGCTGGCTGGAAAAAAATTAGGAATCAACAAGTTCATTGCAAGGACATCCAAACTGCTCATTTGAATGAACGAACTGTGGCAGGCAAGTCAAGGGGTCTAGGCTTTCTATCCCCAAGCTGGACAGCACCAATGACTTCCTAAAAAGTACATCCTAACTTTTATCCACAAAGATTATACGTAAGGCTCATCTTCCAAAGCCCGAGAATAAGGACAGGCATGGGTAACTAGATCCCACCCCTCACTGGAATTTACCCTGTAGCTGGAAGACAGACATCAAGTTAGAAATCAGCAATGAGCCTTAAGGAGCATATGGAGAGAATTAACCACTGCTAACCTAGGCATTTAGAAGCTCCTGTCCATGAAGAAGTGGAGACTGCTAAAAAATGCTCAAGACACTACCGAGCTAAGAAGAGGCATGCACTATAGATCACCAGAAATGGCAGTGATAGACAATTTCATTCTGTTGTTCATACTTCAGTCACAATGTATGCTGCCTTAGTTTCTAGGCCTGCTCTCTGAACACTTAAAACTGTCTTCATTTCTCCTGTAATGCTTCTGGAAAACAATATAAAAATGAGAACTACTCTTGGTTGAACATGGTGTGCCAAATCCACCAGACACTTACACAACCTTAACTTCTGTCCATACTTAAAGACAATAGAATCTGATCATTTACACCAGTGGTCAGTGAGCTAACATAGGATTCAGAATGAGATAGGAGAGGTTCAAATGCCAGATTCCCAGCACTTCACTGAGGTTTCTCTCATTCTGACCTGTAAAATATTTCGTCAAGATGACCAGTCGAAGGGTATTTCAATTAAAAACACTGCCCAAGAGTGGTAAAACAATTATGAATTAATAATTGGCTCCAGCCTCTCCAGCTGTTTTAAGTTGGACTCTCAGAGGATATTGGGCTGGGAACTTGAATTTTAAGAAGCAACCCAAGTGCATCCCAGGTATATGAGACTTTCTGAACTTCAACTAATTTCCAGGCACTGGTGAGAAAGACTGGAGCACCAGAAACGGACAGCTGCTAAGGTAGGCTGTGTCTCAGTCACACTCTCAGGCTGTTCACCTTGCCTTTGGATGAAACACTACGAGGTAAAGTGCTTATGATTTTCAAACTGCAGATCATTTACGCCTCCCACTTGGGCAAACTCTCTAGGCAGGGCTTGGGAGAGTTGCTGGCTCAAGCTTCAGCCAAGCTGTGAAAAGTGAGGCTTTTCCAGAGGAAGTAAGATAAGGCAGAACTTAGAAAAACAAACATCCTGAGGCCGCTGTGCCAAGGGCCACTGGCAAAATCTATAGTCCAACGCTAAGTGAGTTAAACAAACACATTACCGGGCCATCCAGGAAACCTGAAGCAGATGCTGGAAGTAGGATGTGTGTTTTCAACCTGAGGAGAAATATCCTGAGGAGTGATGATACGGAATGAGGCACAGAGTGCACAGAGTACGAACAAAGGGAATCGCCAGCAGGCAGTGTACCTGCGATGGGCAGGCAGTGTTCCAGGCCTATGGTTCAGAGCCAATTTAGGCCAGGAAGGCAAACTGTGTCCTACTGTTGGAGCTGTTAGGGTCTGGGCCAAGGCAACCCTAACAAGCTAGGCTCAGGCTAACACTTGGAGCTTTGGAATGCTAAAATAGTATGGTATTGCCTACCCACCCGTTACTTTATGTGAAATAACAGTTCTGATTCAAAATAGGAATGAAGGCAGTGCTCTCCAAACATCCTCAGCAATGTCTCAGATCTTCTTCTAATATGGATTTATGCTTTGGAGGAAATACAAAATATCAATGTCTGGAGAAATAAAATAAAAATTAAAATATGATGAGCTGTGTTGGTGCTCCACACAAACTTCACCTGGTGAAATGGTGTTCAGTAGTGCACTTAGCAATTCCTCAGCATGGAAGACACAGTGGCCCAGAAGTTTGCTATTATTTGAATAATAACAGCATAGATTCCCATTCATTACTTCAGTTTCCAGAGGATGAGCATGGTGGCACATATTATAATTCCAGCAACTGGATGTAGGAGAATCATGAATTCCAGACCAATCTGGCCTACATAGTGAGATCTTGCTTCACTAGGGAAATAAGGAGGGAGGAAGAGATGGATAGATGGATGGGTGGTGGATGGATGGATGGATGGATGGACAGATAGATAGATGGACAGATGGATGGATGGGCGCTATAGGCCTTTCCCTTGGGAACTCAGTTTTTGGTAATATTTTAGCATTGCTGGACCTGGCTCTATAGCAGTTGGGGCACATTTCTCCCAGCCATTCGTGTGAGCTCATCTCAGAATCTGAGGCATTCTCTGACATGGTCTCCTCTGGAGCTCTCTGATTCTCCCACTCATTCCCTTTCACATGATGACATTTAATTAGCTATCATATTTTTGCTTGCTTTTAATTAAGGAAACACTGTTTGCATTCTTCTTGGAATCCTTCACTGAATGCCATCTAGACTCTTGACATTTATTTAGGGAATAGCATTTTTGCAGAGTTTTTATAGCATGGATATTAGATGATGAGGATAATTCAAAGCCCTCCAGAGAAACAGGCCCATCCCCCTTCTGCATTTTATAGAACAGGGAGGTCAGCCTTGAAATCTCAGCTGCACTTTGGATTTATAGTAGCAGCAGCAGTTTGGAAACTTTGGGGGTATTTTAAGCTAGCCACCCAAACTTTGGCTATGTCTTGCAAAATGTTATATATCTTCTCAACAAAAATAACTGTAGAGGAGGAACTGGGGATGTAGCTCCGTGTAGAACACTTGTTTAGCATAGACCAGATCCTGGATTTGATTCCTAGTGCCACCAAAACGAACTGTCCCTAGGAAGTGATAGCCTTCACTACCAGTACTTTGTAAACATTATTGTTATCAAGGAATACCCAATTCTTCTCTTAAGTAAACATTTGGAGATCTTGTGGGTTCCTGAAGGATATTCTTTACAGGTTTGTGAGTGGGAGAAGAAAAATAAGGAGAGAGGAGGGGAGGAAAGAGGGGAGACAAAAGTCAGGAAGGATGGACGGAAGGAGAGCAGGAAGAGAGAGAGGGAGAGAAAAAAGGAGGACAGGAGGGAGGGTGGGAGGTTTGTAGCAACCTCTTTTATTTCTTTTGCTCCATTCAGATAATTTCTTCATTCTAGTCTCCACACCCAGCCTTTTGGTTTTAATAAAAAGGTTGTTTTGCTGTAGGAAAACCCTCCTATTCCCCATACAGTACCTAGGGAGAAGGGTTTGTTAGAGAGATCTCACAGCGAAACTTACCTGATTCTTTCTTCTTTCCAGGGCATCTCTTAAGATCAGCACAAGTCAAGGATATGGGCTTTAGAGCCTGTTCTTTGGCTCCAAGTTGTCCTGCCCTCATTTTCTGTAGTCTGAGGGCAACTGTAAACCTCTTAAAGATGTAAGCTAACCAGGTGGATGCAAAAACCCTGGGTTCAGGGCTCTTGGGTCTCAGTAGGGCGGTAAAGAGAAAGTACAGCATTGGGCACAGGGAACAGTGACTGAAAGAACTACAGGAAGATTTAAACCTTCTAAAATTATATAGGCATATTCTCATCTAAATGTATCACATGCATTTAATGAGTATCAATGTAAGATAATTGGCATATGATCTAATCTTAGCACGACCTCACATTTCTGGTCTCAGAAGCACAGTAGTAGTAGGAAGCTTCTCAGCACACATCCATTCTCGTCACCCTAGTTCTTCCATTTTGCATCTCACCTAGGGTAGGGCACTCTTCAGGCAGGTACTATTTTAAAGCAAACATATAAATGTCACACCACACCTATGCTATATTCTAAGCCCCGGAGCCTCCACTGCCTGAGCTCTCCGATGATATCAAGCATATTAATATTAAAGTGTTGGGGGAGTCTTATATTGATAAAATATGATGAATCTGCAGCTCAGAACATTTAAAATATGAAAAAGTTTATCTTTGACCAGGGAGCTCTGGGGCTCCTTGGGATGGGACTTATATTAAGACTCTGGCTTTAAATTGGGTTGGAATCCCAGTTCTGCTAGAGACAGGGCATAAGCAAGTCATTCTACCTTACTGCGTTTCAGTTTTCCCCTTTATGTCGAGATAATAGGAACTTTTCCATAATTATTTTTAGGAAGCATATAGTAATATTCTTCTAAGCTTTGGGCTAAAGACTGAAAAACATGATGACGATATCTGTGCACATAGGGAGCGGGTGATGGAGTAAACATAGTGCTCAGCCCCACCCACCCACTCACTTCCAGAACTGTAAGACAGGGTAACAGTGCTTGTGTCCATGTGCATGTGGCTTGCATGCCTGGTCCTCAGACCCCCAGCCATGGCTCTTATCCACCTCGCCCTATTCAATGTCTTGTAAAACTAGTCTCATAGAATTTTCCAGAAATCTTGCCTTTGTCAGTTTGACTCTAGTCATTGCCAGAGGCACAGCAAAAAGCTCTCAGGGATGATGGCCTGACAGTCAGAAATGTATGTGAGCTAAATGGGGTTTCCTGATATGGAATGGTGGTGGTGGTTTCAGTCTATACTGACACACAGTATTCCAGAAGATAATGCCAATATAGACAGACTTCATTGTAACATGTATGCATCCATGAAGATCCTGGCTTCTCCAGATATAGTTATTGCTGCAGCTGTTAGAGCCAATCAATATTGGCAGAGTAACCTTGCAGAGAGCTGCATCCAAACACCATGCTTAGTGGCAGTTTTGTGTAAACTGGAAGACAATGGTATTGACTGCAGTGATACAGAGCTCTGACAGCAAGGAACCAGATGCCATACTCACACGATATGATAAAACATTTCAGACTACTTCAGGAAACCGTACAGCAAAGGAACCCTCATCAGACTTTTGCTCAGATGTATGCACTGAAGTCTAAGATCCGCACTGAGGTTCTCCATGGTAGCCCAGGATTCATAAACAAGTGTGGTGCTTGGAATGCCAGGCCATTGGTAAAGGAACTCTGGAGAAGTGTCAGACATTGTAGCTGTGGTTTCTTTCCAGCAAATCAGCCTGGTAGGTGCTGCTGGTGGAATCCCATTCAGAGAAGTCTACATGGTGTAAGACCTCTGTCCAACCCTCGTGTCTATATACACCACATATTCAAGAGTAGGAGGAGCCGTAAAAGATGTCTTCATTCAATAATTTTGTTGTATTACCTGACATTTGTTATGACCTAAATGCAAAAATAATTTGTTTAGAGTGTTGGATGGTCTTGTTGCCCTAGGATATGAAAAAATACTTGAAAATATTAAAAGAGAAAATAAGAGTAAAGAAAAGACGAGAAAAGAAAAGAAAGTGGGCCAGACAGATGGCTCAGTGGTTAAGAGCACTGACTGCTCTTCCAGAGCTCCTGAGTTCAATCCCTAGCAGCCACATGGTGGCTCACAACCATCTATAATGGGATCCAATGCCCTCTTCTGGTGTGTCTGAAGACAGTGGCAATGCTAGTGTACTCACATATGTAAAATAAACAAATTTCTGGAAGAAAAAAAGAAAAAGAATGAAAGAAAGAAAAAGTTAAACTATTTTGTTCTTCAGATGGTCCACTCTTACAGACCAAACGGAAAAGAAGTTAGAACATTCTTTGGTCTTCATCTATTCCAGAAGAGAAATAATGTTGCCAACAGGTCATTATTTAGCAAAGTTGTTATGCAGAATGAAGACTTGGTGGGTTGTGCTCTCAGAGGCTGCCCCATAACCACCACTGACTTTAAGTATGCTCAGTCTAATTCTGTGTGCTATGCCAAGTCAGGCAGGTTATTCCCATTAAAACAGGGATGTCACCATCCAAGAGAGTTTTCCATGGGATTTAAAGCCAGAGCAAGGAAAGCAGAAGTCTCCAGTGCCATTGATCAATGCCATTGATCAGTGTGTGACTCGTACCATTGGTGAGGATGAGGTAGTCAGAGCTAAAAGAAGTTGTGGCCTACATTGTAGCTCCTTCCTGTTCTGCTACTGACCGGGTTGTGACTGAGGTTTGCAATCATCTTGGCCTGTGTGGATCTTCAGTACACCCATGATCTTCATTTAGAAGCTTCAGCTTTTGTAGTGAGCATCACGTGTGGCATTTCGAAAGCACCTTTGAAAACATAAGCCATTTGTGTCTTTTAAAAAATGGAAGTAGATATGTATGCTTTCATCTCAGTTCTGCCCCCTCCTAGCTGTGCAAACTTGGGTTATCTGATGTTGCCTCGGAATAATGATGTGCAAGAGTGTTTTGAATCCTTAAAGTAAATTAGTTAATGCAAGCTATCTAAAATGATTAGCACGGTATACAGCATGTTATCAATAAATTACACAATGCTTATTTTTCAAGTATAAGCATTTTAAAAATAATCTTATTGTTCTAATCTGGTTACTTCAAAATATTTTGCTGTGATAAACTATATGTAAGAAAGCCTACCAGTCATCTTTTTTCAGTGCACACTCAGTGGCATAAGGACATTGTTGTAGACCCCTCACTACCATTCATGTGTATAACGCTCTAATTATCTCAAACCAAACTTCTGTACCCATCACAAACAACACTGTGCTCTCCAGCTCACCCCTGAGATCTTCTATCCCTAGGAATTTGTTCATTTTAGGCCCTTTGTAAAAGCAGAGTCATGCAATGACTGTCTTTGGGCCTAGCTTCTCTCATGTGGAAAGACTTATTCTGGGTGTTTCCTTTCAGGTTGTTTACCTTGCTTTGGGGTCTGCAGTGAGGCAGGACATGGTGGTATAAGTCCTTGGGGAGGACACTGCTCTCCTGAGGACAGCTTGGAAGCAAAAAGATCGATGATGAGGTGTGGGTTCCTTCAAAGGGTAAAGGCTTTCCCCTAGTGACGTAATTTCTTTACATCAGACTCAACAGTTTTAGGACCTTCTAATAGCATCATAGACTGGCAAACAAGCCTTCTACACATGGCTCTGTGGTGGAAACATTCAAAGAGCTAGTGATATTTTGGATCAAATAACTTTTTGTTGGGTGGGGGCTGTCACATGCATTTTGGAAAATTTAGCCACATCTCTGGTCTCTACCTACATTTCCTTCCCTTCTTCAACAATCAAAAGATGTCTAGACATTGCATTCATACTCTGAAAGTCCCAGTGCCTCAGAAGGAGAACCACTGTCCCCTAGAACATGCATGTCTTCATCAACTGTAAAAGGATCAGCATGGAGGACCAAGAGTTCTAGGTTATACCTTTTCTTCCTTACAGTGGGAAGATATTTTCATCATTCTCCTGGGAAAGCTGGAGAGACAACCAAAAGGTTACTAGAGTGGCACGTGGTCTGCTGCTAGTGTCTAGCTTAGCCATGCCTGACTAAATCAGCATGGAGCATGATGTCAATGCTAAGAGCTAGAAAGGGTCAAAAGAAAATGCAAATGGCAGTGGGCTTTAATACCACTGTGAATATTTAATTATTTTGTCAAAATTTGCATAAATTATACATAACACACACACACATACACACACACACACAAATTGTGGGATTTTTGCTTCTCGGTGAGACAGCAAAAAGTTGCAACACATAAACCTGTTGAACAGCAATTTCTTTTGTTTTTCTCTCTAGGGAACAGAAAACATGAGAGAGAGAGAGAAGGAGAGAGAGACAGAGAGAGAGAGAGAGAGAGAAGCTGGGAGGGAAGGAGAGATGCAATTTAAAAGATTAAAGATGTTCAAATCCTTGGGAGTTACTCATTTCAGTGATCTGTGGAATATGGACTCTGCCATAAACAGTACTTTGATCACACCCTCCCCTAAGAGGCTGCCAAGAACGCTAATGCTTAATTAAACCTTCAAATTGCATTTCTTTTGAGGCTGATCTCAGTATGAAGCCATGGCTGACCTGGAGCTCTGCTATATAGATCAGGCTGGTTTCAAACTCACAGAGATCTGTCTGTCTTTCCCCACTGTGGGCTGTGGCAAAAGGGATGAGCCATGACACCCAATTAAGCATTTGGTTTTGAAGAAGGCAGCACAAACATGGAACAAAGTGTTCACTACATGTCACCTAGACCAAAACTGATGAGGAAGTGAAAAGCCAGGGATTAGGAAATTCCTTTGCTTGTGTTATTTCCATCTGTCTTCCCCAGAGTTCTAGCTGCTGTCTCTCCCACCCCCACTCTGCTTCCCTTAGCTTAATGCCTAGGGTTCAGTCCACACAGCATTAAACTTAGGATGGATGCTTAGTCAATGACTTATGCTAAACGCAAGACTCAAGCCACAGCTAAGAGAAATAAATTAGACCAACTTACTTTGTATGTGTATGTACGCATGTGCAAGTACACATGTAGGTGCACATACACATGTGTGCACGTGCATGTGGAGACCAGAGGACAGCTTTGTGTGTTGTTTCTCTATCATTAATCATCTCCACCATCTTGTTTCATTTTCTGGGAAAGGATTTTGTATCATTGACTTGGAGCTAACTTAACTGTCCAGTGATCAGTCTGTCTTTGCCTCACCAGTGCTGGAATTACCAGGCTACCATATCTGGATTCTGGAGATGCAATTTCTCTAAATGAGTTATTTCTTCAGCTCGAAACAAACTTATTGTTGAAGATATTGTTTGCCTTGCAAGAAAATAATATTGTGTCTTTTTAATTTTACATTTGTTTTGAGAATTTCTTTCTTTTAAATATTTACTTATTTGTTTCATGTATATGAGTATGCTGTAGCTATCTTCAGACACACCAGAAGAGGACTTCAGATCCGATTACAGATGGTCGTGAGCCACCATGTGGTTGCTGGGAATTGAACTCATGACCTCTGGAAGACCAGTCATTGTTCTTAACCACTAATCCATCACTCCAGCCAGAGAATTTCTTACATAAGTACTGTATTTACATAACCCATTTCCTTCTTCCTTTTCCCCTTATACAGCCCATCCACCCAATTTTCTCTCAAATCCATGGCTTCTTCCTTTGTGCTTACTATTGTCACATATGTATTCATGTATAGGATGTATATGTATTCATATGTCTATGTCTATGTATGCATGTACAACCATCTCACTCCATCTAGTATTAACCCTATGATCACTTGGTAATGGGATTGGATATCAGGAAGCCTGTTCTTGGAGAAAACTAATTCTCCTTTTGTCAGTAGCCGTTGATACCTCATAGCTCCTCAGCCAGGTGTGGGACTGTGTGAATTTTCCCCTGTCTGTGTTAGCATGTCGTCATACAGCTCTTGGTTAGGCAGCCATATTGTTGAAACCTCATGAATTCAGTGTCATATCTGGAAGACACTGTCTCTCAAGAGGCATCCTGGTCCCTTGGCTCTTACATTTATTCTTCCTCCTCTTCCATAAATTTCTTTGAACCTTGGATTGTAGATGTGTCAATTGGCATTGGGCACCCATAGTCATGTATTAGCTGCATTTTGACCAGTTATGCATCTCTTTAGTAGTCTCTCTTGCAAAAAGAAAACTTCTTTGATAAGAGTTAAGAGCCACATTTATTTGTAGTAAGTATTTAGAATATAGTTAGAAATTATACTGGTCCCAGAAAATGGCAATAGTAGGACCTCCTCTAGGGTCTATGACCTTTCTAGCCATGGGTTATGTTTACAGTACCAGGCATCGATTCCCTCCTGTTGAATGGACCTTAAATCCAAAATCAGTATGCATACATATACATGGACATATATTCATTCATATATATATATATATATATATATATATATATATATATATAGTGTTTGTATTTTAGCGTAAGCTTTCTTCATGGTACCTGTGTTCTACAATCCCTCTCTGGAGCTCTCTTTTACCTGTTCAGCCCATGGTACCTCTCTCTTTTATTGGCTTTGGAGATTATTTCTAGTTAAACACCCAAATCCAAAGATTTGGAGCTAGGATCCACAAATAAGAACTGACAAGTGTTGTTT
The DNA here is from genome assembly GCA_019843965.1 of Rhynchomys soricoides. Classification (NCBI taxonomy): domain Eukaryota; kingdom Metazoa; phylum Chordata; class Mammalia; order Rodentia; family Muridae; genus Rhynchomys; species Rhynchomys soricoides. The sequence goes on from JADRCH010000186.1 coordinate 2,375,255, forward strand.
TCTTTCTGGGTCTGGATCACCTTAATATTTTAAAGAATAAAGTGGCTTCATCTGAAATTTATAGCCACAGATCTCAAATGTCACTGTGTTCAGTAGTACTTGGCAAGACCATGGAGCATTATGGGACTTCCAGTGTCCCACTCTCTCCAAAACAGCTAATCCATGGATAAGCCTAGGCAATCTCAACAATATCTATGGTGGACAGTGAAGTACTTACAAGATAAGTCATCTCAACTGTCTTAGTTAGGGTCTTACTGCTGTGATCAGACACAATGACCAAGGCAACTCTTATAAGGACAACATTTAATTGGGGCTGGCTTACAGGTTCAGAGGTTCTCTCCATTATCATCAAGGTGGGAGCATGGCAGCATCCAGGCAGGCATGGTGTAGGAAGAACTGAGAGTTCTACATCTTCATCTGAAGGCTGTCGAGAGAAGACAGCGGTGGTTAGGAGAAAGAATTCATTGTACAGTGACACACTTCCTCCAAAAAGGCCACACCTACTCCAACAAGGCCACACCTACTAATAGTGCCACTCTCTGAGCCAGGCCTATTCAAACTACCACACCAACAAAGTTTATGCCAATGTTTCCATGTGGTGCATGATATCTACAAGCAGTGCAATACATGAGAGCCGGTCAAAAATCTCTAACAAAGCCTTTCCATGAAAGGGTCTATAACCCTTTTAACACAGCCACCAAGCAACAGACACTGTGCTTCCCCTCTTGCCTATATTCTATGAACATAAGCACAGAACAATCAGAAGTTCATCACACATGATACTACCTACCTTCTCCATTAAACAGTAACTGGTTCAAGGCCAAGAGCATCTCCTAACACCCCTGTCAAAGGATCTCACTATCATGATGACCTTCAGCATCACATGCAAACACTGGCCAAAACCAAAATATTTAAACATTTTGCACATTGGTATAATCACAGACAGAGATGCTTTGGATTCTTGTGGCCTTGAACAATTCACAAACTTTAAAAATGTCCTTCCAGTCTGCCTGTAATTTTACCAAGCATACTTAATGGAACCCATGCTATATGGATTCATCGCACATTTGTGTCAGTTTGGACAGAGTTCCAAGAGAGTTCAGCCAATGATAAAAGGACAGATTAATAAATACATTCTGCTTTTGTTTCTTGGCCTTCTTGTGTTTTAAAGAATGCTTTTCCCCTGCTTTCTCCTCGCTCTTTTTTTCCCATCTCTTCTTCTAAATGGAGTGCATGCATTACAGTTAGAATAGGGTTTCTGAAAAGTGAATCAGATCATGTTGCCTCTTTGCTTAAATCTCTCCAGTAACAGTTCATTGTCTGGGACCATCCAGTCCGTGTTACCCTCAATAATATCCTGAATGATTTTTGTAGGATGCTCTAGCCACAAACTCCAAGGGACCACAGTCCTTCTTTGTCTTCGTTTCTCTAGAGAAGTGAGTGAAGTCCATACCCCTTCACATGTATGGGCAGCCTTGTCTGCACAGGTCACCTCTTTTACTCACGATTAGTACAGTCTACTTACTATCTTATTTACAGTGGTCTCAGTTTATAGACTTGCTTATGAACTGAGCTCACAAATGCATTTCAAAATCTCCCTATCCCACTTCAGAGCAAATGTTCAACTCTTTCACAAAGTCAACATAATGCTGACTGTTGCTTTAATGAATAAATACATATCATTTCCAAAAGAGGATAACAGCTTGGATGCCTGACCTCAAGTTTAAGTCCACTGACTAACAGTGATATGCCATTTAACACCATAATTTTTCTTCTGTGCCCTCTTGCCCCCTTACCAAGCCTGTAACATGAATTCTGAATTTTCTGAACTAACAAAGCAAAGGCAACCCCCCAAAAGGTTTGCCTATGTTTCGTTCCCATGTGTATTCATTCCTGTATATGTTAACAAAACTAATCTTAATTCACTTAGACTTGGTAAAAACTATTTATTTCACCAAATTATCCTCATTTCAGAAGAAAATCAAAACCTTCTTTCACTGACATAGGAAGTCATAGTTTGTCAAGATAACATGAACTTGTACCCAGAGAGGTTTGAATTCTCCTGCAACCTCAAAAACCACAAAAATGGGAGAAATTTGAGACGCCAAATATGTTCTTGCGCCTCATATATCAGTCTACGAACTTTTTGTGTGTTATATGTTACCCATCAAATCTTCACCATAGTTCTTGGAACAGACACATGGCCTAGCACAGAGGTTTCAAGGGCAGTTTTCACGGCAACCTTTCTTGGCCTTTTGTATATCTAGTGTAACCTTTGAAAATAACTGGGCCAAGTTCCATCTTTTCTGAGACCCATACAGCCCTCCTCTGTATGATGTTCAGTATGAAGGCGGACAAAAGAAGCTCAGGGAGATGTAATGTGGCCAAGTGATGACAGCTGCTTTTGCAATAGATGCCCAGATGCACATTTTATTGCTGGTTGTGTTTTAGTCATTGTTGAAAATTTTCAAACAACTTATAGATAGCTATGATTTTATATATTTTTCAAAGTTAGGAGAAAGGGTTCAGTTTTCCTGCATGTGTTTCTACCCATGGAAATATAATGTGAGTATTCATAAGATATTCATGATCATGTTAACCCCATAAAAGTGAGGTACAATATAATTCAATTAAATAATCTAACTGATAGCCTTGGACTCAGAATATCTGTTACTCATAGCACTACAGCTTAACTAACAGGAGAGCTAGCCCTAAGCTTCAGTATATATCTTAGCTATCTCATTTATACATGAAATTGACTTGACCTCAGCTTACTCATCTGGAGAACAAAGCTAAACAATAAACTATAACCTATCAGAAGGCTCAAATTAGTGCATATAGGTGAAGTGTATGGCATTGTACTTTGCATATGCCATGTGTGTAAAATATAAGAGAGAGGTGTCCTACTATACTGCTAGAGAAAATACAAATAGGTATCATTCCTTTAGAAAATTGTACAAAGATACATAGTGAATTGTAAAGTTGGCATATCTCAAGACTCAGCAGATTCACTTCTCTAAATTTACATCAGAGAATATTCATACAGAGAATATACATAAAGAATACATACCAGAGAATATAATATTATGGTGCTAATAAACACTGTAACCAAGAAGGCAACATAAAGTATTCAGGAAAGTATAGATTGTAATGTACTGGAAGCAATGAATTGTTTAACTTTTAAGGGGAAAGTAGAAGTTGCCTAGAATATGCAACTCAGACATAAAGATGTAAGTAAGGCTAATTTCTATAAGAAACGCCCTTTAATAATTCAAGAAGTCAGAATCTGTCCTGGTTACTCAGTGGTCCACCTTTCTTTCATCTTCTGCCTCTGTTATTACCCAGACTTTAGAAACTTTCTCTCCTGCATCCTTTCAGTCAAATTGCTGAACATGGCATAAAAAAGGATGTTAGAGCCTTCATCAGTGTTTAACTGACCAGGCTAGAAAGTGTCACCCATCTCTTTTCTTCACTATCTACTGAACAGAACTTCGTAACAGCCACAACCACTTATAATGTAATCTATATACAGGTTCAGAGACAAAGAAAAACAGAAAACTACCAAATTCTGACCTAAATATTCCAATATTAAAGATGTGTGTGTGTGTGTGTGTGTGTGTGCGCGCGCGGAAGCGCGCATGTGCACACTTCTTAGTAAATAAGCCTTTAAAGGTGCTGTACTGGGTGGCCCAAAAGATAGATCTCTTAGAAAGTGGACTACAATTTGAAATTGTTCAGAGTATTTATTGGGAATATTCTCAAGGTCAACATCTGAAGAGGCAGGATTAGACAAAGGGACAGGAGCTGTCTACAGAGTAGACAGAAACTCAGTCACCCCACAGGGTGCTCCGAAGCTAAGAAGGTCCTTTTGAGTTGTGATTACTTGCACCATCCCAGCAAGGTATGCATAGGATGGTAATGAACTTGAAGAGCTAGTGCATGGGATCAAGTGAAACTGGGTCAGTCCTTGGATGTACTTGACTCCAGGAGGAGGAGGCAACTTTGGGTGTCTCTCTGCACAACTGAAAACATCTGTTGGCAACACTTCCAGCTAAGGCAATGAGTTGGTCACTGTGGTTGGATCTGTGTACTGCTGTGCTTCATAAGAAGTCAATTACTACTGTACACAAAAAGAACATAGTCATTTTCTCAAACTAAATTTCTATGCAAACAGAAAACCTGCATCAAAACTGGACATTTTGGTGTAGTAAGCAGGGGTTGAGAAGGCAGAGTTCCTGTTTGGGGAAAAAAAAAATTTTCTCTAAATTTTAGAATAAAGCTCAAAGAAAATGTCAACTGTATCTATATTTTTTAATGTTTTAAAACAAAACCGGATTTCTGTTCCACTTACATATAGGGTGTTAATAAATTGTATCTGAGATGTGTTTGTTGTACATTCATGTATGATCAGAATGCTAATCTAAAAAGAATATGTCCATTTCCACTTTATGCATATAAAAATAACTTGCATTTTTTTCAAGGTTTTGGACTTTCAAGGTTTTTTCAACTTTTCTTTCTTCTTCCTCCTACGTTTTTTGGCTACCTTATGACTTCCTAACTTCTCCATCAAAGGGTGAAGGGGAATGGCTGAGGGATATTGGGCGTGGGGAGGAGAGGAAGGAAACTAGAGCCAGCAAGTCTCAGTCCCTGCAGTAACTCTGCTGAATGAGTTTAGCCAAGGAAAATGTTGAAAAGAAGTTACTGTGATTAGCTTCCCCTGTTAGCCATGCACACTACAGCCTCCTCCTATTAGGCAGACTCATGGGAATTGGACATAATTGCATTTGCAGCGAGAGTGACTAAAACATGTCTGTCTTCCATGACTCTGTGCCTCCTCTAATTAGACTATTTTTTATTTGAAAATGCAATCCTGACTGGATATTTTGATTAGAGAGACATTTTCTCTTATATCTCCACCTGCTGCCCATCTGCATATTTTTCTTGATGTCAGAGTCAGTCTGCACAGACAAAACCACTCTCCTTGAGTTTGAATGAGAATTTTATCATTTATTTTCATGTGGTTTACTTGGGATAGCTGGGTGGTGGATAGGCAGAACAGATCATAATTTAATATTAAAATAAATATTTGTTGACTAAATGAAATTAAGTATCTTTGCAATGCTACTGTTATCATTTTTAGATATTCTTTGAAATTGTTGATCCTCTGAGTTTAAACTCAGCAATCTTATCTGACCCAAGGATGAAAGGTGTGTGTGTGTGTTTATGTGTATGTGTGTGTGTTTGAAATAAATAAAATTCAAAGAACTGGAGTTTTCATTTATATTGACACTTGGTTAATTTGAGGGAAATACAACATTTTGTTTATCTTAGTTTGTTCAGCTACAAAATGAATAAAGAAAGGAAAAGTCTATGTACTTTTGTGTTCATGATTTTTACTCCAACATTAATATTAGCAAACTGGACTATGGAAAAGTTTTATTGGAATCAACCAGAACTGGATCTTGACTCTACTTTAGAAAAATTAAATGCTTACCAAAATATCCTACTTTCTCATTTGTAAAATGATATTACATGTAGCTTATTTATTATTATTATTTTGTGTGTGTGTGTGTGTGTGTGTGTGTGTGTGTGTGTTTCCAGGCTAAAGTTATAGTGAATTACAGAATGGCTGAGATATAGTGAATCTACAATAAAAAGGAGTTAACCTTAGGTCATTTACTCTCTAACAAGACCCATTCTGATTTTCTCTTTCTCTAAGAAAAAACACACATTGTAAAATAAGAATGCTTCAAAGATAACTTGAAGCCATCTGGGGATTCTAAAGGCTGAAAATTCCATGAGTTCATAGTAGTGCTCACTAATTTCACTGACTGTAAGTCAATGAGGAGGACAAAGTGTGTGCCCAAACACGTTTTTGAAGATTTCTTCCATCTTTTCTTGCAGCCTCTCTGGGGGTGGCTGTGCCTGTGAAAAACATTGAAAATCTCAGAAAGAGAGTCAGAATAGAGTCTTTTCCTTGTATAAGAAGAGCTTAAGGGGGAAGAGTGTCCATATCTGTATGAAATCGAGTAGAGATAGAGGCATTGATAACTGATATAGATGAAGGACCCTGACTATGCACAAATAATTTATAAATTAAAAAAAAAAAGGCAAGAAAGTGAACATAAAGCTCAATGGAAGGCATGTCATCCAATAGGTGCTCTCTACCAGCAATAGCATATGTTGGATTCTAGAAAGATTGGGGTTCTGTGATTGCAATGGATTATGGGTACTTAATCCCATAATCCCTTTTTTTGTTTAAAAAAAAAAAAATAAGAGGAGTTTTTCCTCCACACATTACAACTCCTGCCTAAATCATAAGAAGTGGCCTCAGTAGGAAGAGTGAAGTAAATTGGGATCTTTCTGGTGGGTTAAGAAATTATTTGTAAAGAACTCTTTACTCTCACGGGTGTGTAGGACAATGTGTGAGGTAACCAGGGTAACCAGGGAGCTAGCTTTGGTGGTTATTGGGTCATTAGATAATATAAAACTGGACCCAGGATCAAAGGTTCTATTTACCTGTAAAATATAAACTCCAAGAAATCAAGGATTTGTGTGTGCGTGTGTGTGTGTGTCTCTCTCTCTGTGTATGTGTGTGTGTGTGTGAGTGTGTGTGTGTGTGTGTGTGTGTGTGTGTGTGTGTTATTTGTTGCTTCAATATCAGTTCTGAGGAAATGCTCAGTACTTAGTGAACCTTGATGAGAATCTAGCCTGGGCATTCTCTATGCCCATTCTAGGTAAATGTTAATGGTTCTAGAAGTACAGATAGAGAGCAAATGCTCCATTTTACAACACATCATTAATCTTTGTTCTTCATTCAGTGCCTATGAGGGCTATTCCAGCATGACCAAGTATACAAAGACAGTCACAAGGACTAAAAGAATACACCACTTGCCCAAACATACCTATTTCTTTGTCAAGAGTCCCTTGTTGATTTTAATGTTTGCTGGAAAACCAGAATTATTTCTTGATTAGGATAACACTGAAGAATGTACTTTTCAAATAAGTTTCTTATGAGACAGTGAACTAAGATATTTTAATTAGAATCCAAATGGAACATACATATTAATATATCATCAACAAAAAGCATTTATTTTTTGAGGAATAGTCATCCCCATTAGTATTCCTCCAGCCTGATAGTGCCCAGTTCTTTCCAAGGTGCTAGCTTGGCTCTGAAGTGGTATATCATTTAACTGGGGGCCTTTTAGAACCATGCATCTCCTTTCATGCTCTCAAAAAACAACTTGTCCTGTTTCTGTCCATAGACACTAACTTATATTGAAAATAACTCAGCTATGATAAACAATTTTAAAATGCCTAGGAAGCCTACAACAGTAATTTGATATCAGAGAAAGTCAATAATCCCGAATGGAACAAAAATGGCAAAATCTGTCCTTTCCAATTACAGATGCTATAAAGATGAAGCGTGCATCGAAAACTATCAACTTGACTCCTACATCTTATACACAACATATACTACAAACAAATCATAAAACCCAAAACTATAAAACTTTATGAACTTGAGCAGGAAAGACATCTGAGGACCCATACTAGTAAAAATAGATTTACTGGCTGGTTAAAGTGCATTCTTGACAAACACAAGGGCAGGAGTTCAGATGCCAAGAACCCATGTATCTGGAGAGCAGCTCTGAGGTAAAGACCACTGACAGGTTCTGCACAGGGAATGGGTTCAGTTCCAGCACCTACATGGTGACTCCCAAGAACCCATGTAAATGTTGGTAGGTGTAGCAGCCACCTATAATTCCAGCTTCAGGCAGCTAGAAGAGGAATCCCCAGAGAAAGCTGGTTAAGGAAAGTAGCCATGTGAGGCAGGCTTGGAGTTTCACTGAGAGACCCTAATGTTCAATATCATTAACTATGAAAGAACACAATTTAAAACTACCTGGATTGTTTGCATTTTTTTTTTCCTTCATATATTTGATGCTGTTGTATAGGCAGCTGACTGATTGTTTTGTGCTACCTTGGTATCCTGCTATCTTGTTGAGTGTGTTTATCAGCTGAAGGAGTTTCCAGATGAAGTCTTTAGGGCTTTTTATTTATAATAAAATAACTATTTATTTATTTATTTATTTACATAGAGGATACAGAACCATATCCTCTGCAAATAAGGATATTTTGATCTCTTCTTAACTTGTATTCTTCTGTTTTCTTCAGTTGTCTTCTTTCTGTAACTATGACTGCAAACACTGTAAGGAACAGGAAGGGAACAATTGGACATCCTTTTCTTGTTTCTGATTTTAATGGACATTCTTTGAGGTTTTTCTCCAGTTTAGCATGATGCTGACTGTGCGATGTTTGTGTATTGTCTTTGTTATGTTGAGATATGTCCTCTAGATCTCAATTATATCCAGGACTTTGATCAAGAAGAGGTTGTGAATTTTGTCAAAGGCTTTTTCTGCATCTAATGAGGTGATCATATGGTTTCTGCCCTTCAGTCTCTCTATGTGATGGATCACATTTGTTGATTTACATATGTTGAATCACTCCAGTGTCTCTGGGAGGAAGCCAACTTGTTCATGTGCATGACGTTTTTTCTTTGTTCTTGAGTTAAATTTGCAAGAGATTTCCTTCTTATTTTTACTTATATTCACCAGAAAGATTGGCCTGTGCTTTTCTTGTGTCTTTTTTCTTTCTTTCTTTTTTAATGGAGGCTCTTTATCTGGTTTGGGTATCAGGATAATACTAGTTTTATATATATATATATATATGTATATATATATATATATATATATATATATATATATATATGTGTGTATATATATATATATAAACTACTTCTTTTCCAGGTATGCCTTTCTGATTCTCTTAATTTCTGCAGTTTCCCCTTTCATCTTTGATTTTATTCACTTAGATCTTCTTTCTTCTTTTTCAAAATTTTGATAGAAGTCTGCCAATATTCTTAATCTTTTCAAAGAGACATTTTTTTTGTTTTATTGATTTTTTTTGTATTGTTTTCCCACTTCTACTTCATTAAGTTCAGTCCTGGTTTTAATTATTTCTCTTCATTAATGGTTTTTTGGATGTTGTCTGATTTTGCACTGGTTTGTCTGGTTAGCTCTTTTGCACTTGTTAGTCAGTAGGGTCCCTTAGGCCTGCAAACATTGCAGCCTATTACCAATGCTCTTGGTTACCTTCCTGAACTTGACTGTAAGACCCTAGTGCTGAAGACACCACATACCTGAGTCACAGACCAGGGAGAAATCAAGTTGGCCCCAACCTGCAAGCCTCATCATTATTCACTAGCTTTTATAGCACTGACAGTTGACAAACCAGTTCCCAGAAGACAAAACTACTCATCAGTCTTATCTCACTGTGAATCTTGTGAACCACAAATAAAGATTGGCCTGGCAAGATGTGTCTGATGGTGCAATGGTGGCATAAGTGTCATGAGAGCAACCAAATACTTTCTGATTGCATTTAAGGCCCACTCCTAAAGAGAGAACTCATGCCTGTCTCCATTAATGGGGCCAAGATGTAGATAATATGCTCTAGGGAAGAGCCTACTACTATTACTCTGCTAATAATATATTATTAGTATTATAATACACTAATTATAATTACATGTTATAAAATGTAATATGTATATGCATATTATAAATGTAATATGACATAGTATTACAATGATTCTTAACGTCTAGTCATTATACTGATAGATTAGCACTCATCAAAGGAGCTTATTTTGCAGTAGTTATTAACAGAGACCCACAACTGATTAATATGAAGAGAATAAGAGATTTCAGAGTAGTCGACACTAAACATGGACTTCTATTTTAGACCTACTTCTCAGAGATCATCATAGAAGAGGGAACAGAAAAATTGTAAGTCAGAGGCACTATATGACTGGAGTTACACAATGTTTTCTGAACACAACAGGTGTGTGAACTGACAGTGGCTTTGAGTATATGCATAAGATCTACAAAGGGCAAGCCAGACAAAATCCTGGCATTGCTGTGAGGAGGTGGTAATAAATCCTACCTTTATCTGAGGAGCTATGGGCAACTGACAGTTGCTAGGAGACAGTCAGTTTTCTTCAGGGATGAGGGCCCCAAGAAGCTACTCATTTTCCAGTAGATGGCCCTACATCCATGCACATATTATCAGTACTAAGCAAACTCTGTGGGGTTTATTGTTTGCTTGTTTTGAGAAAACACATGAAATTGAGAGAGAATAACAGTGATAGTGGAAATAACAAAGGAACTAGAGGGAAGAAACGTGTGTGGGGTGGGGGCTTGATGAGAACAGATGCATGTGTGAAATTCTCAATCAATAAAAAAGACAAATACACACACACACACACACACACCAAATAAACACAACTAATGGAGAGTCCACTGTACCCCATCAGAATGGTTCTCATCAAGAAAACAAGGGACACAATTGCTGGCAAGGATGGCTAGAATGAGGAAGCCTTAGACATCCTTGTGATAGTATAAACTCCTGCAGCCATTATGGAAATGGAGATTCCAAAAAAAAAATAAAAAACCCCTGAAAACAGAACTGCTATACGGTCCAGTTTTACTACTCTGGGGTATATGCCCAAAGGATTCCAAGTCAACATATTTCAGAGAAAATTGCATATTCATGTTTATTCATAATAGCTAAGAGAGAGAAGTCATCTAGATGCTCACAGAAAGTGAACTGATAAAAATGTATTATATATGCACATAATGCAATTTATTCAGTGTAATGAAGAACAGAATTGTGTCATTTGTAGGAAAATGAATGAAACTGGAGATCAGTATGTTAATAAGTTAAACTCAGAGAGGCAAAATCACATTTTATCGCATACACAGAATTTAGGTTGAAATAAAGACCTAAAGTAAGGGAAGAGAGGAGCCAGAGAGGGCAGTGGGGAAGGAAAGACAAAAATACAGTGTGCTTTCTCCCTAGTACAGAATCTAGATCTAGATGAACACACACATACACACACAGAGAGAGAGAGAGAGAGAGAGAGAGAGAGAGAGAGAGAGAGAGAGAGCATGAAAACTAAAGTAGGACACTTGAGGGGAGAAAGGGGGCCAGGGAACCAGAGGGGATGAGCAAAGTATGATAGCAATGTATTAAAGCATTCATAATGGAATCAATTGTTTTGAACACTATCTAAATAAATAATAAAAACCTCATTGGGCTATACCTTAAGATAAATATATTGTGCCCTATGTAGATTAAGTTTTAATGAAATTGGTTTTATACATCTGTATATTCATACACATCTAGGGGAAAGTTATTGCTTTCTGTATATATAGCTTTGGTATTATACCTCTTAATTAGTTAGTTAGTTAGTTAGTTAGTTAGTTGCTAGTTAGTTAGTTAGTTAGTTAGTTTGAGGTGGGATCTCACTATGTCACCTTGGCTGGACTGGAACGCTCTATAGTCAGGATAGCTTCAAATTCACAGAGCTCCATCTGCCTCTGCCTCCTGTGTACTGGGATTAAAGGCCTGTGTGCTACCATGCTGGTATCTTACCTTTTTAAAAAAGTTTTTTGTTGTTGTTGATATTCTACTGCCTCCTTTTCTAGTCCCCTGTAAGCTTTCTGTTTTCATACTATATAATAAACACAGATCAAGATGAAGACCTCTAGATGTAAAACTTCAGCTGTGCAAGACATAAACTACATACATTTCATGAATCAATGCTACAGCTGAGAAAAGTGTATACCATCCCAGGGGAGACCCCAGGGATCTGCAGTCTTCCAGTTCATATTAATACCATGATGTATACATTAACCACTTGTCACACAGACCTTTAATACTTCTTCTTCTCTGAACACCAGCCTGCTCCTACATGCAGACATCACTGAAGGGAAGCAGGAAGATGCTTGGAGTGAAACTCAGAAAATCACACTGATTATGAGTCTCTGAAAGCAGTTTGGGTTGAAGACTAAGACTGTTTAAAATACCCGACTTAGGATTCAGAAGCCAAAGGTGTGTTAGTTAACTTAGCAGTCGTCCACAGGAAGGGTTTAGGTCTTTGTAGAATGACAGTGAAAGGGATGGCAGCTAACACGTTAAACAGCCAGAAACTAAACATTCATTGTAAGCACCGATACCAAGGAATAAGAGAACTGCGCCAGATTCAGTTTGCAGCATCACTGGGTATAAAGTTAGTAACCTTTAGCAAGGAGACTCTGAATCAATTGCTGCCTGAGAGTTGACAGCTGTGCAGACTTAAGTGGAAATTGACCAGGAAGTCATGTATGAAAGGTACAGGCAGAATATTTAAACCAGACTGCAGGGAAAAAAAAATTAAGATTCATTATAAAGCTTCCCAAAAGTAGAATTAGAGTAATAACTTCTTTGACTTCCTTAGAAAAGTTAATCAATATTTATGAAAGTGGCACCAATTTAAAGAATCGTGCATTGACAAATACGTGAGCAGGACATTTGGGCTTTTAAACTATGGCTTTGAAAGTGCAGAAGGAAGGCACGCCTTGGAAATTCAGTGCTGGCCCTTGCTGTCATCAACGCTCCATCTATTCCTCTGCAGATGTCACAGGGTTACAGATGTCACAGGGTTATTGTTGTCGTACTTATCACATGCATAGACCTCAATTGGACCATGGTACATTGATGTACAAAGTTAATCACCAGACTACAGAAGTGATAGGACCTCCACTCCAGGACAATGAGTCATTAACACCCTTGGAATATACAGCGGATAAAAGAAACATGGCAAGCTCATTGCTCAGTGAATTCAATGCGACCTAAGGGGAATCTTAGAGTAAATTCATGTTTTAAATGTGTAAGAAGCTTGATCATTAGGAGAGTGCCTTTTCTGTTCCAAAGAGAATCATCTCAGCCTATCTCTTTAGTCAATACTGATCAGTTTGGTTAAAAAAATTAGGAAGTAAAAGGGCTCATGCTAAATCAAGTGATGTCTCTTCTTCTTCTTTTTAAAAATTGGACATTTTCTTTATTTACATTTCAAATGTTATCCCCTTTCCCAGTCTCCCCCCTCCAGGAAAGCTCCTATCTCATTCCCTCTCCCCTGCTTCTATGAGGGTGTTCCTCCACCCACCCACCCACTCCTGCCTCCCCACCCTCGATTCCCCTACACTGGGGCATCTATCGAGCCTTCATAGGATCAAGGACCTCTCCTCCCATTGAGGCCATCCTCTGCTACATATGCAGCTGGAGCCATGTTTACTCCTTGGTTGATGGCTTAGTCCCTGGGAGCTCTGGGAGATCTGGTTGGTTGATATTGTTGATCTTCCTATCGGGCTGCAAACCCCTTCAGCTCCTTCAGTCCTTTCTCTAACTCCTCCATTGGGGACCCCGCGCTTAGTTCATGATATCTCTTCTTATCTGTAGGTTTTATGTTTAGAACTCCATTTACAACCTTCTCCAGATCTGTACTAGTTCTCCCATCTCAGCTTAAGAGTACATCTTTGCTTCTGGGACTTTTTACCTGTTTAGATTGTTAATGTTTTATACTCATTTTACATAATGAAAATAAGCAATAGGGGCATGGAACACAGAAGACACTATTAAAGTAAGAACGCAATCAGGTTTAAAGCAACGTAGATGCACAGTTCTGAAGAGAATGCTATGCCTACCCACACCAATATCCCCTCCTAACTGCTTCAACATATGCACTTAAAACCTGTTGGCTAAAAAAAAATACTGACTTTTTACAACCATTTTCTGTTTATTCCCCTTCCCCAGCCTTGCAAATATATCAACTTAAAGTCAGAGAATACAGCTTGTGAATTTTCAAGCTAGTGACTATTTAATTTTAGACTCAAGGTCCAATGCCCATTGAACCTTCTTGTAGGAATAATCCAGCGACAACACCATGAAGAATTTCTCACTTTTTATTGTCTTGTTCAGAAGCCACAAATATAAACCAATATTTTAAACATAATCCAAAACATATATGGCTTTTATAAAGATAACACCATGTTCAGTAGTGTGTTCTGTGACTCAAGAAGACTTAATTGAGGATTGAATGTTATGGCATACACACCAGCTTTTTCCAAGAGATCAGCAATATTGCTGGCTGCCTCCATCTCTCCCAGTAACAAGGACAACCACAACTGCAGCCAACTTTTTATGGCCGTTTCTCTGTTCAAATCACATTCAACTCACTAACTCGCTATTATTCTCTGAATAATACTGTTAATTGTCTTCGCTCAGCATGGAGAAACTGAGGTAGGAAAAATAATGAACTTTGACCTTTAAAAAGTAGAGGGAACCAAAGAAGGAGGAGGAGGAGGAGGAAAAGAAGAGACAAAAGTCCCCAAAGCATGACTTTGTGGATATCCTTCAGCTAAAACGACCCATTAGATTGTAAGTAAAAACTACATCAACAGATGGATAAAATAAATCAATAGTTTTCAAGGTCCAACCACAGGACTGAAAAGAATTTTTTTTTTCTGATGGTTAGTCTGCATGAGTCTGTGGCACAGAAGAAAAGAAGGTTCTTAAAGAGGATGGGGCACCATAAGGGAAGTGAGGGAGTTTTAGAATCACTTCATGGTGGCACCTCATACTGCTGAAAGGTGTTCTTCACCCAAGAGTAACTTGAAACATAGACTCAGCCTCCTGAATGATGAGCAAGATAAAGGTGATAGATTTTCTTACCTATAGCTATGTGCATTTTCTCTAGAAGGTACTAAGCTTGGCACTGTGGGTGTGGTGTGGTGAGGAATCAGGGTTAGGACCAAGTCTTTCTCACAGGCCTGGAACCTATGTCTCCCATTGGGTCTCAGATCACATGGTCCCAAAAGGTGAAGCTAAGATTCACACCCCTGGCTTGTCAGATTACAAAGGTCTTAGTATTTTTCACTGTTCAAGCACTGTCACAGAAGTCCCCAACACAAACAAGGGCAGAGACCATGGCCTAACTCGAGTTTCCATTCTCAATCTGCTGATATGCACATTTGGGCCTTTAACTCCTTAACAGTTTACCATATATCTTTACCTTCATCCTTTAACGTTTTCATTTTCTCAAGCAAACTAGAATCTAGCAGCAGCAGCTTAACGCAGTTTTCCCAGCAAACAACGTGGTGACAGTGGTGGGTGAGTGGGAAAAAAACTTGACCTTGTTCTTGGACCAGGGCTGCTTACAGACCTGCTCTGGAGGGAAATACTTTTTTTTTTTTTTTTAATATAAAAACAAATTGAGCTCAGGTTCCACCACCTAATCGTTTTCTTATCGCCGAATAGTGCATATTTACACAGGTGCTCTTCTGCCTAATTGTTTGGAAGCAGTCAGTCCCTAGAAGCAAAGTGAAGTGAGGCACTTCAGAGATGCAGTCCAGCTGGGGTCTGACAGGTAAAGAATTACCACTAATGAAAGCCCAGATGAAGTCAGGTTCTTCAAAGTCAGCTGGGGAGATGGGAACAAGGGTTATTAATGAACTGCTAGGAATAACGGCAGAAATGAGAGCTGTGCACTTGAGACTTAACATGAAAACAAGAAAGTCAGGAGTCAACAGGACTCAATATGACCCAGCTGCCATATGTATCACAGCACAAGGCCCCTACCTGGGGTCCCTTAGGCTCCCTGCTGGCTGATTAGCTGGGACATCTAAGGGGTCTCCCTGGATCTGTAAATCTCAGCTGGGCCTTGAGTTATGTCCTCTCTGGTTCTCTGAGGATACAATAGCTGGGTTTCAATTTTCAGTATTCATACAGACATGAAGAGATAGCATTACTTACATTGACTCTGTATCTGTAAAACATGGTTGAAATGATAAAGGGTGCATCCGTTTACACCCGAAAAGCAAATTATATGCCCAGAATACTTCTGAAGCAAGCACACTTAGCTGGGACTCTATCCATCCCCTAGGAGCCGGTAGATTTTAGTAGAAATTCCCATGGGGTTATTATGAATGATAACTTCCCACAGGCTTGTGACCCTTCATGATGGACTCAAGAGCTCAAGACACATCTGTTTAAAAGTCAGCCTGTGCCAGCTACAGAACGCCTTGTGGCTTTTTTTTTTTTTTTTTTTTTGTAAGTCATTTTTCAATTTCCTGGTAATGAACAAAACAGGTCTGATAATTTTCAATAATATACGAAGGACATGTGGAGTGAAGGGCTGGAACTTTCAAGCTCTTGACACAGATATCTCGTTCAGTCAGCAAAGAAAGCAATGCCTGCAAATGCCTTCTGTGCTCCAGGACTAGTCAGGGGAGGTGTATCAGCCACAATAAGGCCATATTTTGACTGGTTTTCATCAATTTGATTCACATAGTCTCTCTCTCTCTCTCTCTCTCTCTCTCTCTCTCTCTCTCTCTCTCTTCTGTCTCTTTTAAAAATATTTAGCACCAGGAAGAAGAAAAAAAGAATTCTTTCAATAAGTATTTTCTTATTGTCTCCAATAAAATATGAGTTAGAGGGTTTACCTTATAATTTGGCTTCTGGCTAAACTAAGTGAACAACAGCCCAAGAAATCAGGGAAAATATTAAATGACTGGCTGGATCTGTACCCCTTTGTTCTCCTCATTAGACTAAAAGAATGTGGCATGCCTTTTTGTCCTGAGCAGAAGTGCCATAGGGGTCTGGGAGAAACATCCGTTCTTTATGGTTGGTGTGAACACCCTAACTATCAATCCAGAAGAAACCTGTGCATGTGAGGAGGCGGCCCTGGCTGACTGAGGTCTTTTAAGATCAGTCCATGTGCTGACTCAGGGAATTGTGGGCAACACACTGAAAACATTTGCAGGCCTGGAAAAGAACTGGTTTAATAATTCAAGCTGCTTTTAAATTACACAAAATGGATAAAAACAAATAAAACTCCACTTCCCCTAGTGATGTTACACAGTAAGAGACTTTTGAAATGGAAGAAACAGAGGGTCCAGTCTCATGCACCCCCAGCTTTGGGAAGCTCTTTAACATTGGACAAAGAACTCAGCAAACTCCAGCAGAGGGACAGAAACATAGTTACCATGACTTCAAAATATTTAGGTGAAAAGTAAAATTGCCATGAACCTGTATTTCTTTTTATCTCGGGGCCTGTATTTCCAAGCAGATTTTCAAGTGTTTCTGAGATACACCCCATGCTTTCTTGATCCCGACTGACACTTTGCCTTGATAATTCTTCCCTGAGAAGCTCATCCTGTGCATCGTGGGAGGCTTGGCAGCTGGCTGGGCTCACTAACTAGATACCAGTTAGGTCTCCTGTGGTGAGAAAATGTCTCCTCACACTGTTTAAATGCAGTATTGTCAACAGTTAAGGACCCAGTTTTCTTTGATTTTTTAATTCCAAATACACCCTAAGAGCTGTGTGCCACCATTATCCTGTTTCTTCCTACTTGGTGTATAATGGGAATGTGGAGACTGGCAGTTTAGCTCAGTGGGAGGGCCCTTGCTTAAGTTGGTATTCTTAACTCTACAGGAAAAAAGGAGGGAGAAAGGGAAAGAGAGAGGTGGGAGACTGGGAGACAGAAGCTTTTGAATACATTGATACCTGAAGACATGTCATAGTCTGCTAAGTGGCAAAGGTTATAGAGTACACTCTATGCCTTCACAAATACTAGTCACCCAGTGTTCGGTGTGGACAATGCTAGATTTAGAAGCTCCAAAACTAAAAAATTCAAAACATGATTTGAGGGGTTACAAAATGACTCTTTTCCATTTTCCTCTCAGTTATAAGACATTTCTTGGAAGGCATCTTGAAGTTGCTGACCACTCCTGGCCATGCAATGCTTTCCAGTGCTTATTTCAGCTATAGGGTGTTGCTTATTTCAGCTATAGGGGTGTTCAATGAGGCCCAAAGACCCAGCCAGACCCACCATAAAGCAGTGTGCCCTAACCCTGGCTAACTCACAGTTTCACTTAGAGTGCAAGAGAATCTGAGAGGGAGAAACACAGTTCACTTCTTATTGGGCCTAGATATTTTTGGAAATC
Source organism: Rhynchomys soricoides (assembly GCA_019843965.1). Classification (NCBI taxonomy): domain Eukaryota; kingdom Metazoa; phylum Chordata; class Mammalia; order Rodentia; family Muridae; genus Rhynchomys; species Rhynchomys soricoides. The sequence continues at coordinate 2,393,132 of JADRCH010000186.1, forward strand.
AACATACTTGAGCTTCTGATTTCTTGCTTCAACGGATAATCAAAACCATCTTGCAAGGGGGTTCTAAGGAAAAGATAGTGCACACAAAGACCATGACCTAGAACTTGCTGGGTAAGACACTCTCTATGCATTTCTTATATGGCGGCCATTATCATTTAGTAGTGTTAAATATATTGCAGGATGATATGAAGCTCACAAGCCAAGATATTCATGAAGTTCAGTTTTTGATGATCAGCATTAACATTGGCAAGAAGCAGGAGGGAATATAGGCCAGGATTAGCTGGGGTCAGTCCTGAAAGGTTTGTCTCTAAGTTGAAGGTGTCAGTGTGGACTCTGAGACAATGCTCTGCTGGAGGATCATTGATGACAGTATGTAAGGAGGACATCACCTTACCACCAGGAACACTCTGCAACCCTCTCTCGGCACACAGGTAAGATAAAGCTCTCCATGTCATGTTTATTTATTTTTAAGATAAATTTTAGTCATCACAGCACAGCTTTTTTTAAACAGGAAACTTTTACCTTTCCAATTAATAAATCTCTTTATGCCCCATCCCACTTTGTATCTGAGATGCCTTTGTTGCTTCTCCTTTTCTGAGGCCACCATTAATGAAGGTTGCTTGAACCCAAGTACTGCAGCTGTCAATCAGATAACAAAGATGATCGCTGAGTGGACAAAGCTGATGACTGAGCAAGATGCTTGCCATGTCATTAACAAATCAGGGTGATGGACATCTAACGCTTACAAGTTATTTATGGAATTTTCCACTTGACATCCTTAGACAACAGTTGACCATAACTGGAACCATGGAAAGTAAACTCATAGATAAAAGAAAACTGCTATTAGTTTAGTTTATATCCTTTAGCATTAAACAGAATTCTTGTCCTCCAGACCTTAAAGCGTAGTTGGGGAAACATGTATAAAAATAATTTCAGTCAACCTGGGAAGAGTTATAATTCAGTACAAGATGAGAACCTAGAGATATTAGTAAGTCATGTTTGGGAGATCAGAGAAAAATCCAGGGGAGGGGGGGTGGAGCCTCATGCCTAAGCTTGAAAGAGGAGAGATTCCCCGGGGAAAGTGATGAGGAGACAATGCCTGTGCTGACTTGTCAGAGGCAGGCATCCCATTTATTTAATGTTCTACAAACAGCTAAGCATATCTGGAAAGTGGGGTGCAAAGCTGGTGGAGGAGAAGGGAAGAACAGAGAGAGGGAGAGAGAATCTGTTATAAATGGAGGCTATTGCCTGTTTGAACCCTGTTCCGAAGACTAGGAAATCTCAAACAGAATACTTTTTCCCTCTAAAACACAGGAATAAAAAACAAATCTAAACTCTGTTATCTGTATAGACAAAGGGATTGCAAACAACAGTGTGGTAGGATGAATATTGACATAAGAGTCTGAGAGACATGAAGACAGTAAACTATGGTTCTGTCTGAGCATTGCCTACCACTGTGGTGCTTCTTTGTGCCTTGCTGTCCCATCTGTCAAGTGATGAGGACTGACTGGCTGTAGGATCTTCCAGGCCTCTTCCTGGCTTCTCGGAGTCCCATCTTTCGCAGTTCATCTTCTGGAGGCTAAAAGCTGAAAGAGAACTGAAATATGGGTATTGTAGGTCAAAAGTGTAGACAACTGTGGTTCAAATACCCATAAACCTCACACAGGTGGCTCTCAGACAAAACACGGAGAAGCCAGCTAATAAAAGAGCAAATGCTTCTGTTTACAAAAGAACCTTGAGAATGACCTCTCCTTCAGGAGCTGGCTGGAGTACAGTTAAACAAAGGAGCTCTGAGCAGTCAATTAAACTACCCCAACACAGAGGCCAAATTACGATAGATCATCTTGTGGAATAAAAGTGGACAGAATGTCACCCTGTACTGCTATGTGCCAGAAATTTGTATTCCTTGGCTCCTCGGATGGTCGCATCAGTTCTTAGGACCAGGTGCAAGTCCAATTGTAGCATCAGAGGACATACACTGATGGTGACCTTTACAACATCTGTAGAGCAAGGAGTATACATCACCAATAATGTGAGACTCTGAGCAATAATGTGACCTTCTCTAGCTTCTTGTCCTCTGGTCATTGATGCTTCGTACTGAACAGGTTTTTCCTCTACAGTGGTACTATCTCTCCAGCACTGTGTCATTTTAATGAGAAAAAAGTTGTCTTATCAATGCATTGCTGTACCATGCAACTAAAAGCAATCTACTTATTTGAGAATGTGTCCATGAGAAGCAATTTCCTGTCTTCTTTTTACCTTCTAGATATTACATGAAGTATGGAAATCTTTGCAAGAAATAACCCATCACATTTTGAGGAAGTGGCTTCTTAAAACCAAGGTTATTCCTTGCCAATAAAACCATGACTGACGCTTAATATCAAGGGTGCTCAAATAATAAAATCAATGTAAGCTAGTACGCAAAACTTTGAAGCAACAATCCGCCATCTGTTTCAGCTCCAGTGCAATGCATTTCCTTTGGTTAAAGGGTTTTCAGTAGAAACATATTCAGCAATATCCAGTAAGAAAGACTTGAGTTGCCAGTGTAGCTCCCAGGGAGAAAGCTTGAGTCTCAATGTAACAATACAGACTCCTTAGAGGGAAGGGATGGATTTTCCTACATTGTTATTCCTACACTCTATCTAGCTGTGTTTATTTGGCAAGCTGTAATATTTTCAGAGCCTTTGTGTCTTCATTAGGAAGGGGAAAGATGAGTGGGATGTATACCATAAGAATGAGAGAAGCTGTGCAACTGTACCAGGACATGAGTTCTTTAAGAGGATGAATTCCACAGATAGGGATCACAGTTATCAAGGGACACTTGGGAAACTGGTTTCCTTCAGTTCATTCACAACCACCATCATTCAGGGACCTGTTAAAAAGTGAAATTCTAAACCTGTTTTTCTATGGGTCACTCGAGACTCTCTCTTTTAACAACCACCCCTGCAATGTGCTTTAGTAATAAGACTTGTTTTAATGCAGAAATTTTCAAGATTATCTCTGCTAATAATTCTACAAAGCAATGCTTTGACAATCTTGTATGTAGAGGGTAACAAATAAGCTATGTTCTCATTATTTCCACTGAGGGCATAAATAATTTTGAAATTTGGGCTTGACAGCCTCATTCATTAATCGATATCGAAGCCATGTTTCATGCTGGGAGCACAAAGCCAGCCTAGGCTTAGTTGCTGCTCACAGTATAACAGGGAAGACAGACAAATCATAAGACTGACAAGGAGATGAAAGGGTTGAGAAGAGGCAAGTGCAGAGTAAAAGAGGATCATGGGAAGATGCATTAGTTATGACCTGCAGAGGTGGAAAAGGGGACAGTCACAGACCTGAGTGGCAAACTGCAGCAAAAGAACACAAAAGAAGGTTTTGGACAAAGAGAACACATGTTCCAGGCTTCGAGGCAAGAGAACATAGTGAATCCCACGAAGACAAGAATTTTGGTATGGTTAGAACACGACCTTTCCAATACCCTCAAACCTGTGATGGTTCATGTTAGTCAAGGATTTGCTTCAGTTAGGGTTAACTACTGCAAGTACCTCTCAAGTCACTGTCATCTTACAAACCCCTAAGGATTTGTAGAATCCCAACTTAGCTAATAAAGGGTTAGACAAATCTGGAGCTAAATTACTAAAACTTGTTATTTTTGAGACACAAGCCACATCTACAAAGGAAAAGCAATTGGAGCCATTGAACATGTGAATGACATGTGAATGCTAACTAACAGAGTGGATCAGGACAGTTACTAAAACACAGTCACTAGCCATTTCAGAGCTAGACTTTGTAAACTAACTTGAAACATTGATCTAATTGCTATATTTAAAATATGGATGTATGGATAGTTTATACTTATATATTTATGATGCTGCCTACTTTATTTGGTAATTATGGGACAGACAGAAAAGGCACCTACTTAAATTTGTATTTAACCTTTATAATCGCCATGAATTACAATTTGTATTGTACAAAATACTGCTTCAATGTTCTACAAAAAAAAAGAAAAAAGATTCTTAACCTCCAATGCATTTTGACATTTTGATTTTAATAAAGTTTTATTTTCTATAAAACTTATATCCCAGTCTGACAAGATAGAAAATTATTGAAAGGTCTTTCCAAATGTATTCAGCCATTAATTTCTTTTTGTTGTTGTTGTGTTCAGACAAAACTCTAATTCAAATATTGTCAAATAGCAAAGAGAAAACTATCAATTTCACTTTATAGCCAAGAACAGTGGGTCTTTTTTTGGCTAAAGCTACTTGATGTCACCCAGTTTGCAAACAGGAAGGATGGTTGTTGGATATTTCTAACTTCCAAACTGTTACCAGCCTGACAGAAATGGGGACATTCTAGAAGACACTTTGTGTTTCTCAAATTGTTGAAACAATGGACCAAAGAAATGGGGATTTCACCAGGAATCTCATGCTGGGAAAAGGTGCCAGTCAGAGGGGGAGCTCAGTTCTAACAACTTGTCAGGCCACCTGACACTAAACCCCAGATAATGATGGGTCAATGGTAGGCGGGACCACACTTCCCCTGGGACTACTAAAATGTGCATATCCTTGGCCCTTTGACTTAAACTTTGATCTCTCTTCAGCAGCCCAAAGACAGATCTGTGGAGTTTCCCCAAATCTCTTTATCCCGCTTCTCAACAGGGCGGCACTGACTAACTCTCCTTTGCCTGCTTTCCACTTTTAGTTTGGCTCTTTGAATTGGCTTACTGAGGACAGGTGGCCAGACCTGACTTGATGCATAGGTTTCTACCCCCACATTCAATAACAACACCATAGAATGATTGTTTTCAATATCCCCCAATACTCTTGGAAAATGTTCAGGTTTCAAATGTACTGGATAGGGCCAGGAGATTGCTCAACAGATAAACCTGCTGGGTAAGCAGGGCCAGTGACTTAGGCTCAGTCCCTGGAACCCACCTAGAAACAAGAGAACTGACCCCGTATATGTCAGGTGGCATGTACATACCCCTTCTTCAAACAGATCATGTACACAGAGAGTTATAAATAAATATGAATAAATACTCACATAAATGAACAAAAACCATGGGCTGTTAAGTTAAAAAGTCTCCTCACTTAAAAACCCAAGAAAAGTGTGACTGATTATAACATGGTTGCAAGTCTTAAGATAACAGTAGTCACCCTACTAACTGAAAAAGGAAAATGCCACTGTGGCACCTCAGCTCCCTACTACCTGTGGTACCAAGTCCACATCCTAAGCCTGAGACCCAGCTTGGGGTCTTCTTGTGACTTCTTATGTCCTGAATCAGTTCTTTTATGGCTCAGAGCTCAAACCCTTGCTGTGTGTCCCAAGTATTCCCCTATCTCTCTCTCTATTTCAAGAGTTAAGGTCAACGTACACCTGGATGTTCCTTCAACAAAGGCAACAACAGCCTGCCACTATGAGAAGACTAAAGTAAATCACCCGTTCAGCCCAAATCTAATCATCCCTCCACAAAACTCAGAGACTATGAAAGTACTCCCCCAGCCAGTTCCCTGGGCATTATGGAAACAGGTGAGACTTTGATTGCTTCAGCAGCCCATATGTTTGAAGGTCAAACAACACCTGGGTAGTCCTTTGAAATAAAGTAATTGAGCCGATTTCAGGCAGTCTTGCTGAAAGACTCTGGATCCATCTGGTAAGGTAAGCCCTGGTTTGGAAAGCTCTGGATCCCCCCAACTTCACCTTCACAAAACAGTGATGAATATTTGATGATATTAAAAAATTATAACATATAGCAAACTAAGGAAAAAAATTGCTTTGAAACTGCTATGAAAAGGATCTCTAGGTGTTCACAGTGGTAAAGAAATCAGGCAGAGGACAATAAATAAATAAATAAATAAATAAATAAATAAATAAATAAATCAAACAAAGTAAAAAAATCAATCATTCTCAGCCCCTAAGCATGCATGGGAGTCGATGATAGGTTAGCAATGTGAGACTAGTTCTTAGCTGAACTTAAACTTTTGTTCTCCTGTGAGCTGGTTTGCATGAAAACTCTGTTTATAGGAAAACACAAAATCAGCTCACTCACAGGTTAATTTTGTTTAAATGGAGAGACAAATGTCAACTGTTTGGTTTCTATCACATATCACACCACATACCCTAGTTGGTTGGCTTGGTATGAACTGAACCCTGCTGGCTCTTATCTGACTGCCAGTGTGGCTTTGAGGTGATAAAATACTATCCGCTCTACTTTGAGCTTTCTGTTTCTCAAACATAGAATTTATACTTCTCTGCATTATTTACTGGCATAAAGTGATGCCCCAAGGGACCTGTTAGTATCTTGTTCTCCACTTGATTGTCAACTCCAAGAGGACCCATGTTTGAACTCCCCAGGGTTTGTATGCTCAGAACGTAGCACAGTATGACCAGGTGTCCCTAATTACTGAATAAATGATCGAGTGACAGCAGTAAACAATAATAAGACTAAAACAAATTTTCTGAAGTAGGTGCATTAGAAATTTTTAATAGATAAATTATATAAATATTTTCATCTTATGCTTTTAAAATGCACACTCATGTCACAGATGGCATTGGTTGTATAGTCAACTTTATGACTATGAATTTATACAAAGTAGAGTAATTGTGATAACCATGGAATCTTAATAAAGATGAAAATCAGGAAACATGTTTATAAAAGATATATGTGCCTGGCTCTGTGCTAGGCTTTGCCCCTGTATCACCTCAAATAATCACCTCAACAAGTTTAATACTGGAAGCTGACCACAAGGACTCAGATATTAGTTTCCCCTCATAGCATCTGCATATTGGTGTGTTCATTCATCCAACATATGTATTTCTACATGCTGTCTAGCAGCAGATGCTGAAGAAAATGACAAGATACAATAGAAGTATCTAATCCGATATGGTTTGGTTATATAATCCATTTAAGTGGAGGAATAAATGCTTTGGGCTCATGGTTTCAAAGTCCCTTGTGGGGTTGATAATAGAAGCTAACCGAGTGGAGCTGCTCATGTCACAGCAGCCAGGAAGCAGAGAAAAAGACACACAGGAAGCAACCGGGAAGATATCACCCCCACATACAGATCCTGAAGTACCTACTTTCTCCATTTAGAACTAACCTGTATTTCACCACCTCCCAATAATACCATCATGTTATGAATTCATCAGACAGCCCACATATCAAGTCAAAGACCTAATGGGAACACACAAACGCACCTGCACACACCCACGCACACACCTACATACCTACATGTGCACTTTGCTAATCTACAATGAGACTCTCAATCCACTCATAATAAGAAGAGTAAAGCATAACAAGACTCAAATTTTTGCATTTCAAAATATACTGCTGGATGCTACTGATGGGATCCCGGGCTACTCTTTAAGAACCACTGTGTAAAGTAATTGAAGAATTATAAAGATGAGGGTGATAGGACCCAATTTCTATTATCATAGAAGATTATGCTATGCAGATTGAAAAGTAGACTGTGGAGAGGTGAGCATGGATACAGTAGGCAGACCATCAGAGGTGAGCTTCATTCTTTGGAAAAGATCAGATGGTGACTGGGACTATGGTGATAGCAGTAAAGATAGGGATGGACTCCTGAGAGATTTAGAAGATCAGTTCTCCAGAAGCTGGTCATGAATATGGGCATAACTTGGCTTCTTCTTAAGCAAGCAGATAAATTCATGCTGCTATTCACCAAGAGAACCTGAAAGAGAACCTGAAGGAGCAGGTCATGAGTTCACACTTGGATCATCTCAGCATCAGGTACCTGAAAAGCTTTCAAAAGATGGTAAGAATTCAATTGCTGTGTGGCCAGGGATTGGGAGACAGGATCAAAGCAAGATAAAAGTCAAGTGAGATTGTAAGTGATAGGAAGCCATGGAAGGTAGATGAGATCACCAGGGAGACAGGTTAGAAGAAGAGGAGAGGAAGATAAAGGACCTCCAACAGGAAATGGCTAGGTCAGAGGAGATAAGCCTACCAAGAAAAGGCTAGGATACAAAACAGGCCGCACACTACCAGGATCCAAGGGAAGGGAGGGGACGGTGGCCATGTGCATGTGCTGTTGAAGGTGTAATTGAGTACTGGAAAGCTAGGGAGTAGAAGAGAGCTGAAGTTTGTGTGGAGGAAGCGCTTCATCACCAGCCTTTATTAGTATTATTGTATGCCTGCTCCCTCTCCAGCTATGACCCCAAACACACCATTTCCCCTCCTCAGTCACTGCCAAATCAATCCAGGGCTCTCTCTCTTTCTTTCCTTTTATCTCCCACTTAATCTTTCTACTATTTCAAATTGACTTCTCGCTCCATTTCATTCTTATTAAATATCGTGTCTATTTTTATTTGTTGTATCAATCAACAAAATGGTTGCAAAATTAATCTTCTTGTCACAGAAAGATCGTATTTCTCTTTTCATTGTAATGAGCTAAAAAACGCAAGACCCTAGTTTTTATTCTTGTTCTTCTGTTTCTGATTGATGGATTACCCTTAAGGAATGGAAAAAGTATGGGAACCTTTGCTCATGAGGCCAATGGAAGGGAAAGGCAGTTTCTAGTTCAACATCCACAACTCTCACTTATATGAGAATTCTGTCTGAAAGTCTATACAGAAAAAGAAAAAGTCATGTTCAAATTTCTTTCTACTCAATAGCAACTCAGAACTTAGGTCTTGGAGCTGGTTGGATTTGAATGCAAGGCCTTGTTTCTTAACTCTCCACCTGTGCAACCTAAGATAAAACCCTCAATTTCTCTGAGACTAATTTCTTTATTTATGGTTGAAATAAGAATAGAGGTACATTCTCTCAGGCTGGAGACATGGTTCAGTTAAGAGCACTGGCTACTCTTCCATAAGACCTGTGTTCAATTCCCAGAACCACATGGCAGCTCACAACTGTCTGTGGCTCTAGTTCCTCATACAGACATACATCCAGACAAAACACCAATGCACATAAAATAAAACAAACCATAAAAGATACATTCTCAGAATATGGTTATGAACTATTGCCTATTCAGCATAGTGCCTAGGTGATGCTAATTAGTTTATCATAATTATCCCTGTAGCTAAACCAAAAGAGTAGGGTTGGGCCTGGGAGTATAGCTCAGTGGTGGTTTGTGGAGCATGAATAAGGTGCCAGGCTCAATCTCTGTTTGGCTCTGTTCCCCATTTTTTGATAGGGTTATTTGGATGTCTGGAGTCTAGCTTCTTGGGTTCTTTGTATACCTTGGATATTAGCCCTCTATTGGACATTAGGATTGGTAAAGATCTTTTCCCAATCTGTAGGTTGCTGTTCATTTTACTTTTAAATGTATTCAACTTTGTGGTAGTTTGAATATGCTTGGCCCAGGGAGTAGCATTATTAGGAGGTGTAGCTTTGTTGGAGGAAGTGTGTCACTGAGGGGGTTGGGCTTTTTGAGACCTTCTTCCTAGCTGCCTGGAAGCCAATCTTTTCTTTGCCTTTGGAACAAGATGTAGAACTTTCAACTCCTCCAGTGTCATGCCTGCCTGGGGTTGCCATGCTTCTTGCCATGATGATATTGATTGAACCTCTGAAAGTGTAAGCCAGCTCCAATTAAATGTTTGCCTTTATAAGAGTGACCTTGGTTATGGTGTCTCTTTACAACAATGGAAACCCTAAGACAAGCATGCATTGTGCCTTGTTTGTTGGGTCAACATCATATTTTTTACTTCTTGAAACTTGATTCTATCATTCTTTTGCTACAGTTGAAAGAAAAGCAGGTAACAATATAGGTTAGAAAATAAGAGACAGATGCAAAGAAAGATGTTGTTAGCTTTGTTTAGGATCATGTTTGTAGACAAAACATGCCAAATGGGGTGGAAAGCCCCATGAGGACCATCAGTTCCCTCATGAAAATAGACAATGAGCTTGTATTCCATTCATGCATTGTGCTAACAGATAATTTCCAAATACTTAGCAAAAGACCCAGAGCTAAGATCAAAACCAAGTTGATTTCTAACTGCCATCCTGCCAGGTTCAGCCTTGGCTCATAGCTTAAACTTGAAAAGAGTCAACAAATTGAAAATCTAGAAGAGTAGGTACTATCCATGCATAGACTTTCTGCAGCTTGGTGTGCATTGTAAACTCTATGATAACCTCACAAGCTTTTTTTACAGTATTAGTCTGACTCCTGTTAGTGGGTTAACAGCAACAGCATTATTGAGAAAGGTGCATATATTCAATGTGCACCTGTTTGTTTTTTAAATCCTGCTATATACCACATAAGAAAGAGTCTTATCCTGCTGAAGCTAGAATAGACAGGGAAATGTATCCCAATCATGGTTCATAAGTGGGAGAGCCAGAACTCTAGCAAACACTCAGCCTACATTTAAAGTCAACTTTTGGCTTTCAAGTGGGAAAAAAAAGCCCTATATTCTGGAGTTTAAAAATACTACATCCTTATTTACCCAAGCCTACTGACTCTTTGAAGGTCATGACAATCTCAATAAATCAAGAGTGAAACTACCTTTCTCTCTCTAACATTTTTTGTTTTTCTTGATTCAGGCTGTTCTGCAAAGCAGTATAGATAGCCAGGCAATTTTCTTTCTCCAAAACTAATCTTCACTCCACCTCTCCAAGTATAGGGGATCCCACAAAATTGACCCCCTAGAACTTCCAGTAAATTAATCACTCTGAATTCTGAAGCTCAGCAAAAAGGCATTTAGTCTGACCCAAGAACAATAGCTATCTTTGGCAGCAAGAGAATGCTTTCCCTCCCTGGCAGACATGCCTCTGAGAAGAGCAACACGGAAACAGCAGGGCTGTTATTAACTCTGAGGTCAGCTAACACTGGTGGCATGGAGACCTGAGGAAAAAGGACATGCCTTCCTCAGAAGATGTTTCCTAGCCTCCTGCTTATTGTTTTACTGAGCCCATTGTGTTTGCAAGGACACTTTTATGTACCTAAGGAACTTTGGCTCTTTTGTAAGTCCTAAGGGATATTCATTGTGACAAGCACAACCTTGATTAGCCAAGCACTGGATTCTGGCACCAGTTATTGGATGGGGGCCTTCTTTCTGCAGCCATGGGGATTGAACTCACAGCTTTGTACATGCTAAGCAAGCACCACATCACTGAGCTATATCCTCGACAGGTGTTTACTTCTAAATATGTATGATCTAACCATTTTATGCTAAGGGTATGTATATACTCTGCGGTTCTAAAGGCAGAGGCTACAAAGGTTCTATCCATTCATCATGACTTGCTTTATCTTTAATTAATTAATTAATCAAATGTGTGTATACATGTGTGTATGTGTGTTCCTGTGGCTGCATGTGTACATGGGTGTGCATACATGTAGAGGTTAGAGGTCAACTTCAGAAGTCATTCTTCATGTTCTGTTCATCTTTTCTTTTTGAGACAAGAGTTTCTCATTGGCCTGGAATTCACCAAGTAGGCTAGACTAGCAGGAAAGTATGCTCTAGGGATCCTCTTGTCTGCCACCTCCCTGCTGGGATTAAGGGCACATACCACAAACCTGACTTTATAAATGGTTCTGAAGGCTGAGTTTAGGCCCTTGTGCTAGAAAGACAAGCACTTTACCAGTTGAGCCATCTTTGAAGCTGTGTCTATAAACCGTAGCAATTCTTCATTTAAAATTATATACATGAAACAACATTTGAAAAATAAATTTAAGTATAGTTAAGGTTGGTGAAATGGCTCAGCAGGTAAGGGTGCTAGTTACAGAGTCTGACTGGCTGAGTTCAAATCTATCTGGTGAAAAGAGAGAACCTACTCCTGTTAAGTTGTACTCTGACCTCCACATATGCACATGGAAGGTAGATGCTACCTTGCCCTGCCTCAATTTCATTTGCCCACTTGTGTGCTCATGAATAACACTAATTTTTTTATATAAAAGTCTATACATGTTTTAGAGCATTTATTAAATGGAGGTCTCTATTCAAAGGTTCATATGTTCTATTACTATTATTACCCCCACATATTTATTTATATGATGCTATTATTAGCATTTTACTGAGTTAGAACATGGTTATGTAACTTTCTGAAAACAATTGCACTTTTGATTTTCAGACTAGCTCTTGTACAGTCCAGACTAGTCTTAAACTCATCTTGTAGTCAAGGATGGCTCTTAACTAATGCTCCTCCTGCCTCTCTTTCCTGAACACTGGGGTTACAGGCATATGCCACACATACCAGGTTTAATGGGTATAATTTTTAAAGCAGGATGCTGGAAATAGGAATGTTAGTTACTGGTAAAATGTCTGAAAATGCCAAGTCGCCATTGATGATTTGCAGAAGCTTCCCTGGAGTTAGTAGTAAGCAAAGCCTGTGTTTTCCAACCCAAACATGTTAAACTGCAGGGCTCAAGTTCTCAAACAACCATAAAGTCAAAATATTGCTCTGTTGACAGCTACAGCCAATATCTAACCAATGCCAAACCCAAGGCAAAATGGGTCAGTACATTTGATGTGCTCAGCCGTAGCCACCATCTCAAATTGCTTTTGGCTCTAGATTCCTGAGGGTAATATATTACAGAGAGTGTTTTCTAGGTGTAAATTGCTGAATGTTGTTTCAAACCCATCCAAAATGCATCAGCACAGAGAATACATTTTATTGATTTGTCAACTTTGCACACCTTTTTTTGTGGAATAAACAACCTTTCCTAATGGTTATTGCAGGTCCAGAACAGCAAACATGGCAGGTGGCTGGTGCAATCCCAAGTTAAAATAAGCACCATATTTTCTGCATCCTCATCATTGAATGATCCTTGATGATAGAAAGAAACCCATTTCCCATAATAATGAAGCGGTCTTTGAGACTAGGCCTGCGTGATTCTTTTACTAGTCATGTAACCACAATATACAGCTTATGTGTCTACAGTCAATCCCTGTTGAGTTTCTCATTTCATTCTCTTGTTTCTAAAACTAACCTGTAAAGATTTATTTGTTGTCTTCCAAACACTGTTGCTGTTTTATTTTAGGTGCACATATGTGTAGGTAGATGTGCAGTAAGCAGAGATTGACATCCAGGGTCCCCTCCATCTTTCTCCACCTTGCTTTTTAGAGAAAGGGTCTCACTGAACCTGCAGCTCACTGTTTAGCTAGACAGGCTGGGCAGCAATCTCCAGAGATCCCCTTGTCTTTGTCATCTCAGTACTTAGATTATAGGTGCATATCTCCACTCCTGGCTTTCACACACACACACACACACAAAAAAACAAAAGAAAAAGAAAACCAAAACATGGGCTCTACAGGTTCAAATTCATGTCTTCATGCTTTCTTAGCAAGCATGTTACTTATGGACCCATCTCTCCATCCCCAAATATATTTATTTTCTAAGCAAAAGAAGTATACTTATTTTCTTCTGGCAGCATCTTACAAGTCCTCGGACACATGCTGCGGCCCTCTAAACATGGAGAAACTAATGCTAGTTACCACCTGACACCAACCCTCTAGCAACATCTATACCTCAAAGAAAAGAATTTTCATCCCCATGCCTCCTCGTTTTGCTATGCCCTTGAGAAAGTGGCAGATTTCTACCACTTGCCAAAGCTCAGCTTAGTGGACTCCAGTCTTGCCCACAGGATAGCTTCTGGAGCAACACAGAGCTCTGGAAAAGATCGGCCATCTGGTGGGGATTGGGTGGAAGTGGTAGGAAGCCTTGCTTAGTTTGTGAAAAGAAGAAAAGGACATTTCTCATGGAGCTTAAGCACACAGAGCACTCAGAGGGAAAAGCCATTGGGTGGATTCATATCATGAAAGCTGAGGAAGATGCTGACAAAGGAACCACAGAACAACCATTTCTTGGCCAGATTTGTTATTCTCTAAGCCTTCCTATTGGATAGAAATAGTTTAAATACTATAAAATATTCCAAAACTTATCTTGTTAAATAAATGTCTAAAATTGTATATATTTGAATGCCTCTTGTTAAAGTAAATAGTTAAAAATGGATATATGTGAACACATCTGTAGCCTTGGAGTAGAGCGATCTATAACTGAACTAAAAGTTTTTGTATTTTCTATTCATCCCAGTCCCTGTTAGCAGTAAGGCTAAGCAAACATCTCCGTATAATTCCTAATCTTTATGTACCAAACCAAGCTGTGTTATGATGATCGTGCCCCACATGCCCTTTCTATTACAAATATGTAATAGCCTTGCTAAAATTTTGAAAAGCTACTACCATGATGACTTCACAAAATGAAGAAGAAATGAAGGAACTTAATTCATAATAAAAATAGAGACATTAGATCTCACTGGTTGTGGTGGCATGTATCTTTGATTCCAGCACTCAGAAGGCAGAGGCAGGCAGATCCATAAGAGATCTAGGCTAGTCAGGTCTCCATACCAAGCTCCAGGCCAACCAAGGCTACATAGTAAGGCCCTATCTCAAAAAGAAAAAGCAAATAAAATAAAGACATTATGTCTTAGGTCTGATTCCACACCAGAAGCCACAGTGATGTGGATACCCACTTCATCAAATGCTGTGGATTTCAGAGGAGTTAGAACATACACAGAATGTTGTCTAGACTTCTACATTCCATTTACCATTGTGCAATGGGAACTAATTAAGCACACATATAAGTGTGTATAAAGAATTTCTATGAGTGTAGCAGTTAAAAACTGAAACAGATATACAGACTCAAATATTTCTGACTACTGCTGCCACTGGTGTTAGGATTGTTTGAGTGGTGACCAAAGCATTTGAAAACTAAAGATAATCAATAATAACCTATTCTTTGTAATGTATCCAATTAAAGCATATCAATCTATCAGTCATCCATATATATATATATATATATATACATATATATATATATATATTTGCTTAGATTCTACATAAAATAATCATATACAGTTTAAAACAAACTTCTGGTATGACATTGGAAAGTCATCTAGGACTCAGGAGAACATCTCATTTATGTCCCCCTAATTATAATGATGATATTATAACCATATGTGTCCTAAAGAGCTTCTGGGGGCTATGCTCCAATTGTTCATCGAAACACCAAGCTGATGCTCCTCAGTGCTTTCCCATCTGTGTGAACTGTGGTTTCTACAAGGATACCCTGCTCTTTACTTCTTCCTAGATGTACTCTTCAGCCCTTTTAGAGTTCAGGAGAGTTGGGCCCTTGCCTTTGCTGTGGTCTGCCCCTAGCTTTGCAAGCTGAATCAGATATCTCCTACTTCTACATTTCCACTGTCTCCAGTATTCACGTTAATGATTTAAAAGTTGCACATGAACATCCCCCAAATCACCTGTAAGCTACTTGCAAGCCATCCTTCCAGTACTTCTATAGACTCAGTGTAGATGCATTTAAGGACTACCAATGAGTAAATAAAGGCAGATGCTTAGGGAGTGTTTTCTGTGCTTTTCAAACATATAACTTATGAGGATGCAAATACGGGGCAAGAGAGACTGAAGTTGAACTCTAAACCAGTGTTGTGCCCCAATGTGAATTCATACAAGTACCACTTCACAGTGACTAGTAATTTTGCTCAGACCCAATCTGACCATATTGGAAGGATTCTTAGAAGTAAATATGTCTACTTTTGCTAAAACATTGGTTGGTTCCCAAATCACAGTGTATATATACTACCTGAGTCAGAACCAACTGGAGTTCTGCTGCATAAACAAAATAAAATAAATGAAACAACTAAACTGAGTGTTATCCCTTTAAACATCTGCCTTGAAAAATACTTCTCCATACAATACCCCTCAAATTCATCAATCAACTAATCATTCTGTCTGTTTGCATCACCGCAAAACCCTTGAGCCATGTTTTTCAGAATGGAATTTGTCCTTTCCATATTCAGTGGGAAGCAGAGTTAAATATGCTAATAAGAGCACCTCTAGCTGCGACCTTCCAACGCTGCATTCCATAAATGGCATGAACATCAGGCAGGGCCCTGAAAGTGGAACGATGGTGGTAATTGACCCACAGTGTCATTGCTTGACAGCTAGCAAAGCTTCTCCACTGGCCCTTGTCCTTGGGCATCAGTATTTTATCTCAGTTACGCACCATTTTGCTGGAAAAGATTTAAAATGTTCCCCAATATAGTCACACTGTACACACACACACACACACACACACACACACACACAAACACACACTCAAATAATATTAGATTCAGTCAACATTTATCACAATAACATTTTATAAAAAGGTGTATATTTTCTACTATATCTGTAACTTTGTTGGAAAACCACCATTATTCATAAGAAGTTGAACCTCTCATAGTTCCAACAACTATATTAATGAAATATTTAATTCTCCTGGGGATTTGATGGAGACAGGCATTTCCTATCTCTTTTGTGGGAATGACTCTTGCCATTCCCACAAAAGAAAACTAAAGCTTAGAAAAACATCTTTACCTTTATAAGCAGATTAGTCAAGAGTTTGGCTATGTTCTGTCTGCCTCCAAAGTGTGTATCCTAACCCTGATGCTCTCTGGTCTTACTTGGAATAGAAGGCAATGTGGGTCCAAAAGAAGACAATCTCCTGAGACTTGGAGTTCTGAAACACACATGATGAAATGAAGGGCTACTGGAACTGTTGAATGGATGGGCTCAAAGGCAGGAGCTAGTGCTGGGGGTACCACAGATGTGGGATTGGGTTATTCTTGGTAAGAGAGTGTGTATGGCAACTGTGAATGGATATTTGGGGATAGGGGCTGAGCAAGAGGTAACACTGGGGCATACAAATGGGAAAAGAATCTCATGAATAAGTTACCAATGGAACATATGACTAAAGAGCTTATGGGACAATCAGCTAGAAGCAAATGCCAGAGAAACCCACACAGCCACCTGCACCAATGGCTCATGAACTTCATGCAAATAACTTTGGTGTGCCTCATGAAAGCCTGTTTCTTTTGTTCTCCAGCTCAGGCAATCAAGGCCTGTGAGTCATGCCCTGGCCACCTTACATCTATTCTAGGCCAGCTATGTAAAGACACCCAAAGAGAAGGTAGATGAAAGATACAATTACCTATCTTTGGGGTTTCACAGCAAGCTGGGAGCTAACAGTGAGGATTAGTAAGGGAAGTTCTTGGATTTATGCTCAGTTTGAAGGGCCATCAAGTGGAACGTAGCTAAAGGAAGATTGTAAAATCCAAATCAGTACCATCAGCAGAAACAGCTGGATTGGAGTCTATGGCTAATATATATCTACCTCTAAGTGGGCTGGAGAGCACTGACATTCTGGTCCTTCTTTCCTTTTGGTTCCTGAGGACTAACCATGCTATTTCTATCTCTTGTCTCCACACTGTGAAGAAATGGCCTACAGGCTTACCACACAGGCCTGCTTGAGAAACAAGAGCAGTTAACTCTGAAATGTACCAGGACTATGTGAGAACGGGAGTCTGCTGGGCCTCCATATGACAAGGTCCATTGCTCACTCAACACAGAAAGGATTCATATCCTCCAGTAAAAATCACCAATAAAACATAACATAACCTGCAAGGTGAAACACCCAAATTTATCAAGTCTATACATCAGCTCTAGAGCCTTCACACAGAAAGCTTTCACACAGAAGAATCATGTATAATGTGCCCATGATCATTACCCTTCTCAGAGGTGGACACAGTCACCCCCCCAAGGGATAATTGAAATACAGTGGTAAGCATCCCTGGCCATTCTACTCAAGCATGGTTGGTATGCTAGGAAACATCAAACCTGGAAGAGCTGGATTACCTCGGACTATTAGCTGTTTCTGAGGATGGTCCTACATAGAGGATTTTGTAACTTTACAACACTGCAAAAGCAGTGCACTTTCAGGAGAAAGCATGCTCCCAGTTTTGAATTTTGACCTTTCTCCAGCCAGTGTTACATGGTGGGAATGCCTATGATGCTGGGCTGTGGCAGTGAGCCATAGTTCCAAGTCAGCCCGACAAGCATTAGGAGAAAGAACTGGTAGCCTGCAGAATACTATGTTGTATGGTGCTCAGTTCACTTCAAGTGGATAAATGCACTTCAGCTAGAGTCGTCTTCAACTTCTGATGGGTTTGTCAGGGAACATAACCCTACTCAAAGGCAAGGAACATCTATACAGGAAGCATAGCCCTGCCCAATGCCTACCACCCACCAGCATTCACCAGGGATGTTCTGAGCCACACTTTCTACACCCACTACTGCAAATCTCCCATCCTCCAACTTCGATGTAACTCATTAGTTCCAACCTTTACCTGAAATTTCCACAAGTACATACCAGGTCATTTTTATGGTAGTGGCCATATTAGAAAAGCATTTACATATTTCTTGGCTATGTAACAATTGTAATCCTGAATACCAGGCATTATGTTCTTAACATTGTTTTAAGTATGTCTGGTCAGGTTCTTAATGTTCCTGTAACAACCTTTTTCCTTATAAGTTGTATGGTTTTATTATCCAATTTTGTACAGCACAGTGATTTTTAGAAGCACATATGTGTATTAAAGCATAATTATTTGTAACTTGGAAAAGGTCACATACTATGTAACAAACAGCCTAGGAGGGATTTCAGCATGAACTGCCAAGGAACCCAGATTAGCTTTTGAATTGCCATATTTTTTCTGCTTTGGCATATGTGATCTCTTTTAATCATCACAGCAGCCATAAGAGGGTCTTTGTTATTTCTTTTTTACAGTTGAAAAAACTCAAGATTTAGAAACTTGACAAACTAAATCTTGGATGAAACTAACCATAAGTGGCAACTTTGAAGTTCACACTCAGGTCTGTTTTCTCTGAAGAGATGACACAGGCCAGGATTCCATTAAGTTCTGGAGAGACTTAGAGGTCATCTAAATGGGTAACACCACAGGTCAATATAAGCCTGCATCCCCAGTGGTCCTCTCCCATAACTTGAGGATGGTTTGGGCTCTTCACTAATGCCTTTACCTTGTCTTCACTCATCCTTCATCAAACAATTTTGAACAAGTGGGATATTTCTAACATTTAGATCAGAACTTCCCTCCACAATCTATGACCCTTCACACTAGGGATGTTCTCTAACTTTTTATCTGTATTGCTGTGTGTGTGTGTGTGTGTGTGTGTGTGTGTGTGTACAAGTGTGTATGTATAGGTAAAGCCAAAAGATAAAGATAAATTTGGACATCATCCTTTAAGAGCAATTCATCATTTTTTTAAACATAAGGTCTCTCATTGGTCCAGCACTTACCAAGTAGACTAGGCTGACTGTTCAGCAAGCTCCCCCGAGTCTTCCTGCTGCCTCCTCAGTTCTGGGACTGCAAATACATGTTGTCATGCCTGAATTTCTTCCCCCTGGGTTCTGCACATCATACTCAGATCCTCCTGCTTGAAGGCAAGTACTCTGCAGAGCCCTTTCTCTAGCCTGGCGGTCCATTACTAATAGGATATGCTGTGTTCTGTTCTCAGTATTCATCTTTAGCAATGCTACCATGATCTTTTCCTACATCTTCTTTGATTATTTTCCTAATGTGATGATGAGTTCAGGAAGACTACAAATATATCTCTTTTTTTCTTTCTATGTGACTTCAGAATTCAGAACCATACCTGACACATACTAGATGCTTAATAAATGCTTGACTGGTTACCATTGACTTTTGACTTGGCATAAGATACAAAGAAAGCAGAGAGTGCAGAGAGCATCTTCAGTTTAGACAGGCATCTCTCAAACAAAGTTTTAACAGTAATTGAAATCCTTGAGCTAGGAGGATAGGTTCCTGTAGTGTGCACACAAGAGGACTGTAAAGAAAATGTAGTTGACAGATGGGAAACTGATCCACAGCAGCATCTATAAATGGATCATGAAATAATCAGGTTGCTTGGTCTTTTATTTGTTTCTGGATGGAATCCCAAGCAGGGAAGATAACCTTCGCCTCAGAACAATGTGGCATATAATATGTAAATGTAATGAGATGATGAATTGTTCTAGTGTCATTATGCCCATGATTTATGGGGGGACATTATCTGCTAAAAGCCCAGGCTAACAGAATATTGATTTCACTTTTACTGAGACAGCCATTTAAAACTTTTTTTTTTTGAAGACAGAAAATGATTGTTCAGAAGATCAACTTCAAAAAGGCCAGTTTCAGACCATTTGGTAGGGAGGAGTGGGAGGAAGCCATGGGGTGAGTTGGGCTGAATGAAGTCCCCATTCTCTGTTCTCTGGTAACACCCTGTGAGTCTCCTTTCCAGCATTTAGCTGCACACACAGGACTTAATACCAGATTTACTGCTTGAAACTTTAATAGGTTCAGAGCCAACTTTTATTTTATGCTGGCAAATAATTTTCTGACCTTTAATCCTGTTACTCAATTTATTTTGAAATCCAGAAGAAGTAGCTCCATACTACTTGGTGGTAAGGGTAACACTGAGAGAGAGAATGATCTTTCCTCTAAGAGAAAGAAAAAAATTTCTATTACACTAAGCACATTACGCATCTCCCAGAATATGGCAGATTGGGCATGTTGGGTTTACACAAGGGAGAAAATGGCAGTTGGTGATGACATCAGATTTTGATCTGTGCTAATTGAACAAAATAGTCTCTCCTATACACTATGGCATGGTTTTACTGCAGTGTAAAGGGATACCTGAAACTGACACAAGTTAAACCTTGAGTTTAAAATCATATTCATTTGATCCTCCTAATACAGTTAAAAGACCACTATTATTGTCTTCATTTATCAATAAGGAAACTGAGGAATAGGAATAAGTGACACAAGATTCAATAACATGGATGGGGGAATTGTCAAACGCTTTACCCCTAAAGGAAAGCTGCAGAAAATCAGTGATTGCTGAGAGACAGAAGAATCAGTCTTCTTCAGGCAAGAGCCCTCTGATAGGCTAGCAAATCTCAGGAGGTTTGCCCTAAATACCTATGAGCAATACTAAATGATCTGGGCAGTTGTATTTATAAATTATATACATGTACACATAAATGTGTTGTCTGTGCAACAATTATGATTTAAAAGCAAGAGGCCATGATTTTAAGGAGTGGGGGTGGGGAGGTGAGAGGAATTGGGGAATTGGGTGAGGAGGATGAGGAGAGGGAGAGTGATGTAAATACAGTATTCATATTTTAAAATCTCAAAAATAAAATTTTACAATTGTAAAAAATTATGACATCTGGCTGTGAACTTGCTCTTCAGTCCAGGCAACTTACAATCCTTCTACTTAAGCCTCTCAAGTACCTGAAGTTACAGGCCAGTACCACTGAGCCTGTTCTTATCATGATTTAGTAGATTAATTTAAAATAAATCTCTCTTCATCTGTTTTATGCCATGAGGATAATTTCCAGAGATGCCTTAAAAATCTAATCACAACCAGTTACGTTTATTCTACAGGAGAAAGAACCCACAGGCTCCTATGCTGTCGTTCCAGAGGTCACCTCCAGCTTACCCTAAGTTGGATTTTGAATGGCTATAGTACAAACTGCCCAGCTGGCTATTTTTCTTACTGCTTCCAAATGAGTTGCACCTCACATTATTTTCTAAAGTCCTTTCTAGAATGGCCATGCATGAGCTAACTCTCTACACAGACTTTGTTTCATTTTCCAGTAACATAAGCATATTACATTTTCATAACTTTGTTATCTCCTCTCCAGAACATGCACCATGTGAGAACAGGAATTTGTATGAATTGTTCAACAATACATACCCAGAGCATCCAATAGTCCTTGGTTCTTCTTGGTAAATGCTCTATAAATGTCAAATGCATGCTGGTGAGCTTTTCCTCATTTTAAGCAGGCATTTCTCAATACTATCCTCCTCTTGGGAGTTCCTGATAACATTCAAAAAAAGCAGTACACTTCTCTCAGTCTCTCTTGAAGCTATTTAAGGCCACATGACCACATTAAACAAATGAATTAAAATAGAAGTGTTATGCCAAACATTTAGTGAACTCTAGATTTGCTTTCTATGGCTTCAGTAGCAAATTATCTAAATGTGGTGGTTTAAAATGATATATTTTTATTCTCTTATAGTTTGAGAACTCAGAAATTCAAAATTGGTTTCAATTGGGCTAAATTCAGGTTAGGAGGGCTGGAGTTGCTCTGGATACTTGTTTAAAAGTCAACAGTGTAGGATCGTACTTCAATTATCACTTTTGGCTTCTGCGTCTGCCATAGTGACTCTACCACCACTTCTTTCTTACAAGGACTCTTGTGGTTAAAGGACAAACTCATTTAAACAGCCTTAATGTAAGCATGTCTACAGAGTCTTTTTCCCAAGTTCATGTGCCCTAATGATTAGGACGTAGATGTTTTGGGAGTGTATCACTACAGAATCTCTTGTAGATCCTATCTGAATTCAGCATGTGTGTGAGGGAACTCAAGATGTTATTTGCAAGGACAGGAGCCTTCCTGTTTCCATCTCTGGCCTGGAACCTCAATCTGTGCCACAGGACTCCATAGCCAAATAGCACCCAGAGAAAGCTAGCATCCCGGGAGTGTGGACAAGCCTGTGAGTGGGGGTAAGACAAGCACCACTGCTCAGCGGGACCCACCCAGAATCCTCAGAACACAGGGACTGAGGAGCAGCCTGAGACAGGAGCTTTCTGGTTTACGTCTGTGGCATGTGCCACAGGGCACCATACCCAAATAGTGCAGAAAAAGAGCTACTAGCTTCCCAGGAGTGTGGACAAGCCTGTGAGTGGAGGTAAGGTCAGCACCTCTGCTCAGAGGGACCCACCTGGAGTCCTCAGGACACAGTAACTGAGGAGTGGCCTTCCAGTTTCCTTTTGCAGCCAGGGAGCTGATCCTGTGACACAGGACTCCATACTCAAACAATGCCAGGAGAGAACTGGTCTCTCAGGAGTGCCGACGCACCTTCGAGCACAGGCAAGACCACCACTTCTGTTCAAATTCTTCGATCAAGAGGGACCCTTGCCGAGCCATCAGGACACAGGAAGAGCTGAGGGCAGGATTCTTTTGGTTTCTGTCTGCACTCCAGAGCTGACCCTGTACCACAGCTCTCCAAACCCAAATTCCTCTCAGAGAGAGGTGGTCTGTAAGGAGTACTAAAGCAGAGGCTTGAAGGAGGGGCAAGTCACAGTCAGAGAGAGCAAGACCAGCTAACACCAGAGATAACAAGATGGCGAAAGGCAAGGACAAGAACATAAGGAACAGAATGCAAGGTAACTTGGCATCACCAGAACCCAGTTCTCTCACCACAGTGAGCCCTGGATACCCCAACACACCAGAAAAGCAAGACTCAGATTTAAAACCACTTCTCATGATGATGATAGAAGATTTTAAGAAGGAAATAAATAACTTCCTTTAAAAAAATACACAAGAACACAGGTAAACAGCTAGAATCCCTTAAAGAGGAAACACAAAAATCCCTTAAAGAATTAGAGGAAAACACAATCAAACAGGCAAAGGAAATGAACAGAGAAATCACAAAGGAAGACAACTCTGGAGATAGAAAACCTAGGAAAGAGATCAGGAGTCATAGATGCAAGCATCACCAGCAGAATATAAGTGATAGAAGAGAGAATCTCAAGTGCAGAAGATACAATAGAAAACAATGACACAACAGTCAAAGAAAATGCAAAATGCAAAATGCCAAAAGCTCCTAACCCAAAACATCCACGAAATCAAGGATACAATGAGAAGACAAAATCTAAGGATAATAGGTATAGAAGAGAGGGAAGATTCTCAAATTAAAGGGCCAGTAAATATCTTCAACAAAATTATAGAAGAAACCTCTCCTAACCTAAAGAAAGAGATGAACATAAACATTCAAGAAGACTACAGAACTCCAAATAGATTGGACCAGAAAAGAAATTCCTCCTGTCACATAATAGTCAAAACACCAAACGCACAAAACAAGGAAAGAATATTAAAGGCAGTAAGGGAAAATGGTCAAGTAACATATAAAGGCAGACCTATCAGAATTACACCAGACTTTTCACCAGAGACTATGGAAGCTAGAAGATCCTGGGCAGATCTCATACAGACCCTAAGAGAACACAACTGCCAGCCCAGGCTGCTATACCCAGCAAAACTCTCAATTACCATAGATAGTGAAACCAAGATATTCTATGACAAAACCAAATGTACACAATATCTATCCACAAACTCAGCCTTACAAAGAATAATAGATGGAAAATGCCAACACAAGAAGGGAAACTACACCCTAGAAAAAGCAAGAAAGTAATCTTTCAACAAACCCAAAAGAAGATAGCCACACAAACACAAAAATAACATCAAAAAGAACAGGAAGCAACAATCACTATTTCTTAATATCTCTTAACATCAATGGACTCTATTCCCTATAAAAAGACATAGACGAACAGATTGGATACATAAACAGGACCCAGCATTTTGCTGCATACAGGAAACGTACCTCAGTGTTAAAGACAAACACTACCTCAGAGCAAAGGGCTGGAAAACAATTCTCCAGACAAATGATCTCAAGAAACAGACTGGAGTAGCCACTCTAATATTGGATAAAATTGACTTTCAACCAAAAGTCATCAAAAAAGATAAGGAAAGACACTCCATCCTCATCAAAGGAAAAATCTACCAAGAAGAACTCTCAATTCTGAATATCTATACTCCAAATTCAAGGGCACCCACATTCATAAAAGAAACTTTACTAAAGCTCAAGGCACACATTGCACCTCACACAATAATAGTGGGAGACTTCAACACCCCATTCTCATCAATGGACAGATCTTGGAAACACAAACTAAACAAAGACACAGTGAAACTAACAGAAGTTATAGACCACTTAAGAGGTATCTATAGAACATTTCATCCTAAATCAAAAGAATATACCTTGTTCTCAGCATCTCATGGTACCTTCTCCAAAATTGATCATATAATCAATCACAAAACAAACTTCAACAGATATAAGAAGACTGAAATAATCCCATGCCTCCAATAAGATCACTACAGATTAAGGCTGATCTTCAATAGCAACAAAAACAACAGAAAGCCTACATACACATGGAAGCTGAACAGTGCTCTACTCAATGATAATTTGGTCAAGGAAGAAATAAAGAAAGAAATTAAAGACTTCCTAGAATTTAATAAAAATGAAAGTACAACATACCCAAAATTATGGGACAATAATGAAAACAGTGTTAATAGGAAAACTCATAGCTCTGAGTGCCTCTAAAAAGATACTGGAGAGAGCATACACTAGCAGCTTAAAAGCACACCTGAAAGCTCTAAAACAAAATGAAGCTTATATACCCAAGAGAAGTAGAAGGCAGGCAATAATCAAACTCAGGGCTGAAATCAACTAACTAGAAACAAAAAGAGCTATACAAAGAATCAACAAAACCAGGAGCTGGTTCTTTGAGAAAATCAACAAAATAGATAAACCCTTAGCCAGACTAACCAGAGGGCACAGAGACAGTATCCAAATTAGCAAAATCAGAAATGAAAAGGCAGATATAACAACAGAAGCTGAGGAAATTTAAAAAAATCATCAGATCCTACTACAAAAGCCTATACTCAACAAAATTGGAAAATCTGGATGAAATGGACAAGTTTCTAGACAGATACCAAATACCAAAGTTAATTCAGGATCAGATAAACCATCTAAACAATCACATAACCCCTAAAGAAATAGAAGCAGTCATTAAATGTCTCCCAACCAAAAAAAATCTCAGGACCAGATGGGTTTAGTGCAGAATTCTATCAGACCTTCAAAGAAGACCTAATACCAATACTCTTCAAGCTATTCCACTTAGTAGAAACAGAAAGAACACTACCCAATTCATTCTATGAGGCCACAGTTACACTGATACCAAAACCTCACAAAGACCAAACAATAAAAGAAAACTTCAGACCAATTTCCCTTATGAATATCGATGCAAAAATACACAATAAAATTCTTGCAAACGGAATCCAAGAACACATCAAAACGATCATTCACCATGATCAAGTAGGCTTCATCCCAGGGATGCAGGGATGGTTCAATACCTGGAAATCCATCAGTGTAATCCACTACATAAACAAACTCAGAAAAAACCCACATGATTATATCATTAGATGATGAAAGAGCATTTGACAAAATTCAACATCCCTTCATGATAAAAGTCTTGGAAAGATCAGGAATTCAAGGCCCATACCTAAACCTAGTAAAAGCAATATACAGCAAACCAGTAGCCTACATCAAACTAAATGGGGAGAAACTTGAAGCAATTCCAGTAAAATCAGGGACTAGACTAGGCTGCCTCTCTTTCCCCTTCTATTCAATATAGTACTTGAAGTTCTAGCTAGAGCAATTAGGAAACAAAAGGAGGTCAAAGGGATACAAATTGGAAAGGAAGAAATTAAAATATTTGCAGATGATATGATCGTATACTTAAGTGACCCAAAAAAACTCTACTAGAGAACTGTTAGAGCTGATAAACAACTTCAGCAAAGTGGCTGGATATAAAATTAATTCAAACAAATCAGTAGCCTTCTTATACTAGAAGGATAAACAGGCTGGGAAAGAAATTAAGGAAATAACGCCCTTCACAATAGTCACAAACAATATAAAATATCTTGGCATGACTCTAACCAAACAAGTGAATGATCTGTATGACAAGAACTTCAAGTCTCTGAAGAAAGAAATTGATGAAGACCTCAGAAGATGGAATGATCTCCCATGCTCGTGGATTGGCAGGATTAATCTAGTAAAAATGGCCATCTTGCCAAAAGCAATCTACAGATTCAATGCAATCCCCATCCAAATTCCAACTCAATTCTTCATAGACTTAGAAAAAACAATTCTTAAATTCATTTGGAATAACAAAAGGCCCAGGATAGCAAAAACTATTCTCAACAATAAAAAAAAAAATTCTGGGGGAATCAGCATCCTTGACCCCTAGCTGTACTACGGAGCAGTAGTGATAAAAATTGCATGGTATTGGTACAGTGACAGGCAGGTAGATTAATGGAATAGAATCGAAGACACAGAAATGAACCCACACACTTATGGTCACTTGATCTTTGACAAAGGAGCTAAAACCATCCAGTGGAAAAAGGACGGCATTTTCAATAAATGGTGCTGGCTCAACTGGCGGTCAACATGTAGAAGATTGCAAATTGATCCATTCCTATCTCCCTGTACAAAGCTCAAGTCCAACTGGATCAAGGACCTCCACATAAAACCAGATACACTGAATCTAATAGAAGAGAAAGTGGGGAAAAGTCTCAAACACATGGGCACAGGGGAAACGTTCCTGAACAGAACACAAATGGCTTATGCTCTAAGATCAAGAATCGACAAATGGGACCTCATGAAATTGCAAAGCTTCTGTAAGGCAAGAAAGAGACACTGTCAATAGGACAAAATGGCAACCAACACATCTTTACCAATCCTACGTCTGATAGAGAGCTAATATCCAATATATACAAAGAACTCAAGAAGTTAGACTCCAGAGAACCAAATAACCCTATCAAAAAATGGGGAACAGAGCTAAACAGAGAATTCTCAACTGAGGAAACTCAAAGGGCTGTGAAGCACCTAAAGAAATGTTCAACATCCTTAGTCATCAGGGAAATGCAAATCAAAACAACCCTGAGATTCTACCTTACACCAGTCAGGATGGCTAAGATCAAAAACTCAGCTGACAGCAGATGCTGGCAAGGATTTGGAGAAAGAGAAACACTCCTCCATTGCTGGTGGGATTGCAAGCTGGTAATCAGTTTGGCATACTCTCAGAAAATTGGACATAATACTACCTGAGGACCCAGCTATACCACTCCTGGGCATATACCCAGAAGATGCTCCAACATGTAATAAAGACACATGCTCTACTATGTTCATAGCAGCCATAGTTATAATAGCCAGAAACTGGAAACAGCCCAGATGTCCCTTAACAGAGGAATGGATACAGAAAATGTGGTACACAATGGAATACTACTCAGCTATTAAAAACAATGACTTCATGAAATTCGCAGGCAAGTGGATGGAACTTGAAAATATCATCCTGAGTGAGGTAACTCAGTCACAAAAGAACAAGCTCGGTATGTACTCACTGATAAGTGGATATTAGCCCAAAATTTCGGATCACCCATGATTCAATTCACAGCAACCGTTGGACTGAGTGTGGGATCCCAGATGGAGGACTTGGAGAAGGGACTGAAGGAGCTGAGGGAGTTGGCAGCCCCATGGAAGGAGCAACAATGTCAACTGGCCAGACCCCAGGTGCTCCTGGAGACTGGACCACCATTCAAAGAATACACATGGAGGGACCCATGGTGCTGGCCATGGCAGAGGAGGGCCTTGTTGGACATCAGTGGGAGGAGAAGTCCTTGGGTCTGAGAGTGTTAGATGCCCCAGTGTAGGGGAATGCTAGGGAGGGAAGTCGGGAGTGGGTGGGTTGGTGGGGGAATACCCTCATAGAGGCAGGAGGAGGGGTGATGGGATAGGGGGTTTCCAAAGGGGAGACCTGGAAAGGGGAAAACATTTGAAATGTAAATAAAATATCAAAAAAAAAAAAAAAAGGATGTTATTTTCACCATGAGAAAGAAAGAAAACAGAGAAAGAAACAGGAAACCAATCAGACCTACAACTTTGCATGGGTATTACAGTATGGCAAGAGTTGGGTTGTTTCACTTCCAAGCATAGGTATCAAAGGACTTGCACTTTTATTTAACTCTAATAGGACAACACATCTAGCAAGATCTGTAGGGAAAAATCTGTGGTCCTGTCATTACTGTAGTTGAAACTTAAGGGTTCTTTGGAAAATCAGTTGGATGGTGTTTTGCTGGGGCAAACACATGAAGGAGTGTTTTCCTGAACTGGACAGAGGTGAAAGACTAAGTCAGACTCGCAAAGGAATGTTTAGATGAAGCAGACACAGGAGAAAGGATGTTGTGCTAAAGCAAGCACGTGAGAGGACACGTGATGAAGGACTCTTTGCTAACAACACACATGTGTTGGTCCACTTTGCATTGTGTAGTTGAGCTACATTTGTTGAGACTTCACAGGGAGAAATGCACCAAAAAACTTCCGGTGGTATGCTGCAGTTTCTTGCTGCTTCCACAGACTGAGGTTGATTGGCAGAATGATGTCAGCGGAGACAGGTGCACATGCTGAGGCAACAATTGTGGAGAACATGTGATGTTTGGAGGATAGAAATAGGACTCAACAGACAGTGATGGAGGCTGAGCTTGGCTTGCTTGTAGAGCTAGCTGTGCAATGCTGTGAGTCTCATATCTTCGCTGATTTTCGCTTTGCCAAGAGAGGCAAAGCTGAGATCTTCTCCAGGTGTTCCTCCTGGTCCCTCCTGCTGACTAGAGCCTAGGCTGAGTCCTGGTTGTCTCTGCTAAGTAATGCCACCACTGCTGATTTGTGTTTGCTAACCTGACTCTACCAAACTGGACTGCTGGTGTATCTGTGAAGTGTTTGCGAGTGGATCAAACTGCCTCTGTTAACCTGTGAACTGAACTGCCTATTTCCAGACAACACAGACAGGAGTTGCTCCAAAGAACCTTTCTAAACAGGTCCACTTCCCCGTATCCTTTCTTTCCCACTGCCTCTGGTGGGTGGTGGGCTACAGGGAGGTTAAAGCATTTAAGAACCATCATTAAAAGTAGGATTTGAAAAAATTGAAGTTATACATTACAATGTCTCAAAGCAAAAATGAACAGCTAGTAGATACGTGAGCATGGCTGTCTTTGACCATCCAATCCAAATCAACCTTCAGCTGCCCACAGACATATAGTCTTGCCAATTCAAGATCATCTATTCCTGGCTCAGACCATCACAAATGCCCAGCTGATCCACAGATCCTAAGTCATAACAAATACTCTGAGCTTACTGAATATGTTACAGTGCATGTTATACTGAATGTGTTATACTCAAGCTGCTTAAAAAAATAGCATAAAAATATGCTATAAACACAAAGTATAAACAACACAAACTATTTATAACCCAGTGGTGAATTTTTTTTTTTTCTTCATTTCAGTGCAGCACACATGAACCAATGGTATGCAAAACAATCTTTGAAGAACACAAACTTAAATAAAATAAACAAAAATAAAATAAGCAATAAAATAAACACAAACTTAAATAAAATTAAACAAAAATATCAGTAAAAACATATTCAGATCAATATATATTAGAAGATACTGGTTTTCTTTCTGAACAGAAGTCACATAAAGCTTTTGTCCAAAATTTCTAAATTGAAAGCACATCCAACTTAGAAATACGAAATAACCCTAGTATCAGTTAAGCAGCACCAGGAAAACCCTGTGAAACTTGGAAACTAATATGTAAGGTTCAAAGAGATACTGTAGCATCACAGGTGACCGGGAGTTGCCTGTGGTGTTTAACCCTTAAGCAAGAAACGGAAAGAAACATGAGGCAACCCCTGGAAAACAGTACCTTGAAGGAATTTATGTTCTGAGTCTGAGGCAACAAGACTAACAGTAGGCAAACTGCAGAGATGAAGAGTTTTGTCCAATAAAAAGTTGTGCTCAATTCTGCAGCCTAGCAGGCATCTGTATGTGGCACGTATGCATGCAGACATACATCTCTGAGTGTTTATAGATGCTTTTATCTGAGGATCTCATTACCCTTCATGGGCTTAATTAAATGCCACAACACCTCTGATGAAACAGCTATTATTTTAGATGGGTAATTGAGACACTTAATCAAGGCTCCTTAAACAGGTGAGGCAATGTGCCTAAGGACAGACAGGAAGCGCTTATCTAAGTTGCAAACAGAAGCCTAAAGTCTTTCTCCCTGGTTCTGACTCTTACCACCTCACCACACAGCCTGAGGGAGCAGAAAATTACCTCCTTTAACTTATTTCTTACTGTGAAATTGTCTCTCTCTAGACTCTCCTGGTTGTGATTTAAGGAAGCCGTTTGCTTGCCTTTCCTAGCCTCTTTCCTGTCAGGAATAAGTGAGTTCCTGTCCTCCCCGAAGAGAAGATCCCAACAAAGGTCTTTTCAGAAGAATCTACCTGTGATACTGAGGGAAACACCTAGAGTCTCTGCAGTTGGGGGACATTTGAATCCTTATCTTAAAAAGCTTTGTCAATGTAAGCAGGCAAGAAACCCTGTGCATTCCCTGCCAGGGGTAATGATCCACGGCCAAACATAATCTTTGGCTCATTTTGACTTCCAGGAACCATGTGTTCAAATCCTATCTGGTTTGCCTGGGCCTTTATTCTTCCACATTAGTTAAATGGAGCAAAAGAGTTTACCCTGTAGAACTTCTTGGCTAAGGTTTGTGGAAACCACACATCTAATTTCAACATGCTGAGCTGTTGCTACTTTGAGGAAAGTTGCTGAGCTTACCTTGGAACCCTAGATCAAAGCTGAATACTGCTAGTTAAGCACCCCTTTAAAAGAACTCATAATATTTGCTTTTGGAAACTTTAGCCAGGATTTTTAATAGCAGCTGTGTATGAATGTTCTCTAGATTCTTAGATTAGTTGTCTTGTATTATGTATGCATTCTGCACTGAAGCACACACACACACAAACATGCACACAAAAAAATTCACATATATAAGCACATACCCACAAATGCATACAAACACAAACACATACATACAAACACACAAGCAAACATACACATACACAAACATGCTCCAAAAATTTATAAACATATACACAAATACATCCACATATATATCTACATACATAATACATACAGACAGACAAACACATTCACATACATGTACATACTCAAAACACACACACTAATAAACACGTGGGCAAATAAACACATACATACATACATACATACACACACACACAAACATACACACAAATGTATTCCCATACATACACAAAAATACATGCATATGTATACACACTATATATATATATATGCAAACATACACATTCATGCATATGCACAAACACGTTCACATACATATACATATATACAACACACCACAGATAAGCAAACACACACATGAACATGTCCACATAACCATGCATACAAATATACACATATGTATAAGCACAAACATAATCACATTCGTACACACATACAAAGTACATATACAAACATGAGCAAACACACACACACACATACACACATTCATACACACACACACACACAAAATCACTTAGGATTGGATAGCCTATCAGAGGTTCATCTCTGGAGTAAACTGACTCTCCCTTCATCAGCAATCATTGACTGCCTGTATTAATTTAGGGGTGTGGCCTTAAGAAACTTCCATCAGTTACATAGGCATGTTGATTTGTGTGATCATTTTGCAGGTTCAGATTTCATGGGTGCAGCATCCTCATCATATCCAGAAAACACTGCCTCAAGGTAAGTATCCTGGTCCTCTGGCTCCTACGATCTTTCCACCCCTTCTTCTGTAATGTTCTCCATGTCTTAGGTATAAAGGTGTGTTTTAGATATACATAATTATAGCCATCCGGTATTTGACAAAGGTATATATATATATATGGAAAGACAACACATTCAACAATGATGGTGGGAAAACTAGATGTCTGTAGACATGAAGGTGGACATATATCTATCATAACCTACACATTTTTTTTGCACAAAACTGACTCCAAATAGATCAAAGACCTTAAAGAGAAACCTGAAACTGCTAGGAAACAACATACGCAGAACCTACTTGTAGGTACAGGAAGGACTTTTTGAATAGGACTTTATTCACTCGGGGATTGAGCCAGCAATTGACAAGCAAAACCTCCTAAAGCTAAGAAGTTTCTATTTAGCAAAAAAAAAAAACCAATCAGCTGAGTGAAGAGAAATCCTATGGTGTGGGGGAACCTCTTTGACAACTATACATTCAATAGAGGATTAATCCAGAATATACAGAGAACTCAAAAAACAAAAGAAAAAAGAAAAAAAGGCAAAGAAAAACAAAAACAAACAACAACAAGACAACCCAATTTTAAAAAGGGGGCAATGGATCCGAACAAAGAGTTCTCCTAGGCATTATGATGTCTAGGAAATATATTTTAAGAGTGTTTAACATCCTTATCAATCAGAGGATTGCAAATTACAACAGCCCTGAAATTTCATCTCGCCCCAGTCAGAAGGGCTAAGGTCAAAGAAATGGCTGACAGCAAATGCTGGTCAGGGTGTAGAGACAAGAAAATCACATTCCCTGCTGATGGAATTGCAGACTGCTGCAACCACTATGGAAATCAGTGTGGAGGATTATCAAAAAGCTAAAAACAGGGTACTATATGACCCAGCTATACCACTCCCTGATGTATGTCCAAAGGACTCAGCATCCTTTTTCATAGGTACTTGCTCAGCTGTGGTTATTTCCACTTTATTCACAATAGCCAGGAAATAGAACAGCTTAAATGTCCTTTATCTGATGAATAGTTAATAAAAATGTGCTACATGTATGTAATGGGGTAGGGTGGGGATGGGGATCCCCATTCTAGATAAATGAATAGTAGAACATAGAAGGTTCGTTGGGGGTAGGGGAATAAAAACAAAGGCATCTCTGGGGGGGGGGTAATTCAGAAGGAGGGGAAAGAAAGAAATAAATTACATTAGAGATATTTGGAAAACCATAGAAACATTCATTATTTTACAAGCTCACATAAGAAGTGTGTGTGTGTGTGTGTGTGTGTGTGTGTGTGTGTGTGTGTTTACTTTTAATAAAGTTATACCACTTGGCATGATAATGCTTCACCCAGAAGGTATAAACTATAGAACCAAAACCCCAGTGCCAGGCATAGGAAATCTCCCTTTGAATTTTTGGTTAGAGGAGATAAAGAGACACCAAAAACAATATAGGATAGTGCTTTTGTCCTTGGATTGCCTCCCAGAACTCGAAGGCAAGACTCTATTGCTAAAGATAGCACACACTTTGAACACAGGCCTTTGGAGAATTGAGCTGGAATTGACCTAAAAGCCTCTTCCTTGAGGACCAGCCACCATATCATTGAAAGGTGTGTGCAAGCCTCCATGGGAGAAAGGCAACTAATAGTTCTATATAGCTGTAAAGTTTACAGACTACAACGACTAGCCTGGAAAAATAGCCCCAATAGTGCAATAGTGGTCCCTATATCTTTGGTAAACTAACAACTGTCTAATTAAATGTAAATCCCATTCAATTGGAGAAAATTAATGCCTGCTACTGTAAACCCAGCCAATTATTCATGGCTAGTGAGGTGCTGGACCCTAGAGGAGAACCTACCACAACCATTTTCCTAAATCAGTATAGCTTCTAACTATATGTGTTTGTTTAGTTTTGTTTTTGTTGTTTTGGTTTGGTTTGAGACATGGTTTCTTTGTGTAGCCCTGACTATTCTGGATCTCACCCTTATAGATCAGGATTGCCTCTCTCTCAGAGATATTCCTGCCTCTGCCTCAGGTGCTGGGATTAAAGGCATGTACCACCACCACCCAGCTACTATATTCTAAATGATTATCCTTGTATCGACAAATAAGTGTATGTTTCAGCCCCAACACAGAGGTTTCATTTTGCAGTAAGTAGAACGGCTACAGAGATCACAACTTATCAAACCTGCAGGAAATGCAATAACTCTAGTCTTTCCCTCTAGACTTGCTGAAGAGCACTCTAGAGTCTATACTGTTTGCACAGAATTCTGTCTTTCCTCTCTTCCCACAAGTCACATGCAGATTTATGACTCTCTCTCCCTAATGGTTTTCCTTCACAGACATCTCCCCCACTGAAACCTTATGAACACAATGCTTTCATGGCATCAGAAGGATACTTACTCAAAGGAAACACAGCAATGTCTCTAGACAACCACATAAAGGTCCTACCATGTGCAGAGAGAAGCTGAAGGTAGAGATTCTGTTTCTTGTCTGCCAGTTAGGCATATATATGGAACACTAAAGAATGGATTGTTTTCATAAGGTTGAAGAAACAATCATGGGTCATGTGTAGAGAGTATGTAATCAGAAAGAAAGAAAGAGGTGAATGTGGAAGAAATGAAAGGAGATAGGAGAATTATGGAGCAAAGGGAAGGAGTAGAGAAATCAAGGATGAGTAGTCAAGAAGGGGAGAAAATGAACACCCCCAACCAAAAGAATTATGATGGAGGAAATGTAAGGGAAACTATAGTGTCCTCCTCTATCCTATTGGATGGCATTGGAGCTTCCTCTCCAAGAACCAGGCTCCACAGCGCTGGGGTGACATCTTAGTTGTAACATTTGTTTTGTAATTGTGAGGACTTCAGGTCCAACCCCAGAAACCATGTGAGAAAGACATGTTAAGGCAAGTGCCTGTAATCCCAGCATCAGGAAAACAGAGGCATATAGAACCCTGGAGCTCATCAACCACCCAGCCTCTGTGGCGAGATCCAGGCCAATGAGATTTGAATCTGCTTTCTCACATGAAGTCCAACTTGGGAATATGCCTGTGGACATGATAGATCTATACTGTCCAATGTAGGAGCCACTAGTCACATAAAGTCACTTGCCTTTAAATTTACATTAATCTCCATTAAATACAATTTAAAGCATTCATCAGCTGGTAGCTACCATTTTGGAAAGAGATGAAGAGTTTTTACATTATTAAGTGAACAATGGTGTGGTAGAAGAGGAAGAGGCAGGTGGAAGAGGGAGGGTCCAAGAAACTTATTCTTGGACAACTACAAGGCTGCTTATGTTTGGTCTTCATGACATGCAGAAAAAAGAATCATAAATGACCATAAAGATAAGGACATGCTTGTCACATATTTGTTCATGGGCTGTTCAGTAGTTGTGTTACCTAACCTCAACCTTACATTTACATGAACTAAATACCATGGGCTATTTTCAAATAGCTCTTCTTATCCATGGGGTCTTCATCTCTATAACTCATCCCCTCATGCTGAAAATATTCTGAATTAAAGAAATTGTACTGTACTCTTTCCTTGTCATTATTCCCTAAAATATGCAATGCACCCATGATTGATGTGCCATTTACATTGTATTAAAGAGTATATATAATCTAGACATGGTTTAAAGTATATGGTAGAATCTGATAGGCTATCTATAAATATTAGACCTCTATGGATGTGCTATGCGAGAGGTGGAACAGGCATAGACCAATCCATTCAGGGATTGAGGCATAATTAATACATATGCTAACAAAGGGGGGGGAAGACCTTGTTGTGCTT
Organism: Rhynchomys soricoides; assembly: GCA_019843965.1. Taxonomy (NCBI): domain Eukaryota; kingdom Metazoa; phylum Chordata; class Mammalia; order Rodentia; family Muridae; genus Rhynchomys; species Rhynchomys soricoides. Next base: position 2,429,102 of record JADRCH010000186.1, read on the forward strand.
TCCTTCTAACAGGATGTGTTCACTCAGCACCAGAGGCATTTGAGGCTGAACAAATTTTTGCTGAGGCTCTATCCTGTGCATCACAGGGTATTTAGCAGTATAAATGACCTCTTCCTCCCATGGATGCCAATAGCACTCCTCTATCTCCACCCCATTACAGCAATGAAATCTTTACATGCCCTTTATATAGTGATGGGGAAAAATCATGCTAGGTTAGAAGTAGAGTTAGAACTGGTTTAGATCTAGAATGTGATATACAGTGTTCATGACATATGCATATAATCTAAAACCTGACCCGAAGGCACCTCCTGACAAAATGGCCAAGATGACACTTTGTTTGGAGGTAGCTCATAAGGCCATTTTTGCCATGAGGAAAAGGAAACCTCATAAAGCAGCAGAGGAGAGAATCCACTGCCGAAAGATGTGATGTACAGTGTGACCGGGGGTGACTTAACCTGGAATGAAGAAACTACACAACTGCTGTTTCTATAATGCATGAATAGCCCAACTATGTTTTGTGTGTGTAAGGGTGCTTTTAGAGAAAAATTCATTGCCATGGTCATTTTAAAGGACATCTAAAGTTAAACTAGTTTCTTTAGAAAGTTGGTTATGTCAAATGATGTTTTGCTGGGGCATACAGGTAAAAGGATGTTTTTCTAGAGCAGACATAGGAAAGAATGTTTTCCTGAAGCAGACACAGGTGAAAGGGTGTTTTGCTACAGCAAACACGTGAAAGGATGCTTGACAGAGTATAAATATGTCCCACAGTGCAAAGAGCACTGAGTTTTGGTTTAATTTGCTCCGCCTCGCTATTCTTCTCTGACATCACACATATATTAGTTTGCCTTACATAGTGTTGCTGAGCTCAACTTGTGATAATGCCATTATTGAGAGAAACTTGCCCAAGAACTGCTCATGAGGTTCCTGTGGCAGCTTGCTGCTTCAGAGGTTGTGCCTCAGGCTGGTTGGCAAGCCTGGTGGTTTCTTCAGGATCGAACTACAGTTGATGGTTCATGCCTGGTGTCTAACTGCCAAGAGTTCTGGACTGTAGCTGTCAGTTCCTGTGTGGTATCTGCCTGCCTAGAGGGCTGGTCTACAGCTGCTGAGTAGTATTTGGTGTTTGCTACTGAACTGAACTTCTGAGAAAGAAGATCAAGCTCACTTCCAAAGCACTATTGCTGAACAGGTCTACTTCCCCCATATCTTAATAACTTTTCTCTTCCACTGCCCCTGCTGGGTGGTGGCTAGAGGAGAGGTGGAGCCCTTATTTAAAATAGGTTGCAAGAAATTTATGCCTACAGACATCTATGCTGTCAAAAGCCTAAATCACTATATCTTTCTCCTCTAAAAATGGTGGCCCTAAATAATACAATGCTGTGTTCTCACTTGAAGTTTCCACATTTAGTTCTAACTCAAAAATACATTTGCTGACATCCACACTTCATGAAATAATTCTCAATTTGTTACTACATAACTTGAGCACAATTACCAATACATTTATCTTGAACACTCAATGTTCAATAAGATATGGCACGGGATATTTTTGATTCAGCCATTGCTAAAAGAAAGAAATGGGAATTATTCAGAATATGATGCTCACATTAGATTTTATGCATGAAGAAAATCACAACTAGGACTTTAAGACTTGCATTTTCATTAAAGCCCTTAAATGTCCAGTTAGCACTATGATTACCTGTACCCCCATTGTCACTCTGTAAAAGACCAGCTTCCCAAAGGAAAGACCATGTGCTGTCCTAAGACAAGTGATAATACTGTGCACACACTAAGCCCACAGTTGATTATGTGCGCATGATAAACTAACTCTAGGCTAATCTCTCAGGATACTGCAATGAAACTTGGTTCAGGCTACAACACTCATTCCCAGCCTGAATATGCTTAGAGGCTGCGTTGGTTTGCATTCACAAGCCTTCATCTATTCTATAGAATCTGTCTCTCATGTTAGTGATGTGCTGGCTAACCTTCACTAGCTTTTCTAAGTTCCAATTTTCTTGTCAATAAAAAGACGAATTAATAATACCACATTACATTGAAATGTAAGTGAGAAATGTACTTAGGACCTATACAAACTATGGAGTATGCAGGGAGTACTGTGAGCTACTGTATTTACAGTTGAATTCTCCCATTGGTACAAAAGTATTTCTCTTTTTCAAAAACCTTTTATTGATTCTCTGTAAATTTCACATCATGCTCCCCCTCACTCATCTCCCCCTCAGCTCATACTCACCCTCCACCCTTACAAATTCCTTCCAACAGAGAAAAAAAATCTTGTTGTGGAAGCTGTAGTGTGTCACAGTGTGTACCCTTTGCCCACACTATTTTGTTTGCAAATATTCATTGCAAATGACTTGTTGGTCTGGTGTGAAGCGTCTGGCTTCTGCTACTCTATAAGTTCTGGATCTTCACTGAGACTCCTCTCATCTATCCTGTAGTTGCCATGTGTCATGGAGATCCTATAGTTTTGGGTCTATAGGACCTGCCCCTTAATGCACTCCAGCAGTACATTGATGGGGTAGATGTAGGGATGGATCAATTCAAAGTCCTGGATCTGGGCCTGAGAGGTATGTGAGCTGGTCAGTCTGCTGACTTTCCCACTCTCATGCCTTCCAGGCAGGCTCACCCAAAATCCCTGAAACCACAGCCAGCTCTACCGGGCTGCTCAGGCAAGGTGCAGAGCCCACTCTCCTGAATGTTGCATCTGTTGAGGGACTGGTTCTCCTGGCCCTCAATTCTCCCAATCTCATGACCCTGGGGCCAGCTCTCCTGCCTGCCATAGGTGGTAAGAGACAAGGGAGGGGAAGAAGTATCTCTCCGTTGCCCACACTGTCACATGGCAGACAAGTTCTGGGACCAGCTCTCCCATGCTCTACTGTGCTGCCCAGATGAGGTGCAGGGCTTGCACTCCTGTTCTCATGGCCCCTTTGGAAGGCCAGCTCTTCCACCTGCCTCATGAAGAGAGGGCAAAAGGGAGGAGAGAGGATCTCTCCCTCTCCGATGCCACCATACAGCAGACAAGAGGTGGGGTCAGCTCTCCTATGTTCCTGTCCTCATAGCCGCTCCCAGCCCCCAGCCCCTGCCCAAAGCTTTACTGGGGCTTTACTGTGCTATGCAAGCAAGATGCAGGGCCCACTCTCCCAAGTGCTACAGTTGATGACCAACTCTCTTGCTCTTATGCCCTCAGGGCCAGCTCTCCTAGGATGCCCAGACGAGAGGTGGAGCCAGTTCTGAACAGCCCTCTGAAATCAACATGTCCTCAGGGGACAGTCCAGACCAGGGAAGTTCCCCTGGCCTTTGGTGGTAACAGACCCCTATTGCTGCAGGGCCATGGACCCAGATGTGGCCCTGGTGGTAGCATAGGCCAGGACCCCACCATGGTCCCAGGTAACATCATCAGCTACTCCAGGTTGTTCCTCACTACCTTTGAGTCTCTAGTTCTGCCTTTCTTTATTGTGCCCACATTCTTCTGTTTCTCTTTCTCTTCCATTTCTCCACCACTTCGTTTCTCCTCTTAGTGGCTCCAGTCTGAGTGTCTGAGATCATCTCAGGGGTGGTGTTAGGAGTACAATGTCCTACTTATGCATTATGGCACCAGTCAGGGGTCATTGTGAGCATAGTCTGTCCCCCTTAGGCCTGCATGATGCTACACTGGAGGTCATCTCAGGCTAGCTCCCTGTGACACAGGTCTGGTGGTCATTTTGGGCTCAAAAGTGGCTCCATGTGAGGATCATCTGTCTGTTACTCTTTATCCTTTTCCCCAGAGCCATGGTCCCAGGTGAGGTTCTTCTAGGTGACTTGCTCCCTTCCCTGGGAGCATATCCAGGCCTGTGTGGCACCAGGCTGGTGATTGTCTCAGGCTCATTTATTTTTCAGAGAATGTTAGGCTACTAATCATTCAAATGTTCACAGGTACACACTGAGTGTAGACACAGCCTCTCTCCTCTTTGCCACCTACTGTCACACATGTGACACAGCAGCCACACCTGCAATGCCTCTAAGGTCAGAGTCTCACTCATTTCAATACATTTTTTTTTCTAGAAAAAAAATTAATTTTACATAAATCTTAGATTGGTCAGCATCAAGTATACATAATTATCCTTTCTGTATTTAACTCAGCAGTCTATATTTAATTAAAAAACTCTTCTTATTCTTAAATTTTATGGTTAAAATTAATTAGTGTGTGTGTGTGTGCGTGTGTGTGTATGTGTGTGTGGTGTATGGGGATTAGAAATCAACTTTGGGTGTCTGTTTCACTTTCTACCTATGACAAGGTCTCTCTTACTTCAGAACACCAGTTCTAGCTGGCCCACAAACTCCCAGGGATTCTTTTGCCTCTACCTCCCATCTTCCTTTGGGTGTGCTGAGATTGCAGATGCATACTACAGCATCCAGCTTTACATGTGTTCTCTGTATCCCAATACGGCCATCATGACTGCTTAGCAAGCTCTTTATCCCCTGAGCCATCTCCCAGACCTCATCAATAGCTTTCTCTTGCACCTTTCCTCTTGTTCTTAGTCATGTCAAAGGGTTGTTCGCTTGTCCACTTAACTCATCTTTTCAAGCAACAAGAACTAGTTTTTCTTCACCACCAGATATTTCAATTAATGTTTAGTCTTCAGATTTGTTTTCCTGTTATTTTTCTGGTCAAGTAGAGCCCTGGGCTTATTACTTTTCCACTTTGAGCATATATACAGTTAAGAACACAAAGTGCATTTCCGTCTTAGTACATCATATGCTCTTATTAAGTATAAGAGTGAATTTTAGTTGTCCTCCAATTTCTAACTTCATCTTCTTTTTGTCAAAAAAAAATCCACAGTTTGGTTGAACATGTGAATCCCAACACAATATAGTATTTCTCAGCATCTCTTATTCTTACTATGGCCTAATGTTGAGAATACAGTAACCATCACTATCAAGGGTTTGTACCAGAACTTTATGAAGATTGATTCCCTTTGTAGGTAGTAATGTGATATTGAAACTGCAGAGTGGTGAGCCAGATGTGGATTTGATGCTAAGATGAGTTATCAGGCCAGCCATGGATGCTGCTCCCATCACTCCAGCAAAAAAGCCTAGGGAGTAGAGACTATATTGAGAGCCACTTGTCAGTAAGTTTTGGAGAAAGTGTTGGGGAAGGTCAAGGAAAAGTAGATACTGGAAAACTATTGATATTATCTTCCACAGTTATGTACTAGCACCAAGGGATGTCACCATGTGACTTTGAGTAACACAGATAGAAGAACAAATCATGCATGCTCCTTTTAGTTCTTGTCCTCCAAGGGGATAAGCCTGTTCACTCACCCATCCCCTCCTGGCTGGGGAAGGCAACAGGGTAGAAGCTAGAAGTTGCTCTTAACTATGTGATAAACGAAACACATCAAAGGTGGGAGAAAACAAGCTGAGATACTCTGAGAAAGACTTATTGGTTAGAATCTTAAAGAGTTTCCCTTAACCATCCCAGCAGAGGAGTGTCAAACATGGCCCATTTGAAATGTAGGGGACAGTCTTCATAAAATTCTTGCCAAAAGACAATTTGAAAACAGGCTATGGTGAGAGATGTGGGTAACTGTATGTTTGCCTATATGGTTTTTAGTTTAGTTTTAGAAAGTTTTTATTATAGGAGTTTAAGAGAGTGCTTGTAATATTTTATCTTACTTTAACAAAAACAGTGTTGCTTGACAAATACAGATTTGGAAGACCTGGAAATATCAAAACAGAAGATTTTCAAGATTAGCAGCAGCTACATCAAAGTCTATTTGGCAAATTGTGGTTGTACAAGAGAAAGCAGCTCTAAGGATTTTGTTATGGCTTCAGGAGAGGTCTGAGGGCACTGACACCATTCCACAGCCTTTACAAGCTCTCCTGTACTTGAAGACATCCTGGTTCTTCCTGGCTTGGAAGCCTTAAAGAAGCCTTTGTGTCCATAACCCTGGAATATTCTGAGGTTTTAATGATATTGTAACTACAAAGTGCTTCTGTGCACCAGACACATGGTGAGTATCCAATTAGTGCTGGCTATTATTTCTAGTACTTTTCAACACTTGCCTCATTCTAGAACCTTCCCTGAGCCATTTCTTTCAAGTTACTTGGCTTCCCTCATTTTATTATTTCTCAGCATAGAAAAAAGTGACCTGAACTTGCCCCCAAATTCTAACAGAGTCAGAAGTTCCCTGACAGAGTCATAAGTTCCCTGAGGTTCAAGAATCCAGTTTCTGTAAAAATAAATAAATAAATAAATAAATAATATAAAATGAAAAAAACACGAATTGATGCCTTGTTTTATAGGGACTTGAGGATCAGAATTCCATAAAGCAGGTTTTCAAAAACCAGATTTACAGCTAATGACAAGTACCTGTGTTGTGACCATGTTGTTGTTAATGTTTGTTTCTATGGCAAACTGCACCAAACCATGATGTATTCACACAAATATTCTGATGTCATAGAGAAGGCAAGGGACTTCTTTGCTTATTAATTCTTGAAGCCAAGTGCCTTATTATTGAAGCATTGGTTTAACATTGTTCTCATCTGCAGGGTTAGAATTTGCATACTTCTGCGTAATTCTTATGCACAGCTGCTGAGATACTTCACCTTTCATCTTGGTTTACACCATTCATCTGGAATTTCTTAAAACCAAACTATTCATAATAATGGTCTTGAAAGAACTTCAGGGGGTGGGAATGTTTGAGTTCAACATTTTCGCAGCACCCTTCACTTAAATAAAAAACTTCAGAGCTCTGGAAGACACGAGCACTTCTGACTGAAATGGATAATACCATCCACATGGGCTAAATGATTGCAGAACACATTTTTTATTGCATTATAAATCTGCTAGAAACAACAACCAAAGTTCATCAATATCTTCCTTACTTTTTGTTTGTTAAAAAAAAGAAAGAAAGAAAGAAAGAAAGAAAGAAAAAGATTGTCTTTGCCTTTCCTGTCTCCCAAATAAAACCAGAGTATTCAATGTTGTCACAAATGTTTTCTGTCAGTGATGTTTTTTTCAGATAGATTGTTGGAAGTTGTAGGCCAAATAAAAGGAAATCACATAACAACTCAAGCCATCTTCAGGGATCATGATTAGCCAATACGACAAAGAAGTAACTTTAAAAAATATAGAATATAGTAATAAATAATTTATTTCAGAATGACTTTATACTGAAATCAAAAGAGGTCTGTCCACAGCCCTTTTTGAAATGGAGAAAAGGTGGTGTAATAACAGCTACAAAGAAAGATTCTGTGATATTCCTAACCTTGGCTTTGCTCATAACATCATGCATTTTCTTTAGCAAAGCTCTCAATGTTTTAGTACATGAGCCTTCTGATTATAAGTGTTAGAATCTCATGGTGGATAAAATACTGGTGATGGAAAAGGTCCATTGGCTATGCAGCACAAGAAAAAAGTCCAGCACTTCTGGTATTTTGTTCAACTGTGACTAGATCCAAGTTCTGAAGTGACATCATCATATGTCCATTTCCACACCACTCAAGAGTGGTCTTTGTTAGTCTTGTCATGTTCTGGAGAAGAATAGTCATAACGCTACCAGTTGATGTCTAGGAGACAAACATCTGCACATGTCTGGGAAGGAATTTCATGACTGGGCTAGCTATGGTGGGAAAGCTCACTGTAAATGTGGGTATATTCCTTAGGCTAGGATCCCTGTCTGAATAAAAAGAGAGAGGCAGCAGAGCTCCAGTATTCATCTCTCTCTGCTTTCTAACTGTGGATCACTGTCCCCCAACAGTCCCACCTTCCCACTTACAATGAACTATGTCCCCCCCACACTATAAGCCAAGGCAAATCTGTCTTCCCCTAACTTGATTTCATCATCTATTTGATCCCAGCAATTGGAAAAGTAGCTAATACAGTCTCCAAAGCTGCACACCTAATGACTCCAAGGTTTTAGCCAGTCAACCGAAAGAGAACAATAGAAAAATACATTTCCATTAAATGTATAGAATTTGATACAGCTAGAGAAAAATACAAATGATTTCTAAAATAGATAGATGTTCATTTTACAGCTGCTTTCTCCAATGGAAAGCTTATCTCTGCCCTCCCTTCCTCTATTCTTTTCAGGATGCACTGTAGACACAGTGGTGAGTCATCTTGGTTATCACCAACGATGGAAACAATCCTAGGATGGCAAAGCCACATGACAGAAGGAGTCTGGGTCCTCTATAACCTGTTTAAGCTTCCAGTTTGATAGAAAAATCAAAATTCACCTTGGTTAGCCACAGTTTTGGGGAGTTTCTTATTATAGCTAATCTCTATATTAACAAAATTATCATTATTGTCAACAGAGTTCAATCATAGAAAATGTAATTTATCAACAATTTGAAACTATAACTTAAAATCAACATTATGTTTGCTCCCAGCCTATTAATGGAAAAACACTGAAGCAATCCTGTGGCTTAGCAATGAGACTCCACCAGTAGAAATGTCAGCTAATGTGTTCCCCACTGGCCTTACCAAGCCAGAAGCCTAAGGTGGTTCAATCAGCCTTTCCATTCCTCTCCCTCAGGCCAGACTTCTTTCATGCTTAAAGCTCTCTCAGCTCTGCTTTCTGTATCCTCCTTTTTGTTACAGCTGCTTTTCATAACTAAAAATCTATCATCTATTTTACCTATCTATCTATATATATATATATATTTTTTTTTTTTCTCAAAAGTGAAGACAATGAAGTATTCTTGTAAGGCAAGGAAAAAGGACAATCATCTCATCTGGTATTCAAAGTAACTTTCCTGTGGACAGATTTTCTAAATATCTGAGAGAGCTTTCTATGAAGTCAAAGGAGAAGATGTGGCCATATTGTTCTTTGCTTTCTCCAAATAATTTCTTGGTTATTTGTCTCTTGGAAGTTCGAAAATAAAGTTTACTCTCAAGATTTGGAAAACCACATTTTACCTAAATTTCAAACAAATAGATGCAAAGTAAACTTCTATCATTTATCCAGTTCTTTATCTAGACTGTGTGTATGTATGTATATGTATATATATATATATAGTGGGTGGATATATAAAAGATATAGACCCCACTAGAAAAATCCTATAGTTAATAAAATCAATCACCACATAGCAACACACAAAAATCAGCAATATATACCAGCAACAAACACAGAAATACTCATTCACTAGTGCTGAGAGTGAAAATTTGTGCACCCTTATGGAATTCAGTGTAGAGGTTCCTCAAAAACTATAAATATATCTACTGTATGATACAGCTATAGTGCTTTTGAGTACATATCCAAAGAATTCTATATCTTACCTCAAAGACATTTGCTCATCCATGTTCATTGCTCTTCATAATAGCCAGGAAATGGCAACAGCCTCGGCTATCCATAAACCGGTGATGGAAATGAAAACGTGGTACACTTACACAATGGATACTATCCAACTGTTAAGAAAAATGAACTTTACAGGTAATTGGATGATTCTGGAGACAATCAACTGTACGAGGCAATTGATATAAAAGATAAACTGAGTGGAGAGATGGCTCAGTTGGTAAGAGTGCTTGCTGAGCAAGCATGAGGGCCTGAGTTCAAGTTCCCAATCCTATGTAAAAAAAGCAAGGGGTGGTTATACCCCCAGTGCTGAGTGTGGAAGAACAGAAATAAAGAGGGCTCCTGAGGCTTACTGGCCACCTGTATAGCTCCAGGCTAAGTGAAATGCCTTGGTTCAAAAGAATAAGGTAGAGAGAGTGATAGAGAAGACACAGGTTGTCCTCTTCTGACTTCTACAACTACACACACAGGTATATGCACCACACACATTCACCATCCTTACACACACGTACACACACACACTCGATTTAACAATTTTCAATAAATATAGACTCCCCATATGGCTTACAAATTCCCCTACTAGATATGCCTCAGGAAGGATGAAAATACATGTCAAAATGAATCAAATGCTGAAACGTGTTTTAGCATGGAGGAGGAACACTTGGAACTGTTCCTGGAACTGGACCTGTTAAGTGAAAGAAGCCAGTCACAAAGGCTATGTGTGCATGATTTAGTTTCCATGAAATGTCCACTATAGCCAAGTGTGTATAACAGAAAGGGGACTAATGGCTGCCTGGGATGCTTCTTCAGGGGTGATCAAATTGTTAGGAAATTAGATAGAGGAAGGAGTTGTATAATTTGTAAATGAAATACAAATAGAAAACTGTACACTTTGACAAGGCAGACTATAGTATGTGAGTGTCTCGACTTTGAGTCCCTGTACTTCCAAGTGGCTCTAAACATCCCGTGTTCCTAGCAACATCCTCAATTGCTCTCCCTAATATATGAACTAGTACAAGTTCTTCACTTCACCTTAGCATAAGACACACCGAGACACTACTACTGCTGGAATAAATGTTATTTATGAAAAAAACAAGCCTTGAGAGCCTTTTCCATCAGAAACATAAAAGGAAAGTTTGGAAGAAATTGAACTTACAAGTACCTCTTACTCTTCTTTTGCATTTTTTATCATATAAGTATCTCCACTCTCCACATCCATATGAAATATCTCCCTTCTTAATTGCAGGCTGCATTTAGACACGGGTAATAGATCCTGTCAGTGATAATTGATCCTTTAAGCTTTAGCATCTACCTGTTCGTGTTTGTTCCCTTGTACTGTGAGCTCTTAGTGTCTTGGAAGTTTCCAGTCAACCCTCTGGTTGCATTTGGTAAGTTGCCAGCATGGATGGAAACTTATTTCAAGCCAGTGTTCTGGAGCCATTTGAACCATAGGTTAAAATGGCTGATTGTCTGCTATTTGAGAGAAGTCATGTAGGCAACAGAACCTCCCCATCTCTTCCATACATCTCTCTTAATTAAGTCTTAGCAGGACCAAAAATCAACACTGTTTTTAAAAAGCAAACAAAGTCACTCAATCCCAAACCCAATTCCTTGATCCTCACAGCTTTAATCCTACAGAGGTTCCCAAATTATTTATATTTACCACACACAACTACCAAACTATTTAATGGTAACCAACTGCCTTAGGGGAAAAAATTCTGATGTTATTTTTTATTATCTAGTACTAAAGGTGAAACTATATTTATTCTTAGAAAACTTCCTTTCCTATTGAAAGCTTTTTCTATTTGGAAATACACTGCCCCTTCTGGGCTAGCCTGTTCTAGGAAGAAGAGCCCTTTGGTATGCAAGTCAACTAGTCCACAACCAACTTCTACTACTCTGTTCTCCCAGGAGATAGTATTCTTCTGCCTGGCTGTCCCAAGCAAGAACTCATCCTGGGACTGATTGTCCTTATAGTTTATAGCCAACCAAGTTATCCAAACTAATTCAAAGTCATTCAGTCCCACACTGCCTCATCATGTGGTAAGGAATACACATGATCATCCCCCAGAACAGCTCTGATTACTGGCAAGGACCATCAAGATCAGGCCTGCTGAGGTTCCCGCAGGCCTCCTGCACCTTTCTCTCAGACTGGTGGAATTCTGTCCCAGTTGCACATGGGTTGGAAACGCACTAGAGTACATAGAGGGAGAAGGTTAACTAAAGTGGGCTGCTCCATCTCTGCCGCTATGGGAAAGTAGTCTTACTAAAACCCTCCTTGCTTTGAGATCTACATTGTCCTGCAACACCGCCCAACCTTGTTCTACATCCCAGTCTCAGGCATATTCAACAGCTGGGTGTTAGTGGGGCTTTGAGGAAAAACAGGAGAGTGCCATTTGGCACAAAAGACAGACAGAAATGATGGGGATTCCAGTTGCTAATGAGCAAAGAAAGAGAATCCTTGGAAGAAAGCTGGTGATCACACAGGACAAAATGGAAGAGGCAGCCCTATTCCTTGGTAGAGAATGGGACTTGTGCAGTAAAAGTGAATACAGCCTTTACTTCCAATTTTCCACCAAGTGAAGCTTCCTGACTTTATTTTCCATTTCAGAAGCACTTGTTCTACAAAACAAAAATTTAAGAGTGAAAATGCTCAATTATTTCCCCTTCAACAAACCTTCCCTGCCTACCTGAGTAGGAACACAAACAGAACGTGTCTCTGCCCAATAGTATTACATTAGCCATGGAAACACAACAGCATAAAAGAATTATTAATCCTCAAAAAAGCCAAGGCAGCATTTGATGAAAGCCGAAATGTATTTTCACAGATGGCTGTGCTATGGTGTGTTCGATTGGGAAAATATTAAACAAAGCAATATTCCATTTCTGTTTTATTCTCTGAAATCAGTTATTACATGAAAAGGTAGATAGGAAGAGCACAGTGAACAAAGACTAAAGAGTTGTCATCACCTTCAAAATATTCTGGAAAGTAAATGAAGGCCACTAGCCAATAACATGGCAGCAAAACAGAGATAAAAAAAAATTCATATTGTCCACATTCACATACCCCACGTCACAGTTGGAAGGAACGAGAGATAAATGGCCAGGTATTGATTGCTCTTACAGGAATATGACAACCACCCAGAGAAACAGAACGTCTCTCTCTCTCTTCACATAAAAAACAAATTACATATGAAAAACTCACTACTCTCAAAGCAAGATTCAATGAAAAAAATATGCTTGGCTTTGACAGGGCAAATTCCAGGCACAGTGTATTTTCACAGAAGTTGGTCCTAAAGGAAAGAGATGAGTGTTTCAAAAAATCTATGGATCTTTTCACAGATTGTCATCATGTCCCTATAATGACAAGCAAAGCTTCCATTGCCTACCTCACCCCTAACTGATCCTGCAAGGTGATGGTACGTTTGTTTCTTTCTGAAAGTTATACCATAAAATAGCTGCACTGTAGGAAACTGAGGAGATGGCTCAGGTGGTAAAGTGCTTGCTAGTCAAGCTTTGTTTGCACCCCCAGAACTCACATGAAGAGCCAGGAGTAGTAGCGCTACCTACTTAGAACCCAAGCTCTGGGGAAGCGGAAACAGACAGATCTGTGGGGCTCACTGGCCACTAATTTTCAACCTTTAAGCCAAATGAGAGGCTCTGTCTCAAAACACAAGGTAGATAGCTTCTGCAGAGGATGTGAAGTTGACCATTGGCTACCATGTGCATATACTTACATGTGATACCCACACAAACACCCTCCCTCCACACATATACACAAAACTACCAGCACTGTAGACTTCAGATAATAAATGACACTGCAGTATACTATTCCAGTAATGCACCATGTGTATATCATGCATTACTATATGTGTGTGAATGCAGTTGGCTAAATGGCAGGATGAAGCATGAGGCAGTTCCTTATGTCCCTCATAATGCTCATTACTCAGAAAGTAGAGGATTTCTGCTCTCCAACATTCTTTTTATCCTCAGAAATGTAGATGGAAACTACTGTGGGTGTTTGTTTGTTTGTTTGTTTGTTTTTCAAAGGCTTAAGCCAAAAGGAAAACTTCTCTAAGAATCAAATGATTTCTATGTTGGAACTTTTGAGTTCTCTCTGCGTTCCACCTTTCCTCCACTCTCTGTTCAGAACACTCTGTCAGAGTTTTCAGACAACATGTTCTGCATCTTATTATAGTTTCGGAATGGCCGTTGTTGGACAGGAAAACTGCTTCCATAATCACATTTGAGCCATGAGAATTAGCACAGCCACACACTTGGATGCTATCATTCTGTTCCATTTGTCTTATCATTCTTGTCCTTCGGCTGATACCATGAACCACAGAGAGTCAAAGATGCCATTGCGTTAGTCCCTTATCCTCGACCTCAGGGTAACTCAGTCTTTACTCTCTGTCCCCTCTTGCCCTTTGGAGATAATTGCCTATGTTTCGGTGCCTATATTATATATGTTCCAACCTGTTCTCCAAACGTGAACTGTTTGGGATTAAAATAGTTTCTTAGGAGCATTTTCAGCCTTTCCTTGAACTCCTGCCAAATCTCCAGCTCTCCCCAGAAAGGAAAATGCTGAACATTCAAAGCAAAATGGGGATTACTCAGAAAGAGATAATAAATAGCATATTACTGCTTGTGGCACAGGGGAAAAAACTCAAATTTGTTTGTATCTTAATGGTTTAACCATGACAACAGAGTAGAACCTTAGCAAAGGTACTAAGAACACAGGCTTCCTGCCAAGAAGTGAGAAAAGACTGTAACATGGCTTTGCTGTAGCATGGCTTTGCCGTGGAAATCATATCACAATGCAGGCGGGAGCTATGCAGCCACATCAAGAAAGTCTGCTTGAGTAGCTTCACAATGCATTGTCTGCAATGCAAGTGTTAAGAGCATTAATAAATGAGGCAGCAAAGCAGGATGAGGATAACATCAACACTGGGAGTCGAACTGGAATCTGTTAATATCACACTCATGAAGGTGAGAGAGTAACTCCTTTCTGATCCTTGTTGTCTACAGGTTTGGATGCAAAGAGGACTGCCTGCTATTGGGAAGGAAAAAACCCACATAGGTGAGGTAACATGCATCACCGCCACCACTTCTGTAAGAACACCCTACAAGGCTGGTGTATTATTAGCACCTTATCATCCTGTGTTACACATGAAAACATCAGGGTCCAAGAGGATATAGCAATTTCCCAATGATTATATAGCCAAGAGAGTGAAGATTTCAATCAAACAGCCAAGCTTCCTACGTAGTCCTACCTGTGCTGCCTCCATAGTGGGCTATGAAAGTCTCAACATTCATGTGTGAGAGTGCATCACTACATGGTGGCATTTTGCCATCACTCACATACTCCTGTGTTCCACAAAAGTCACTGGGCACCGTCTGTGTGCTATGGATTAATATTAGAGTCTTCATTGGTGTTTCATGAAGAAGAAGCAAGAAAATTTGCTGCTGTTTTCGGGTTTACAGTTTAGCTGGGGAAATAGATGGGGAAAGGGTGAGACTACATACAGAGTTATGGAGGGAAATACTCCAACATGGCAGTAGAAAGCTAACTCTCCTCGTCATGGTCCCATCTGTACTTTCTGATTTGGTTGGGCCCAAGAATTTGCCCTTATATCAAGCTACTAGAGGATGCAGAGCTCACTTGGAGGATGGCTGCTCTTGGACTTATGTGGCTTGAAGAGAACAGCTTATGTTGTACTGTGCAATCCTTAGACAAATCCTTGAGCTTATAAGAAGAGTCACTGACCCACATATATGTAGCTTGAAGCCTACCAGGAAGTGTCTCTCACTCTGCTTTAAACTATCAATAGACCTGTCTCAAAGACAGGTAAACAGTCATTGCACTGAATAGGAATGAAAGCCATTCCTAGACAGGGTCTGATGGAATAAGACATGGGCTGGATAAATTTGGATAACAGAGAGATGAAAGGAAAAGCCAAACTGTAAGACCAAAGTGAGATGTCCAGAGCACATCACCGCAGAGTTCAAAGGTAACGGTCAAGATGCTGACATTTCAATGACTGGAATGCTAATAGGAAAGAAACCGCAGGGAAGGGTTTTTCACTCATCAATCCAAGAGCTATATGATTCATCCTTATAGATGCTGCTGCTGTCTCGCTTAATTGACATTATGATTAAACTAGCCGTAGTTTCCTGGGTCTGGTTCCTATATAATCAAGAAAAAGAAAATCCTAAATGTTTCTTGCCTGTAAAAGACATTCTCATCTATTAGAAAGATACTATATATCTTTCTAATAGATGAGAATCTATTAGAAATCTAATAGATTAGAATAGATTCTATTAGAAATCTACTAATAATAGATTATTAGAATCTACTCATAATAGATTCTATTCTATTAGAATCTATTATTAGTAGGTCTGCAAATTCATGAATGATGCTTGGTGCCATAATGTTATGATGCTGTGATGCCAGTAGGTGATAGGAATGTTTAAGCTCATAACCTTAAATGACCAGCATAATGTATGTGATACATAATTAAAACATCACTACATGTTACATGACTTCACAATATACACAACTGCTTTTTTTTTTTTTTTTTTTTTTACAGGCTAAAGGCTACAGAACAAGGAGCTTAGTGTGCCAGGTTATAAACAGTGATGCTACAGCAGGGTCAAGCTCTGGCATTCTTCTGGTCTTTCTTCTACACCAAATGTAGCAGAACGGGTGGTGACATTAAGTGCCATTTTGCTGTGCTCTAGAAATAGTCCTGCACTGAAGTCAAGACAGAGCATAAGAAGATAGCTAGCACTCAAGCTAATGAGAGAGAAGAGAGCTTAGGCAGGTCATCTTGGACTTGGTCATCTGTGTCAGATACCTGGACAACCTGCTCATCCTGGTCCATCCTTCAAAGCTGCCTGGTTTTGTCAGATGCCAGATATATAAGGTGACAGCCCACAGGCCGAGTGTCACCTCCTGACATTGTTTGTTTGCTTGGCCTATTTTGCTGCTTGTTGACCTGCTACAGAGCTAAACTGGTATGACTGAAATGGAGACCTTAGTCTCCTATGTGCAGCCTTGACTGCCTCTCTCCAGCATTTCTGCCCGGCTTTTATGACAACTTAAAATTACCAGCCAGTTCCCTGGAAAGAGTTGGCATCCTGACTCCTACCATAAAGTTCCTTTTCAATTCCAGCATTTCTTTCCTATCTGTTCAGTCTCTTTGTTTTTCCTCATTTCATCCATGAAAGAGCAGGGTTTTCCATAAGGGGTTTAATTGCCCTGCGTGAGTGATGATTTAGGAAGTTAGCTTTCTCCGTGAAGGTGAAGGTGAAGGTTTACTTTTGTTGTGCTATTTACAGCATGGTCCCTGTAGCTGGGTTGGCCTGAACACACCTGGGCTGAAAAAATGACACTGGTCCAAACTGGGCAGTGGCTTGATTTTAGTACTACAGGCACATATATCATCAACCGACAGGAATTAGCTCAGAGAATATAGTAAATTTTGGTGAAGAGGTACGGAGGGGTTTTTATTTAAAAAAAAAAAAAATTCCTGTTGCGGAGAGGATGTGAAACACCTCAAGGCGTGCTCATTCTCAGAAGAGGATGTGAAACGCCTCAAGGCTTGCTCATTCTCAGAAGAGGATGTGAAACGCCTCAGGGCGCGCTCATTCTCATTCTGTAATGAACAGGAAATCTTCTGGAGCAAAAGCAGAATTAATGATCGAAAAACAGCTGGAGATACTGAAACGGAAATCAATTCTCCTTACCTGACTCTTAAAAACAAGCAGAAGGGCAAGGCAGGGGGGAAGACAGCGCCTGGACGGAAAGGGCACCTTGACATTGAGAATCTGGGACCAGGCCTCTGCGGTCCATTCTCATGCAGCAGCAGAAGAGCTGGAGAGCCAGCTGCACTCCTCACAGATTAGGGATAACAGAGTTGCTGACTACTGGGAACCTGTGAAGCCTCAAGTGGGACACTTCCTAAGGAGCTGTTGCACTGTTGCTTTGAAGGGCAGGTGACTGCAAGGATGCTCTGCAGTTGCTATGAGACCACTAGGGTTTGAAGAGTGCACATTTATTACAAACCAAAATGTCAGCTTGTGTCAATCACTTTAATGCAGCTTATTCTTAAAAACTTCTTCTTATTATTAAATATATATATTATAATATCTTTATATTATTTTTAAAAGATCTCCTATGATCTTATCCAATTTTTGTTCTGTTTTGGTTTTGACTATTTTCTACAAACATGTTAGAAAATTGTAGCCCAAATACATTGCTTTGGAACAAACTTTAGTTTGTTTAATAGTACTCCCTGTGACGAATATGTCCCACTGTTCTTAGAAACTCTTACAATTATAAGGGAAGATGAAAATCAAAATTGTGTGTGTGTGTGTGTTTGTGCATATGTGTGTATATATGTGTGTATATATGTGCTTGTACATGTATATGTGCGTGCATATATGTGTGTATGGGAGGGGGGTGCGTGCGCCTAAGACTATCCTCACCTTCTTCACGCTGTTTTAAGTTTTTGTTTTTGTTTTTGGTGGGTTTTTTTGGTTTTTTGGTTTTGTTTGTTTGTTTGTTTTGGGGTTTTTGTTGTTGTTGTTGTTTCGGGGTTTTTTGAGACAGGGTTTCTCTGTAGCCCTGGCTGTCCTGGAACTCACTCTGTAGACCAGGCTGGCCTCGAACTCAAAAATCCGCCTGCCTCTGCCTCCCGAGTGCTGGAACTAAAGGCATGCGCCACCACTGCCCGGCACTTTAAGTTTTTTGATTTACTCTTAACAGGCAAGAATGTCCACAGATTTAATTTATTTTGTGGACTTTCTTTATGAGCATAAGTAACTATGGGAATCAAGGTCACCATGTTTCTTTCACAAGTGAATTTGCTGGGGCATTTGTACAAATCGAAAAGCCATTTGACAAACTTTGGGGTTGCAGGGTGGGATGGAAAACAGTGTTTGTGCCCAATCCTATTTCAGAATCAGTTCTTAACCACAAGGCCTGTTAACAATTTCTAAGCCCACAGTACTCCTTTGTTTCAAGCTTGTGGTATAGTTTAACAGTTTCCTTTGAGTTGAATCATTCAATTCTCCAGGAAAACTTCTTAAGCAGGAAGGTAAGCAATTCAAAGTAGCTTTAGGAAGTCCCTAAAACTGAACAGATTCTCTAGGCCCCTTCCTGTTAGAGTAAACAATGAAAGCACAGAGTCTGTCTCCCAGGAAGTGAAACCTCACTGCAAAAGACAACTCTTAAACAAGCCAAGCTGAAAAGAAGTCTCTGAGACCAGACCATCTGCCTGCAAGACACCAGCTGGGCTTCCTGCAAGAGATTTAGACAAACTGAGGCACCTGGAAAGGATAATCTTCAACTTGTTGAGCTGCCTCCAGGCTGTGCGGTGTGCACTTTGCAGCATGTAATCTGTCACCTATGCTGGGTTAGGCTTTGGTGATGCAGCTGTCTTTGAGTTATAAAAGTAACCCCTCACCCATATTCCTGTAAGTAACCCCAATAAGACTCATGGTTCTATGTCCGACTTTTGTTGTACTCTTTCTTTGGTCTGGGTGAATAGGGTGCATGTTTTGTCTCCCTAGGAAGAGTTTTGTCACACAACAGGTATCTAAGAAAAAAAAATGCATGAATTCCAGGATACTGAAAGGTGCTTTTCTTTTCTGGAGTGGAGGGTTTGTGTACAAATAGTTTCTTCAGAGACCTTGGGCAAGACACCTGCCAGGGATTCTCTAAAGAGAAAAGAAAAACAATATTATATCCACTACATTCTCAGCACAAGTCTGTAGACGACTATCTTTGTGTTTGAAATATGTGAATTAGCACCTTCCCAATGAGCTCTTGCTAATTGGTTACCTAACTAATGAAAAGAAGCCCCAGGCTCCCTCTTAACTCCCCCCCTTAGCATTTATCAGATCCACCTTGTCTACTTTCTGCTCGCCACAAAACACACACTTCAATAGGGTAGGGATTGTGCCCATGTCTCACTGCTGAATCTCCATCTGAAATGTCCCCAATGTCATATTTAAATGCTCTGTCCCCAACCTTGGGCATTAATTTGAAGGCTGTCAGAGCCTTTATGAAGTGGGATCAAGCTATGAGAAGCGGGTCATTAGGGGTGGGCCTTTGACAGATAGAGCAACCCCTGCTTCCGGCCTATATCCTGTCTGCCATCATGTGAACAGCTATGGTGCAAGTGTCTACCCATAGCTGGGGCCACTGCAGCTAACATATTTTCTCTGAAGCACTGGACCAAAATCTCTCCAAAACTATGAGCCAAAAGTAAACTGGGTCTTCTCCTTTCAGTAGGGATTTGGACCACAGTAACAGAACTGTAAGTAACACAGGCAGGTGCTAGATGCTCAATAAGTTGGTTTTAAATGACTGACTATAACATCTCTGTGGGAAAGCTCCTATTCTCTTCCTCAGCAAATCCTGACTTAGGAACCTAGGCTGGAACCTTAGCCCTGCCACTCAAAGCTGATGGCCCTAGGAACTGTCTTAGTTAGGGTTTCTACTCCTGTGATAAAACACCATGACCAAAAGCAACCTAGGGAGGAAAGGGTTTATTTTCCTGATGCTTCTACAATACAGTCCATCACTGAGAGAAGCCAGGTTAGGAACTCCAACAGGGCAGGAACCAAGAGGCCTTGGAGGGGTGCTGCTTACTGACTTGTTCTTCTGGCTTGCTCAGCCTGCATTCTCATAGAAATGAGGACCAGCCGCTCAGGGGTGGCACCACTTATAATGAGCTGAGCCCTCCCACATCAATCAGTAGTTAAGAAATAGTTAAGAAATTGCCCTTTAGCTTGCCCACAGGCAAATCTTATGGAAGCAATTTCTAAATTGAGAGTCCTTCTTCCCAAATGACTCTAGCTTGTGTTGAACTGGCGCAAAACTAGCCTGAACATCGAGAGAAGAGCATATCGTTCAGAACCTCAGATCCTTACCCTTAAAAGGAAAGCAGTTGACAGTTTCTGCCACAGAAAGGTGTTGTAATGATGGTGAAAGAATATTCTAAGACACCCATCAGCATGGTTTTCAGCATGCTATCAGCATACTAAAACTGTTGGCCACTATTACTGCTGTTATTCTTATTTCCAGAAAGACAAACTAGCGCATAATACACTTCAGTGGCCACAGCAGAGTCCTGCACTTACATACTTCATTCCCCATCAGTTCTAGCTCTCTGATACAAGCCTGGGGAGAAAGTGATTGATGAAGTCACTACCAGCCTTCTGCATGTGCTTTGTGGAACACTTTCCTTGGGATTAGGAAGGAGGAGATCTTCTTAGATTCGAACCCAGGGAGGTTGTGCGCTGTGCTTGTACACAATGGCTGACTGGGTGATCATTAGGTTTTCTTTGTCACAATATATGCAGCTCAAAACACAAGCCTAATTCATAAGGGGGGCTCAAAAATCCTTGTCAATAAAGGCAAAGTGTGTTAAAAACAAACTTTCAGAATATGATTCAAATTGAGTTAGTTTTTGAAAATAAACAAGATACCCAAAGTCCTTTTATTTGTTAATTAGCATCTTCTAAGGCTAAGAAGAATGTGCGAAAATTTCTAATAATCAGTACAATTGCTCTGCAGCCACAGGAAAAAACCCAGGCTTTGTTTTCCATGAGACACCTGCTGCTCAGTGCCTGTCTCCAGCTCTTTGTAAGGTTTTCTTGGCTGATGTTTTGCTTATTTGTTTGTGGTGGTGCATTTTGTTTGTTTGGATTTAGTTGAAGTTTTGAAATGGTATCTCACAATGTAGCCCAGGCTGATTGGCAACTTATTATGTAGACCAAGCTGTCCTCAAACTCACAGAGATCCTCCTGCCTCTGCTTCCCCAGTGCTGGGATTAAAGGCATTGGTCCCACCCTGGGCTCCCCTCTTTTATTTTGTTCTTAGTAGATTCTAAGAACGATAAACACACCTGAAGCTCCAATGGAGCTCAGTGGTAAAGGTCTTTCCCAGACTGTGCAAGGCCATAGGCTTGAGCCTCATCACTACAAATAGATAGGAAAGGAAAGATAAATACTAAGGATTAGCTTTTTGGGTTGTTTGAATGAAAACACAGGTGCTGGCACCTTTTGAACCATTCCTGTATCTTCCCTGTGGGCGTGATTTTAAAGATTGTTCAGAGTGTATTACTTTGGGACACAGCCTCTAATTCAAAGAAACTCTGACTGTTCATTCAGACTCCAGGGAAAGGAACCCTGGAGCTTCAGTTTTGTTTTCCTAAACAAAGTCGGGAGGTAAACCACAGCATCTGACCACAGACCTAAACATTCAGAAAGCTAACTAAACCAATACATATGTAAACAGCAAGAGATTAATACCGAGCTTTGGAAACTGACTTCAATGAGTTCGGTGAGATTTCATCACACAAAATGCAGGAATGATTGTTCCCAGAAATAAGTAAAAGAAAACTAACAAGAAATTATCCTGTTTCTACTTTATTCTTCTCTTAGCCTAAACCAAAGCATACAAGGCAAACACAAGCCAAGATAGAAAATGTCCGAAAGGACAGGGATGACTCTAAAGTATCAAGCTAGACAGACATCACCTGCAGCAGGAAGGGAAGTGCTTCCTGGAAATGGAGGTGCATGCTGACTGACAGATAGGAACACAGGGAGAAGCAGCTAGACACCTGCAGGAAGGGAACACAGCCCCTGCAGCAAATCACAGGGTAGGAGGTAGGAAGTGAACACAGGGCAGGGAATCTGCAAGCTTCAGGGCAGCTGGCAATCCCTGCAGTAGCCCCGCTCTAACTAAACACAAGTGGCCTCACTACTATTTGTTTAATTGTATGTTCCTCTGCAAATGTATAAACAGCTGTTTCCTTTGGATGCAATTATCTTTGTCCCAAAGCTTTTGAAATGTCCCTCTGCAGACCTCACCAGACACCCAAATGTATTACACGACAGAACTTTCAGATTTTAGACAAGGAACACAGTTAATCTATGGTTTTGATTCTACAGCCAGAGGACTTGGGGTGGTGGAAGGAAGCGTTGGTTCTCAGAAGGAACACCAGTGCTTACTTGACCTCGGAAGCCAATAGCCTGGCTTTGGCTTGTTATGGGTGAAGAGCTGGTGCTGAGAGGGAACTCACTGGTTGGACAGGAACAAGACTTAAGAACTTAGTTTGAAGATAATTAGAACTTACAGTAAAAAAATAGCGATAAAGTCAGTAGACTGAGATGACAGTTGTCCATCGATTGCCTTTTCAACAGAGAGATAGGATGAGGAAACTCAGGATGCCCAGTTGAGAGAAAACACTAAAAGAGAAAAGACCATAATGAGTGAATGAATGAATGAATGAGAGACTTAATGTGTGGCCACAGAGACATAACAATATTTTCCATGCCTATCAACTTTCCAGCTTAGTCTCCATGGAGGCTCAGTATCCTATATGCAAATAATGGCTGATGTTAGTGAGCACATGCCCAAGGTATTGGGCACTACTGTTTTATTTCATCCTCAAACAATACTACAAGATAAGAATATTATTATTCCTGTTTTACAAATGTCAAAATCAAAGTTTGAATAGTTAAAAAATCGCCTACCCAAGTCTCATAGCAAATGATGAGATTCAAACTCAGTTCTGTTTAAATCTGATGTTTATATTCTGAAATGCAACTGCATGCTGCCTGGATTGTTTTAAAATAAACTTCCTCTTTAGCTGAGCAATCTTGAGAGTATATTTCTTTTCTTTTATTAATCATCTACCTGTGATGAAAAGAAATAAGAATTTTAAGATGCTGCCTGAGAAGAAACTCTTCATTAAATACGGAGATCATGACATAGAGATGATGCTGACTGAAAAGCCCATTACATTTGGGTATACAGATTAAAATTTTAATACATTTTTCTCCTTACTTCCTTTTTCCTAGATTTTTATATTAAGCAAGTTGATTGATATAAAACATAATCCTTGTTTGAAAAAAAGTTTTCTGTATTTATATCCAATGTTCATAACTTGCTATGTATTTTTCTAAACTGACTGTGGAAAAAGATGGACTCAAGCTTGTACTTTCAGTAATAAAGTAAATGAAGCTGGGGTGGTGGATACTTATGTATATGTTTACATCAATTTCAGAGGACCTTTGATTCACCGAATTCTTTGCATGTGTATCTTTAAACTGTCCAGACACTTTAGTTGAGCCCAACATGAGGATGATCACACTCTGCTCTGTGCTTGACTTCTGCACAAGCACTCAGCTGAATATGAATGAAGGCCAGAACATTCACTTAAAAGCAATACTAGGTTCCACTTCTTGAATGAATTGTTTTTAAAAAATATTATTTTTGACACACTGTATTTTCTACCCCTCTTCTTTGGCTATTTTGGGTTGATGTTTCAAAGAAATAATAAGAAATATAGAGGATTTTTGAGACCATTAGATTTTGACTCAGATTAGTGATTACCTAAGTAACCTTGAGCCAAGCTCTTACTCAGTGATATTAAACCCCACGTTATTTACATCATAGGGTAAAGGGGGCAGTAATGGGATTGCAACTGGGATGAAAGGTCATCACAGAGTGTGTAGATGTTTGTGGAATTTATTAGATGGTTATTATAAACTATTTCAAGACAAGGCTTCTTTAAGAGTGATCTGTGGGCTATGGGCAGTGTGGAAGGGTGATGGCTCACTTGATAAAATGCTTACAAGTTTAAAGACCCAAGTTCAATCCCCCAAACCCCATAAAATTTCAGGTGTAGCTAGCACATATAATTTCAGCACTGGAAAGCTGGAGGCAGGGAGTTCCCTGGAACTAGCTGTTCAGCCAATATGGCCTACTTGATTAGCTTCAGCCAATGAGACACTCTGCATCAAAGGAGGTGGAAGGTATTCTTGTAGATGACACCTGGATTATCCTGCCATCTCCATATACACATGCACACATGGACTTGCCTCCTCATCTTCACATAGCCCCTTAGCTTTGTGTCTTTGAGTCATACAAGAGGAAGTGTGAGCATTACATCATGAGCTACAGCTGACGTCAGAACAGATGCTATCTGCAAGCTCTCTCAGAAACTTCCACTTCAGGCTTCTCCCCAGACAGTAGAATAGTCTCACTCAGGTAGGGGAGGCACAGCAAACAGGATGTTTCCTCATGACAGCTGATGCCATCAGACATGACTAGGTACTGCTTGGGAGCAAGGAGTAGGGATTTTTGCTGGAGGGTCATTAGGACAAGGGGCTTCCTTGTCCCAGGCTCACAGTCTTTAATTTTGTTTGCAACATCAGAGATAAGCATTTTATAACCTCTTTAGGGTGCAAACATATTTCTATGAAAAAAATTGTGAAGGTCTGACTTTTAAACAAATGAGACTTTCAGTACAGAATGTGTAGAGACCAGTTGAGTAGTGCTTATCCAAAAGACTTGAAACTGGAAGTATTTCAGAGGTAAGATTCTTCACAGATTTAGAAATATTTACAGGTATGTAATGAGACATCTTGGGGGGAATAGGACCTAGTTCTAAATATGAAATTATTTCATATAAACTTCACATATACAGCCCAAATATAATTTTATGCAATGTTTTAAAATAATAATATGCAAGAAGCAAAGTTTTAAAATGTAGAATTTTACACTTGTGGATCTGCAAGATTATGATTTTTAATAAAATGTATGCATTAAACAAAGTTCCAGAGCACTGCATTTTCCACCTGCAGGGCAAGCAGCAAAGGTCAATAAATTTTGGATTTTTCATTATTGCTGAGACCCAATTTTCAGATTAGGAATATTCAGGCTATTTTCAATCATCTTCCTTCTGGAAGTGAAGAACATATTTCTAGGGAAGGGTGCCTAGCCTGAGATTATTTGTCTCTCACTAAAGGAATGATCTGTGTCTCACTAAAGGAAACACCACAAAGTAAAGTTAAAATGTTTCAAACCAAATTGAGGAGTTTTCTAGAATAAAATGCCACATCCAAAGAGAGGCCTGAGATTATCCTTAAGCTAGCACCACCATGTGAGTGGTGGGGATGAAGGTCAAATATGATCGTGGAGACACTGAAGGGCACCATGATACACAGGGAGTGCTTCATTGTGTCCACAAGACATTTGTGACACTCTGGACTGAAAAGATGCAGACCAAGAGTATATAAGGAAGCTTGAAGCATCATAGGCATTGGATGCTGGAGGAAGGACTAAGCTATGTCTTACTGAGAAATAGGGTATAAAGCCACAGAATTTACTGTCCAAGCTAGGCCAAGGCAATCTGAGGAATACAGGGGTTTCATGGAAGTCATTTTTTTTTGGACATGAGTTGTTGCTCATGGACCTGAGTTTGATCCCCAGCATCCAAACAAAAAATTAATATTATTCCACTATGAGGTGAGGGATTTGGGATATAGGGTTGACTATCCAAATCAAGTAATACACTGGCTACATGTTGAGCCTTAGCTCACTGAGATGTCAGAGTTCTATGCTCTTGTTCTAACACTACTGTTTACTGAGTGTGAGATCCTGTATACTTTGCTTAATGCCTCTGATGAATGCTTTAGCATACCCCATTTTAGGGACAATACTTAGGTCTACAGGGGTTTACTGAGTCACCACAGGTCACAGACTTAGGAATCAAACCAACTGTTTGGCCTTAAAGTCAGACTCAGAAGCTCCAACACAGCACCAGAGTCATGCGATTCACTGCCGAGTCCCTGTTACCAGCTTACTCCATATGAGCAATGGTGGATAGAGCCACATAAGTTGTAACAGTTGTCATCTGTGACCTGTATCCGTCCCCAGCTTTGCAATACCTTCAAGCCATTCTCGTTTCCCAGAAGATGCCTGGTTTGATGTCAATATGGAAGGTTTTTAAAAATGCTCTTCCTTTTACCAATAATTCCCCTGCTTTACAGAATGTTCTCTCCTTGGCCACAGAAAGAAGGTATCTGATTTTAATTACTCTCTTTAACATTTCCAGCTTAAGGGGATACAGGTAAAAACAAGAAAAGGAATCAGCTGAAAAGACAAAGATTCTTGGCTGCAAATTAGAACCAATTCCAAACACCCAATATCTGAACAACGTGCATGTGATTCCTGGGAGGGACTTGGAAAAGAACTGATCTCCCACACTCATCCATCAACTGTCAGGCTTCGCACATGGGCGGTTTAAAGACACACGCTGTTCCTGTTACACAGGACATGTTCTTGGGCATATATTCTCAGCTATTTACGGTTACAACGTGCTTCAAAATCAGTTGCAAGTTTAATCTGTGGTTGAAATCCAACATGTATGTATGTTTCAGGAATGATATAAAGTACTCATCTGTGAGATGATACGTGTGAAAATTAAAAGCATCTTGTACATGCGTAATACTGTTATTATCCAAGGATCATGAGTAGGGTATGTCCTGTCAGGCTCTCACTCAGAATTGTGCAGGAGAAATGAGCTATGCCAGTGCCAGGGTTCCACTCAACCCAACTAACTGCAGATGCAACACAAGCACGTGCTATTTCCCTAGTTCCTGTTTTCTTCTTCAGGGTGTTGACATATTTCATATAAGTAAGTGGTTTCATAAGGTTCCCTGGAAATACAATACTCTTCTTAGCCCAGAACCCAGAACTAGCTGTCTGCACTGCAGCTGCCAATGAGAGACCCGGGACATAATGAATAGTTGTCTGTGTAATCATTTCCATCCAGACCCCTTATTTGGAGCTTTCAACTACTTAACTGTGTCAGTACTGGTTTTGTTGTGATTGGTTGGCTGTTTCTGTGTCCCTAATGATAACAGTTGTTTTGCTGATAGAAGTATAGATAAGAGTTCAGAAGAGAACATTAAAATATTTTAAAATTCTTTTATTGTTTGTATGAGTGGTTTGCTATGATATACGACTGCGCACCATGTGCATGCAGTACCCTCAGAAGCCAAAAGAGGGCATCATATCGAACTGGAGTTTCAGGTGGTTGTGAGCTCATATTCGAGTGCTGGGAATTAAACCCAGGTCCACTGGAAAAGCAGCCAGTGGTCTTAAACTCTGAGACATCTCCAGCCCCTATTTAAAGTTTTTTGAAAAAAATATATCCTAATGAAAAGTGTAAGAAATATGACAACTGTATAGAGAACCTCAACTTTTACATCTTCTCTCTGCATCTCTCTGTGTCTCCATCTCTCTCTCTCTCTCTCTCTCTCTCTCTCTCTCTCGGTCTCCCTCTCTGTTTCTCTCTGTCTCTGTCTCTGTCTCTGTCTCTGTCTCTCTGTCTCTCTCTCTCTCTCTGTGTGTGTGTGTGTGTGTGTAGATGTGTAGATGGGTGTATGTGCATCTATGTGGAGGCCAGAGGTCAGCCTCAGGCATTGTTTCTCCAGAAGCCACACACCTTACTTTTTGAGGCAGTGTCTCTAACTGGGACCTGGCTAGCTAGCAAGCCCTGGGGATACATCCATCTCTACAATACCAGGGCTAAAATTTACAAATGGGGACTGCCATGTGATCATTTTCACACGGGCATTGGGGATCTGAACTCAGGTCCTCATGTTTGCAAGCACTTTGGTGATAGCTATATCACCAGCCCAACTTTTATGCCTTAAAAAAATATTTTGACAGTGCTCTCAAGTACATAATATACATCCTTAATTAGCCAATCTACTCCCAAATACAGTATTACTGCCAAAACATAGAAGATGGCATTTAAATTACTTTTCTCATACAAAAGATAAAAGCAAAAACACAGGTTGAGCTGTAATTCTCTACACTTTGATCTATGTTCACTCTGTCAAACTTCAGTTCCCTTCACTCAACTTGCCTATAGATGCTGGAGTTACTTGTATCTTGATTGTTCTATATAATACCTGTGGAAATTACACAGGTAAATGAATACACATGGAAAATGCCATTGAGTTCTTTACAGTCTTTACATTTTAGTTTAAAAAAACTTGATCCAAACTCTAAACCGGTGTCACATCTTAATGGTTCCCCACAAATGCACACTTGGAACAGTTGTTTCCCTGGCTGGTAGTACTGTTTGAGGAGGCTTTATAACTGCTAAGAACTGGGGCTTGGCTTGTAGCAGTAGGCCACTTCTCAATCTATTCCTCTCCTGATGAATGCACCTTAAATGCAGCAACACTCAGTTTGTCAGAGTAGAAAGAATCTAAAAGTCAACAAAGGGGCACAAATATGTTTAAGATTGGTAAGAGGAAAAAATTCTAGATTTCTATGCTCTAGTAGTGAATTCTCTCTCTCTTCTCTTCTCTCTCTCTCTCTCTCTCTCTCTCTCACACACACACACACACACACACACACGGCTCTACACTTGAAAAGCATAATTTAATCAATAGTTGATTGAAAATCTGCTGCTTTGTCCTTGATTAATCCCCTCCCCCATCTAAAAGTCATACGAAAATGTAATATATTCAACATCTAAATATCCCAATCCACCTCCTGTCTCCGTCTTGGTTGCCATTTTATCCTATTCACCACATGTGGCCACTAAGGTACCCTCCTGACTCACTTCTGTACCTGACATCGTGCTCCATACCCTTCTGACATCAGGACCCTTAAACTCTTAAAAAGTACTGAAGATTTCTGTGTCTGTTACTTTTCTCAATTGTCTTCAGTTTCTCCAGTTTTTTTTTTTTTACTGTATTGAACCTACTGATAAGTTTGTCAAAGACTTTTTTAAAAAAAAATTTTTTTTAACTTTTAGAATCCCCATCTGATTGTTTATCATCCCTATTTTTATGCTAAATTTCATCATTGACATCACATGTTGTCAATTTCTCATTAAGCTTAAATATATTGTCTAAACCTTCTCCCTGATTGTACCTTATGCTTTCTCAGAAGTTATTGCTTCTCTTCTCACCACAGGGACATTTACTCTGGACACTCAGCTGCCCCACGTTGTTCTCATGAGTATCTGGACAGGTTAGAAATAAAGAGCCTAACAGTTAGTATCATGTCCACCTTCTACTTGCAGCTTCTAGGCACTCTTCATGTGCATATTAGTTGCCCTCTACCCTCTGATTACTCATTACAATTGTGATTGAAGTTTCTGGCAGCTTGAAATTGCTCAAGGACCATCTCCTCTTGCAGGTACTCATCTCTCCTCAGATTTCAGACTCACAGGTTGCCATGAGACCTCAGCAATTTGAGAGATTTAATTAAAATGTATAGATTTTCTGGAAAGCTCCACTATGTGCCCATCAGAGAATGAGGTATAAACAAGAAAAAGAAAATTGAGTGTTGTCATAGAAATCATTTGAAATAGTGGGCTAGTTGGAAGGTTTTAATGACTTGAGAAATGGTCTCTGGTGCTCAGTACTCTGTAAGATCCAAGTTTCCCCCATGGTTCTAACATTACCTCCAAATACCATCTCACATTTCCCACAACACCAGTCATGCTGGTAGATTGCTCAGTTCTGCCCATATGCTATCCTACTGGATGCTTTAGATTTGGGGGCTCCATTTCCTCACTGGATGTTCTTCCTAGATCTTTGAAAGACTGTCTCCCTGTTCTTATCCACATCTCCACCTGAAAGAACCTCCCCACAAAGCTTGTCCATGACTACCTTGGTTGAAGACCCACACACATTTTCTAAAACCTTGTCTGGCGTACTATATAATTTTTCAACATAACTCCTATTCCTAAGGCTTGCATTTCAAGGCAGAAGAAGGGCTAGAGAGATTTTAAGAGCCATAGGAACAGGAAGTTTGCTGAGAGATTAGATTTCCTAGAAATGTCAGAGAAGCTACACGTAAGAAGTATCACCAACATGACTGTCTCAATGTTACCAGAACAAGGGCTATGCCAATAGGGATGCACATGTGGAAGGGAGAACTCTCATGTGTGCCTCAACCTTAGACAATGAACTACTACAGGCTCTTAAATTCTGATAACCAAAGTATTAGTTCTCTCTAGGGAAGTGGACACCAATTAGTTATCAAATACCAAATGGTCATCCCTGAAAACAAACAAGTAACATTAGACAGACTGACCAGATTGTGTATGTGTGTGTGTGTTTGTGTGTGTGTGTATATATATATATATATATATATATATATATATATATATATAATCTTAATATATTTAAGTATATATTCATGCATATATTTAAAGAAAGCAAGGCCATTAATTTGAAAGAGAGCAAAGGAAGGTACACAGATGTTGAAAAAAAATAAAAAATATAATAAAAAAGCATTTCTATCTTTAATGTATTTACTTGCTTTTTTCTCCTACCATCTGCCCACCTCTCTGCTGGTGTGCTATACAGCACATAGGATGTGAAGAACAGCTCATGTTGTACAGCAGCTTCTCAAAATGTATGTGACCAAAATGCCAGATAATTTCAAAGACTAAACTATGTCAAGCTAACGTGGCATGGCTCCCCTTCCCCGCCCCAGTTAGGTTGTTCCATTGAACAGGTACAGCTACTATACTCAAGCTCTCTTTGTACTAAATTGGCTTCTAATCTGAGCCCAGTTGAACTCACTTCAGACACAGGTGCAGTCATCACAGATGTTGAAGCAAGGCTGGGAATCCATAATATGATTTCAACACATGATAAAGCAAGGCTGTTTCAACAGTGTGGGAGGTGCAATTCCCTGAACAAGGACCACGGGATTCCCATATCATATGGCCTGGCAAACCACTGTTTTCTTTTTAATAATTTTTGTCTCCTCATCCTTAGGCAATCAAATGTCAAGCCGTTGGAAATCCCCTAGTACTCACTTTGGGGTGATTTGGATTCCTCAGATGATACGGTAAAATATAAAGTTGTCAGAAGTTAACACAGACTAGAGAACTGGGCCAAAACTCATAAATGGGTGCTTGCTTAATATTATAGTGTTTTTTTCTTTCTCATCAAAATATCAGAAATGAAAATAAAAACTATATTACTTTCTAAACTTCAAATTGGGATTAAATTGGATGCTTGTAATTAATTAGGCCTTATACATTGAAATTGGATGCTTGTAATTAGGCCTTATACTCTGAACCTTTCTTTTTCTTTAGACATATACTTACTAAATTATCTTAA
Source organism: Rhynchomys soricoides (assembly GCA_019843965.1). Lineage (NCBI taxonomy): Eukaryota > Metazoa > Chordata > Mammalia > Rodentia > Muridae > Rhynchomys > Rhynchomys soricoides. The sequence goes on from JADRCH010000186.1 coordinate 2,460,364, forward strand.
TATAATTGATGACTTTTCTTTCACTGTATTATTTTAAATGTATGTTACTAAGTAGTTGAACTTTGGGTTCATACAGAAACAAACAAACAAACATGGGCAGTGACCCATGTCAGTCTTTGTGGATCAGAAATGATGTGCTTGACTCCAGTAGAGAGAAATGACACACTACGATGGAAATAAAATGGCATGGGGCTCGAATCTAGGTCAGATATATGAGACTGTATATACTTACAGATTATGCACTGTTGATTCCATGCCACGTGACAAGATCTGTGCTCAGCAAATAATGGGGAGCAAAACAAATACAACTTCTTCCTAAATAGAACTCAGAATACAAGAAGAAAATAAAGATATAAGTTGATCTACAAATAACTATACTATATGAGCGGGAAAAAATGTTAATAGAAAAGTGAGTAATTTCTTACTAAACCCCAGAGGAGGAATTAACAATAACAGAGATAAAATTTTTCAAGGGTTAATGGACATGTTTTCTTTAGTGTAAAGCTTGTAGACAATGAAGAGACAATGAATTCAACAGAAAACCAGGTTTATAGTGTGGCTCAGGTGAAAAGAAGGCAGCCAGCAAATGGAGCTTGTTAGTGAATGTAAGGAAAATGACACAAGTCACAATGCAGAAACAAAGACTGTGATTCAAAAAGAAGTGGGCATTTGTGTCAGATGGCGTCTAGAGGGCCAGAGAAATGAGGACCTAAAACAGCTGTACCACTAAACACGGAAGAGGCCACAGGGTCCAAATATGATCATTGGTGTGATAGAAACAGATCCCAGATCAAAGCAAATTGGGGAATAGTGGGATTATTTGAGTCAGAGTGATAGACTAAACACATATGTTAGTCACCTTCCCAAAACCTCGTAAGGAGAAAATTAGGAGTAGTTTTATAGTCTATAAGCCTGTAGAAATAGGGAAATGAGAGAGACAATAATGTGTTTTGGTAGTTTGAAAGCAGATGACTGAGTAGGGGCTGCCTTGGCAAACTCGGGAAGGCTGAAACTGTGACAGAAAGGTCATAGGTTATAGGGGAGAGTGTACCACTACTATCCTGTTAAGTGGATTTATAATATTAAACTGAATTCTAATGGTCTATTGCTAAGTCCACAGATTTCAACTCTTACCAGAGAAGCATCTATTTGCAGTAGATGGCCATAAACAAAGAGACTCAGAAGGAACAGAGAATAAGAAACCACAGATTGCTCTGGGTTAAATGTGGTATTCATCCTACCAAAGCCCAGGAGTCATCATGGAAAAGAAGGACAAAAAGAATGTCAGAGCCAGTAGTAGATGGCTTCAAGGAAATGGTATCTTCTGGAGAAAGCAGGGCAACTGTACATATGAACTCAGTTGGGACAACAGATATAAGCTCAAGCTACACCAAATCCCAACATGGGAAGGGGAGGAGGGCACAAAGTTCTACCCCAGCAGAGTAGGTACTGTAACTGACAGCCGCTGGGAGGGGAGTCGGGTGTCTTCAAGAGTACTTCTGTAGTGAAAGTTGGACTTGATGGGTGTAAAAACAAATACACAAAATAAAAGGACACCAAGTTGAATGGGTGGATCTGGGAGTCTGTAAATTATGATCAAAATATGGTGTATAAAATTCCCAAAGAACTAATTTTTAAATTTAAAAATACAACCTTTGAGGACAAAGGCAAGATTCTACAAGTTTTCAGATACAAACAAGCTAACAAATACATAAGTCATATATAAACGATGAAGAAACAGAACAGCATACAACTTGTCAACATGGCACTGAAAGCAAGGATGATTTTCAGCCTAGAATTTCATGTCCAGCTTGATAATCTGGCAAATGTGAAGTTATAGGGATCACATCTAGATAATAATATGCATTGCCAGAAAACATCAACAAGAACAAAAACAAAACCTGTTCTTCAAAGGCTAAGGAAAAGGAGCAAATTACATAAAAGAAAGCCAGTCTCAGGAGAGAGACAAAGGACGAAGGACAGAGTCCCAGGTAGCAGGGAGGAGCTCATACCTGATATATATGGTAATATAGCCTAGCATCACAGATAGAATGCTAATCCAGATTTGATCAGCCTCCTAAGATACAGGAATTCTAAGGATTTTATCCCCAAGATATGTGGTGCTGGTGGACTGGGTAGAATAGCCAAGTGTACTTGGATACTGAGAGCATCATGTTAACAGAACCTTTCTTTCTGATTTCCCTTTGTAATATGGAGGACATTTTCTCATATAGAACAATTCTGCTTGAATGTACTCCTCCAAGGAAGCCACAGCTGACTTAGTGGAAGATATAGAGAAGCCCAAATCATTTTCCCCTATATCAGCTGATGTCAGTACTTGACCAAGTGTCCCAATTTGGGAAGCCCTGTTTTCTTTGCTCTCTTTTGATCTTGCCTATTTACTGTTCAGATTTGATTCTTGTAAATTTTCTGAAAATACAAAGCCAGACTAAGAAATGTTGTTCTGTCTTTGTTTCCTTGAGATTTTCTTCTAACATAGACAAACTTGTTTTCTCTTAGGTTTTCAAAATCAAGCTATTAGTTAATACATAAAAATATAGAAGCTGGGAAGTAGTGGTGCCTTTAATCTCAGCACTTGGGAGGCAAAGGCAGGCAGATCTCTGTGAGTTCAAGTTCGTGTGTGTGTGTGTGTGTGTGTGTGTGTGTGTGTGTGTAAAATGTGGGAAGAGTAATTAACAGAAAATACTAATGTGTTTATTTTGGGGAGTAGGAAAGAGCAGGAAGGAGTTTTGACTTGGAAAAAAAGTGACCAGTGCGTTCTTCAGAGGTAAGTTAGAATTGTGTCTCTGAGTACCCATGTTATTTTGACTCTTTAGACTGCATAAATACTTTCCATTCAGTGTCATGAGTATGGGACATTGGAGGGGGCATTGGGGAGCAGTTAGGTGGTTTGTGTCATTTTGTTTTTTATGCAGGATCTTCTGTGTCTTCGGGTGGTCTCTAATTCATTAGGTAGCCCAGGATAGGCTTGAATTCCCAAGAATCCTCCTATTGCTGCCTCCTGAGTGATGAGATTAGAGGTATAAATCACTCTGTTCAGCTTGCATTCCCTTTAATGTGCCAGATACATTTGAAATGTTTTCAAGTATTTTTAATCTCAATAAAAGAAAATGAAAAATTAATAACTAAAGTAATTATGAGCTGGGCAGTGGTGGCGCACACCTTTAATCCCAGCACTCAGGAGGCAAAGGCAGGCAGATTTCTGAGTTCGAGGCCAGCCTGGTCTACAGAGTGAGTTCCAGGACAGCCAGGGCTACACAGAGAAACCCTGTCTCGAAAAACCGAAAAAAAAAAAAAAAGATAAAGTAATTATGGTTTTCTCATGAAGGAGGCAAAGAAGCATCTAGAAGAGATGCTCAGTGGAGGGGAGAAAATGATGGGATGATGTTCCTGTACGGATAATATTTATACTAAGGGGGAATTAGGAGGGAGTGGAAAGGTCAGAAGCATAAATCACTCCAAGTCCATTTTTAACCTATGTGCCCACTGTTCCCCAGTATCCTCAACTACTACTTATTCCAAATGTCTCAATAGCTGGTGTAACAGACAGCTGTCTGTATACAGATTAAATCTACTGTGAATTATCTGATCTTGACAACTATGAATGAAGAAACTGGTTTAAGTCCTTTTGCAGTACTTCTCAGCCTACTTGCTGGATGAACCATGCTTGGATTCAACTTTCAGATCCAACCCTTTCTTGTATTACGCCCTGCTTAAGATTTCCTGCCTCACCTTGTCTATGAACCACACTTATCATTTCATCAAAGCTATTAAAATATTTAGAGAATGCCTAATGTAAGCCCTACTTAACAAGTAAAATGTAAGCTCTCAGATGAGACTCCTACTACTTAATATTTTTATAGGAATAGTTATTCATTGTAAGGATCTCAAAATCAATGTCTCTCTCTCCCTCTCTCTCCTCCCACCCCCACACTAAAATGTGCCAGTCATTGTCCTATATGTTTACTATGAATTAACTTGTCCAATTTTGCAGGTACTGTTGATATCCACATTTGACAGAAGAAGCAGCTGAATGAGACAATGGCAGAGTAAGTTGTCCAGAGTCACACAGCTGTTATTCAAACTGAGCCAACCAGACTCTAAAAGCAAGACTTTCAACTTTCAGAAATAAAATAGTGAAAAATAGGGAAATAATAAAATAAAAACAGGGAAAAACTTTTGTTTTACACCACTGAGTTCATCATTGCTTTTAACAGCAATATGAAACTAGCTTAGCAACATCTGCTCAAACCACTGGCATCTTTCTGATGTGAAATGGACATTGAAAAGGAAAGATGTGTATTGATATATGCTTGTTGAAATTATTACTATAACTGAGAAGGAACCAGGGATGCAGAAATATAAAAACTACATTTATCATGAGGAAAAATTATTAAGTATGAATTTCAAGGAAGTTAAAAGACACCAATCTAAAAGTACGAGTCTTTATTCTGAACCACTCAGAATGTCCTGTGGCGTTTGAGTGGGTCTTTCCATGTCTTTGGATCTCCAATCACTCACAACCATAAAGCATCACAAAAGATGACAGATTCCCCTAACCTCACAGAGCAGAACTATTATTAACTGTGTTAAAGAAGAAAGGTACTGGGCCAGGTCATCTAAGACGTCTTTTTGTTATTAAAATAGCATTCTAAGCATGTTTTTTCTTTATTTCTTTATTTTCATATATTTGGAACAAATTAAAATTGTGTCCCAAGATTTTCTATGAGACAGCCAAAATACATCACCATGAATAATGCTAAGAAGCAGATTCATGAAGACGTGCTTCAGACTGACTTTAAGGACCACCATGTACGATAGCCCAGAGGTTTTCTCCCTTCTTTTTAATGGATTCTTTTTAGTGACTTGTTATTCATCACACAGATTGGGCACACAAACCACAATGGCGTCAATCATATTTCTGGAAGCTGTGCATTTGTATAACCTCATTTTGTCCTCAAAGTGCACAGAGTGAGAACTTCAGACATCATTTTCTCTGCTGAAAACTGATAGATATCTGTGTAATTCTACAGATATGGCCAGATCAGAGCGCTACAGTCACCAATAGAGTGTGTTTATGTGTAATGTTCCTCTAACAATGCCATTACTGTAGAGTACAACAGGAGATTGTCCTGCAGGGACTGGAGGAGGGAGGGACAGAACAAGAGAGAGGAAGTAAAGGATGCAGCTGTGGAGACCGGGGGACTTTCGATGCTATTTGTCCTTGTGCCCACCCCTGACAAAACTATTTAATGTTGTGTCCGCTGTGCACCTCCAGCTAGAATTTAGTTAGGATAGTGACAAAGGATATGAAAAGTAGCAGGAGAGAAGTAAACAAAACAACTGAATGAGCAGATAATTAGAGCTCCACCCCCACCTCCACCAAAGCCTGCACTGCCAATCTCTTGGCAGATGATAGACTTTGGGCATAATATACATCTCTAAGAGTCAAACCATGTAATGACATCAAATGAAGAAGATGAACAACTGTAGGCAATCCTTGACTCGTCAAAAATGGAATTACGTTATTGGAACTGGAAAAGAGCAAGAGCATTCATTTCTTCTCCTTTGAGACTCTTATTATAATGAGCCATAAAAGATGTGAGAGGAGACAATGAGATGGAATGTATGTTATTAGACATGGAGGTCTAGTTGGTTGACTATACCCCCAAAAGACAAAATAACAGAGCTTTCGTGACATGGATACCATTGACATTTAAAGAGAAAGAAGTATAGTCTGGGAAGGAAAAGGAAAGGGAAGAGAAAGGGGAAGGGGAAAAATAAAAAGTGAGCAAGCCACGTTTGTAGAGACATAGAAGGAAAGTAGAGAGCAGAATGAGAGAGCAAGAGCAAAGGAAATGTAAAGGATGGAAAAGAAGGGCTCTTCTGCCCACCACTGGAGTCGTCAGCGCCACGTCTACAGCGCGGATTCCGCACCCACGGTGCCGCCTCCATGTCCACAGTGCCTCCTCCGTGTCCACAGTGCTGCCTCTGCATCCACAGTGATGCCTCCACAGCTAATTTATTGGGACCTTCTCTTCTCTTCCCTTTCCTGATACCAGAATGGAACTGATAGAGGAGGCTTCTAGGCTCCTCTGTACTTTTCTGATGAGAGGGCTGTACAGCTTTATTTCCTGTCTCATCCAGAAAGAATACAACGCTGCCATATGACAGCGTAAAATTACCCCCTCCCCCAAATCAGAATGTTTGTTAAGACAGATCATGGTGTGGTGGCGAGCAACACATTAATATCCATAGGGCCTCTGTCAGGGTGTCTTGCACCAAGTTCTACTCAGCCCCACCTTAATAAGGTGCTTTAAACAAAGCATCACAAAAGACCACAGAGTCCCCTAGCCTCACAGAGCAGAACTGGAAAGATGTGTATTTATGTCTTTCCAGTTCTGCTGATGTGAACACACATCCATTTCTTTATGTGTATTCACAGAGCAGTAAGTCGGCCCCAATGATAAAAGCCCTAGATAACTGAACTCTGACCTCTTAAAAGTTTTCAATAAAAATACAAAAACATTATTCTTCATTGGCAATTATATAAATAATATGGTTATATAAAGTCATTTCTGTAGCATCTGTGCCTTCTTGGTGACTTAGCTGCCTTAGTTTTTCATCGTTAGTGTACCAAGAATACCTTTAGAAACACACATGTGCTTTCTGTGGTGCTCCTGGAGGACAGAAAGCCCCACTCCTCCCTCCGGTTACTTCATTATCCTCTGTGTTTTTATGCTTTGGTTAATTTTTCATTTGTGAGGGTTTTTTTCTTTTTTCAACATGAGAATGTGCTGTGACATACCTCTGAGATGCCTTCAAAAGGCTCATGCTTTGAGCACTTGATCCCTACCTTGGTTAGCCTTTAGGAGGTAGGGTCTGGCTGACAGGAATAGGCTAACTGGAGGAACACTTTAAAGGTTATATCCACCTGTGGTTCCGGCCTACGCTCTCAACTTCCTGGTCTGCAGACAACGAGGCTCTCCTACCACCGTGCCTCCACTCAGTGATGAACTGAACCTCTCTAAACATTGAACCACCATAAATCTGTCCACCTTTATGTCTGTTGAGTATTTTGTTACAGCAACAAGAAAAATATACCTAATTCATAATGCTATCCGGCCTCTCAAGAATGTCTCTGCAATGCTTTGGAGCATGAATTATCCCCAAAGGTCATTGTTTATTATAATGGGGGATGGAGAGTTAGTTCAGTGCTTCAGAGCACTTGTTGCTCTTGCAGAGGACTGGGATCCAGTTTCCAGCACCCTCACATACTTCACAACATCTATAACTCCAGGCCCAGGTGATCCAACACTCTTGTTTTACCTCTGTAGGTACTCGGCACACTTCCACGTATACACATACATGCAGGCAAAACATTCACGCACATAAAATAAATACACCTTAAAAATTTAAAAGAATAATTCTAATGGAGGATGACTGGATCGATGGCTCAGTAGATAAGAGCCCATACTTCTTACCCAGAGTCAGAGTTCAATTCCCAGGGTCCACATTAGGCTGCTCACATCAACTTGCAACTCCAGTTCCAGGTTGCTCTGATGCCTAATGCCTGTTCAGTCACAGGCACTCATGTGGACACCTGCTACCACCATGATATGGCACCTTGCCCAAAACAAAGGATCCAATAAATAATGGACTAAATAATTGTCTCTAAAACTGTGTGACAAAATACGCCTTTTCTCATCTTTGCCAGCTATGTACCTGACAGAACATTAGTATCCACAATATACAAAATTTTTAAATCCATATACCCAAAACTATAAAAACAATGAAACAACCCAATCAACATAATAGGCTAATGAAATGAGGAAACAGTTCTGGAAAGATAAAGTACAAATGGTCAATAAACATGAAAAAAAAAATGGCCAACATCCTTAGCTGTCAGAGAAATGCAAAGTAAAAACTAAGCTGAGAATTTATTTCATCTCAGTCAGAATGGTAGGCATAAAAAAATCAAACAAGCAAACAAAACCCCCAAAGATAGCTAATGCTAAGGGGGACATGGACAAAGGGAAATGTGACAGCTGATCTTGGTTGTCAACTTGGCTATATCCGGAATCAACTAATACGGCAAGGAACTGGGCACACCTGTGAGGAATTTTCTTGATTGGATCATTTAAGGCGGAGAGATTCATCCTAAATCTGGGCCACACTTTCTGGTAGCAGCCCACATAAAAAGATATGGAAGAAGGGAGCATTTGCTTTTTTGTCTGTTTGCCCTCACTCTCTCATCTATCCTGCTGCTGAGGCATTCCTTTGCTAGTATTAGAACTTAATTCTTCTGGACTCCTGCATAGACTAAGGACCAGCAGCTCTTAAGCACTTCTCCAGGATGCCAGCACATTAGGACTGCTGAGACACTTAGTCTCAGGGACTGATCAATTATCAGATCCTTGGCCTTTCCTTTGAGAAACAACCATTGCACAAACAAACAGGTACATGGTGTGTGTGTGTGTGTGTGTGTGTGTGTGTGTGTGTGTTCATTTTATCAGTTCTGTTCTTTAAGAAAATCCTTCAATCCTTTCTCCTCCTCTTCCACAAGATTCCCCAAGCTCTATCTAATGTTTAGCTGTGGGTCTCTGCATCTGTTTCCATCAGCTACTGGCTGAAGCCTCTCAGAGGACAGTTAAGACAGGTTTCCTGTCTACAAGTATAGCAGAATATCATTAATAGTGTCAGGGATTGGCTCTCTCTAATGGGATGGATCACAAGTTGGGCCAGTCATTGGTTGGCCATTCCCTCAATTTCTGCTCCATCTTTATCCCTGCATATTTGTAGGCAGGACAAATTTTGGGTTGAAGGCTTTGTGAGTGGGTTGTTGTCCCCATTCCTCCATTGGAAGTCTTGTCTGATTACAGGAGGTGGCCATTTCAGGTCCCATATCTCCTGTTGATACAAGTGTTAGCAAGAAAGAACTGAAGGAGCCAGAGAAGTCAAGGACACCACAAGAAATTCTACAGAACCAACTAACCTGGGCCCATGGAGGCTCATGGAGACTGAACCACCAATCAAAAAGCATGCATGGGACAGACCTAGGCTTCCTGCACATATGTAACTGATGTGCAGCTTGGTCTTCATGTGGGTCCCCTAATAACTGGAACAGGGGCTGTGTCTAACTCTGTTGCCTGCCTTTGGATCCCTTTCCCCTTACTGTGCTGCTTTGTCGAGCCACAATAGAAGATGTGCCTAGTCCTACTGCAACTTGATATGCCAAGGCAGGTTGATATCCATGGGAGGCCTCCCCTCTCACTGAGAAGAAAGAGATATTGGAGGGAGGAGGGAAAGGGGGAACTGAGAGGAGGGAAGGCTGAGATCAGGATATAAAGTAAGTTAATAAATTAATGGGAAAAAAAAAAAGAGAAAATTCTAACATAGAAACCCTATACACTGGGGGTGGTAATGTAAACTAAGGCTAGTCATTATGGAAATTAGTATCCTGGTTCCTCAAAATGCTAAAAAGTAGACCTACTACATGGCCCAGTTGTACCACTCTTTGTCTGTTTGTTTGTTTTCTGAATGATCCAAAGTTAAGATCACAGAGATACTGAACCACCAGTGTTCGATGCAGCGCTGTTCACGATTCTAAGTTACGGAACAAGCCTATGTGTCTGTAATAAGAGGAATGGCTAAAGAACATGTGGTTTAGTTGCACAACACCACCATGAGGAAAGTACCTCATCTGCAGAAAAACTGGAGGCCACCATATTGAATTAAATCAATCTCAGAAAGACAAATACCATACTCTCTTGCATTTGAGAATCCTAAATTTTATAGATTTATAAAATCATATATGTATAAATGACATAAAAATAAAAATAAAACTGTCTGGAGAACACAGGGGACAATGGGAAGGAGAATCAAAGAGAAAGGCAAAGGGTATGAATGAAATATGCTCAAATATGTATTTACATGCAATGACTATATGTAACCCAGTATACTAAAAGTTAAGAATCTAAAAGGGGAAAAGTGAGCTTTTCTCCTTGTAACTAGATTATCTCAGGGGCTTTTATAGTACTGGGTGCTTCCCAGCAGTGCCATCTTGTACTGTGCCACATCTAAAGGCAGAGATAATTATTGTAAATGTATATTAACATAAGAACACAGACACACACATAAATATTATCAGAGTATTTAAAGAGCTGAAGATTATTAACATGTCAATTTTAGTTGTAAGACACATCTTTACTTGCGTTGGTAGCCACCAACAAGAATTGATAGCTACAACCATGAAGTAAAAAACAGTAGCCTCAGACATCAGAATTATAGGTGTAGGTCCTAAGTTACAGTAGCTCATGCTTTCAAAACTAATCACACAAGTAACAGTTAGTAGCTAAACACAATGAAGATACGTTTTGTTCTTGGCCTATATACTGTATGCATATAGTATGCTAATAACATTTCTGCTGCTCTGATCAAATACCCCAACAAAAATCACCTTAGGGGAGAAAGAATGTATCTAACTTACACTTGCAGTTACAGCCCCATCATTCCAGGGAGTCCAGACAGAAGCTTGAAACGGCTGGTCCCATCCACAGTCATGAGCAGAGAAAGAAAGCATGCCTACTCCCTCGGCTCACCTTTTGGCTTTCACACAGTTCAGGGCACAACCCAGGGAATGGTGTTGCCTACAGTGGGACTCTATTCCCACGTGACTCTAGGCTTCATCAAGCCCACAGTTAGAATTACTTATCATCCATTGATAGTCAAACCAACGAACCAATACTAACTTTCTAACTTACTATCCATTTAAAGGTCCCGGATGGCAGAGTTCCCATCTGTATCATTTGGGTGGTAGCAGCTCCTTAGGCTTTTTAACAAAGAGTGAAAACTCACAAAGAACTTGTGAATGTTTGAGTCAGCCCAGCAATAATACATGTTCCTACTGTATATAGCATGTGAGTGTCAGCTAGTGTCATAGCTCACTTAATGTGTAAGGAAACTGGGATTGGAAAAAGTACATGGGTATAAAACTAGCAGCTAATGTGTCTGACACGCTTTATATAAGGTCTAAGTGAAAACCATTGAGTGGGTACCTTTAAAGAGGATAGTGAAACTAAAGGGAAATGAAATCATTCTATGTTTTATATAATAGGCCTGCAGGTTTTACATTTTACAAATAAAAGGCAGGTGTTACAATTATCAAAAAGCAATGTTTTGTTTTGTTTTAAAAAAAAAAAAAGACCCTGCTGAGTCCTTCTGAAGTAACTCAGTTTAAATAACACTGGTAAGTAAATGTTTAAAAAGGAACAAAAAATAGTGTCCCTGGATATATCAATGCCAAGAACAGGCATTATTTCCAGGGATCAGCCAGGGCTCTGTATGATTTAGTGGCTGTGGTTTGATCAATGGCTGCAGTGATGGAGGGGAGGGCTTGCCGATTAAGTTCGCGGATGAAGCTGTGTTAACTAAAGCTTTAGGGGCTGTGATTAAGATCCAAACGGGCCTGTCACAAGTGAGTTATGGCCAAGTGTGGGGTAGGATGTTCTTGAGAGTGAAGAATGGATCTCTGGAGACCGTAAGGGTCAGACAAAAGCACTTCAGTGCCTCTGGTTTCATGTAAATCACATGCCAGATGCATGCATGTCTGTAATAAATGGGGTATATCCAGAAATATAGCACCTTGAACATTCAAGTGTTAAGACAGACATGGAGAGAAAAGACACATATTTAGACCTTGCTGTGTTTGTTACCATCAAGGAAAAAAAATCAAACAGGGGGGAACTATGTATCTGGCCATAGTTTAAAACATGGGGGTGGGGTGAAGGAAACAAGCATCTTACTATGTTCAAGGAGTGTGTCTAACTTTGTTTTGACAACAGACCTTATCTCTAGGTATCAACTGTAGCTGTTCTAAGCCCCAGATCTTCTCTGTGTGGTCCAGGCATCCACAGTAACAGACTCTCCTGGGAGTCTCCGAGTAACACAGCCTAGGCTGCATCCCAAGCTGAACTAGAATCTGCATCTTAACAAGACCCCCTCCTGGTTCACACACGTGCCCAAGGATGGGAAGTGCCTCCCCAGTCTCCTCACATTTCAAAGGAGGAAGGTCCTTATTTGCAGTCTTCTTAATTTTGATTTAGCCTAGCAATAGCTAAGCATGAGACTTGACAGTAAGGAGAGAGACTAAACAGACAAGCATCCTGAAAAGGCTAGCCAGGAGAAAACACACACAGAGAAAATGTCAGCACTGAGACTTTGAAGGGAAGTTCAAGAAAATGCAGAAGGGAAGGAGAGATGCCAGAGGGTACAGGTCGCTATGGAGCCATACTGCCAGGCATATGTGCAAAAGGACCACTGTCCAGTGTCTCTGTCCACCATTCTTTGAGAGACCTCAGAAAAAAAGCTAAAATTTCCTGGTAACCATCTTTGAAGGTTATTGCTGATCATTCTTTTAATGTGAAATCAGATGCAATGGCTCTTTCTATTGGCTACACATTTGCAGTTCTTCTTGCTCTATTATGTTGCAGAGCAAGCGAGGAAGGCATTGGAATATTAAGATAACCTCTGTCATCTCAGAGCGTGCAGCTGTCTTTCTGTATCTATTTCAAGTTAGAAGAATCTTTCATTATCTCACCGTGTTTCTGCTTTCACAAGTCTCGGTGCTTAATGACTTAATCATATTATCTGGTGAGCCACACACCTCTTTGATGTAGTTGCACAGAAAAGGATGCGCTTGGCATCTTCAGAGCTGACTTCAGCTTCGTGTTTCTAGGACAACAGTGATAAAAAAACAGTGCAATGAAGATAATTTCCAACAGGTGGATCTAGAAGATCAGTCAGAAGATTTTAGTACTCCCATTGGGTTGAATGACTTGCTTGAAATCAGCCAGCACCACTCTGTGCTCACAGCAAAGTAGATCAATTTTAACAGTACAAAAAGAAATCATATAGCACCACGTAAGTTATGATAACTGTAGAACTTAAGATGCTCTGTGTAATCTGTACATAGCAAAAAGTCACAAGACAAAAGACGAGTCATGAAAAGAATGGCTTTTGGAGCTGAAGCAATGTAGATGCATGAAAATAACTCTCATAACATTTACTTTAAAAATAATTTTTAGATCAGGAAAACAACAATTTTTTTTTTAAAGAAACCCTTTGGCCTCCTTTGCTCTTTTTTTGGTACATATTTGATTTGAACTCAAGGTTAGGAGTTTAGAAACAACAATAGAAAATTATTCTGATTTAATTTAACCACAGCCTTTGGTGTCCCGTTGACTGGATGCTGCCCTGTTTGACTTGGACATATTACTATGTGGCTAATTTTAGAACAATTTCTGATTTTAAAATGCCTGTTCTCTCCAAAGTGGTATTTAGATCATGATAAGAGAATTTTAAAACACACACACACACACACACACACACACTATTTTGACCAAGTTTAGCACATTTCTTGTCAGTACATGTGTGTGTGTGTACGTGCGTGCGTGCGTGTGTGTGTGTGTGTGTGCGTGTGTACGTGTGTGTGTGCGCGTGCGTGTGTGTGTGTGTGTGTGTGTGTGTGTTGTATTTTAAAAAAACTATAATTGCTGGTGTGGCTACCATTGAAGTCTTTCACATAAGAGAGGGGTGGGGAATTTGTTGATTTGAATATGTTTTTCAAATACTTTATCAAAGCTGCTCTGCTTCAAGAGTTTCACAGGCTAGGTAGGAACAGTGATGGTGGGAAGTCAGGTCAGGTTGGTGGCTGCTGTCAAAGTTCTCCCAAGCAAGCTGCTCCAGACCTGGGTATTGCATCCTTCTGTCCACCTTTCCATCCTCAATTCCTGCTCCACTGTCAGCATGTTTGTCTGGCTTGGAGTGTCAGTATCTAAACTCTAATTACAGTTAATGCACTAATCCCAAGCACTGATACCTCAGCTGCCAAAGCCACTGAAGAAATTGGCCAAACACCAGGACCGGAGAGTCTAAAGGGAAAGTAAAATGCTGAGAGGTGCAGGTGCTATCTACTTTCTGCTTAAACGGTTTTCCGTGACTCTTGGGATCAAGGTCGAAATTCTTAGTCCCTTACCAACAGGTGACTCCCTAGCGCCCTTGCTCCTGACCTCCACTTCCCTGCTGTACTATCCCACCTGGTCTTTGTCACCATAGGTCTTGTGGATTGGCCCAAACTATGTGTGTTGTTTTATAAAAAGATAAGAAGAGAAGGAATCTGTTTGATAGATGTGCAGTCACGGGTGGGGAAAGGGGTGCCACTGTGGGCCTATGCTGGGGCATCCATTCCCCCTGAGGGACCAGCCACAAGATGGTATAGTATAGAATAGAGTTTATTCAGGGCCTGGGGAGGGGAGTTGAGGGAGTAGAGACCGAGAAAGGCAGAGAGAGAGAGAGAGAGAGAGAGAGAGAGAGAGAGAGAGAGAGAAGAAGAAGAAGAAGAAGAAGAAGAAGAAGAAGAAGAAGAAGAAG
>JADRCH010000186.1:2474824-2550818 GCA_019843965.1 Rhynchomys soricoides
AGAAGAAGAAGAAGAAGAAGAAGAAGAAGAAGAAGAAGAAGAAGAAGAAGAAGAAGAAGGGAAGACGAGGAGGAGGAGGAGGAGGAGGAGGAGGAGAAGCCTGCTACAGCACATGGAGAGAGGGAGGAAGGGAATGGGGAGAGGGGGAAGAGGATAAAAGAGCAAGAGCAGGAAAGCAAGAGAGAGAGGAGGGGCAAGCAGCCCCTTTTATAGTGAGTCAGGCACACCTGGCTCTTGCCAGGTAACTGTGGGGCAGAGCCTATGCCAACAATGTGGATTTGCTCACCACCATTCTAACTCTATCCTACCCGTCATAGGATCAGTGTCCTTGCCTCTAAGAAGCTCACCCCAAACAATGCAGCTAGAGAGTTTGCTCCCTCTGTCAAATGAGCCCATGGAAGCCCAAGCTTTTCCATGAGAACATACCTCACAATTTCAGTTACTCTGCTATTTCACGATCATTCTTTACTACTGCTTCTCCTTGGCCTTGAGGACCACATTAAAAGTTCTGAGCATCTGGCACACATAGACTCAGTAAGTCTTTGTTAGCCAAATGCATAAATAAGATGGGGAAGAGCTAGGAGTTCATTAAGCTACCTGTAGGACTTTGCATGTTAGAGTCTCTTCTACCAACAGAGCTAGTTCTTGCTTCTAAATTGCTGTGTCCTCTCCCACACACTTCATTATATGATCACCAAGTGGAAAATTCATGTCAGGTATGAAAGTTTCTCAAAGCTAAGTGACTTAGAGAAGAATAAGAGAAAGATGGAGAGACAGACGATGCTAGCAAAGGAAGGATCCAGTAGAGAGGAAAGGGGAAGGGGAGGAAGGGTAGCCATCTGGGAGAAAAGAAAAGAGATGCAGAAGAGGCATGGGTTTCTGAGGACTTGAAAGTACTCTGGTCTAGATGATTTTGTGGACATTCTTAAGTCACAATGATGAATCCCAAGAGAAAATCCCTGATTAAAACCTTCCTTTGGAAGAAGAAAAGGCTTATGTAATTTTTCTGGAGTGAATATCAAAAAACATGGCATGCTAACAGCGTGTTATAAATAGTACTGATTATAAATTGTTTTTACAAAGACGAACGGAGCACAAGAATTCTTGCTGGCAATTCTCAAACTAGTAATAATTTTGATTTCGACCTAATTATCTTGGGGGGAAGAATAGAGTGCTCCAGAGGACATTTAAAATCGTTAGAAACCAGTGTACTACCACTGCTCTAATGACCCCTGTGACGTCACTTGCTTTGAACAATATGAAGGCCAGCTGTAAGTAATAGAGAAAGAAGACTAATGACTAACCGTTTGCATGCAAACCCCCAGCCTGTTGAGGAGGACTTCTTGGGCAGCACCAGATTGTTAAGCTAAATTATTAGCTTATTTTAATTGCAAGTGTGAAAAGACGGCATTATGCAGGGTGGCACTCATCCAAGGGCTTCTAAGCTGAGAGAACTTCATCTCAGGGAATTGTACAGTGCCAAAGCTTTGAAGTACACTTTGCAGATAAGGTGACGGTGAATCCTCTGTAGTTTCGGGAGCTACATTCAAAATCCACTCAGCTATATTCAGAAAGTGTCCACATTAGAAACATTTGAATTATGTTTGGCCCGTTTTACTTACACATCAGTCATTGAAGATAATATTCCAATGTCTCTTTCTAAAAGATGAGTATCATTAAGTTTCAACTTCCTGACTTGTGTTGTGTTTAATTCCTGGGTTCTGCAATACATTGACAATCTTAAAATGTGAACTCTCTCCTTAGCAAATGCTTCATGCACTTTCGAGAAAGTTGGAACAGTCTGCCTTGACAGAATCTCTAAGTCAAGCCCAGTTAGTTTTCTGACATAATTAAGACGTTTTGCCAAAACAGGCAAAAGCCAAACTTTGTGAAACAGCAGATGATTTCAATGAACTGGAGTCAGGCAGGATTCTGAACGTGAGCACAATGAACCTTGGCTCACAAAGAACAATTCTGCAAAGCGGAGCTGGCTCATAAATCAACCCAGAGTCTCCCTTCCTCTGCCTCTGCCTCTGCCTCATGTGCAGTCTGGCACCTAATCCCTTTGCTTTCCTTCTAAGACACACTTCATATCAGAATGGTTCTAAGATTCAAACTCTTACAGTGGTTTCTGCCCTTGACTTCTTTAACGCCATCTTATAGACCCTCCTGTAACACACGCTCAATAGTCACAGCTTGCTCTGTCTGGTTCAGGGTTCAAAACAGCAATGCAAGAAGGCAAAGATGACAGCAGGCAAGGCTTCACCTCCTCCACTCCTGCAGGGTTTTCTTTTATAAACCCAAGCTCAGAAGTAAAAAGAGAACAATATTTAATTGTCTAGTAAACAAGTGAACAATGAAAATTAATAAGCAACATAAACTAGGAATATTTACAACTGCTGGCCACTCACAACCTGCACGTGGAGGCTCCTCCAGGGGAAGGCAGGACCACTGCCCACTCCTGTCCTGGACTCCAGCCAGCTCTATTTCACATGTTAGCAAAGTGCATTTTTTGATAATTAATCTTGGTTCTCCTACTTTCTCTGTAATAAATGAATCTAAGTGTTTTCTAGAGAAACGAGAGATGGTAAACGATTCTCTCAAATTTCTTTCTGAATCCAAAAGAATAGAAGCCAAATGGCAGCCAACACTCTGACTTTAGAAAGAGGAATAATGGTGTAACCATGACAGACTCTATTCTTCTACCTACCTTCCCATTGAGCCAAGAGAAGCCACTGTTGCCCCATCAAGATCTGAGATGCCTGTGGTTGCTTCCACCTGGGCTCTTACCCACCCTTTCTCTTTTCTGGCCTTGCCTTTCACTCTGACATGGATATCTCTCTCTGATCTGCAAAACCTCCTTGCAGGAGTCTAAATGGAAATCTGTTTTGATCTACAGCCCAGTCGAAGGTGAGATCTGTATTTCAGCTTCCAGTGCAGGCTGCCTCCCTGTTGACATTAATCTTCTGACTTTGCCAGGTCTAGACAATAGAGGTTGGGGAGTGTTAATCTTCAAATTCACCAGACACCAGGTCATCAATCTGCCTGGGGGGCAGAGAGACTCTGGTGTTTTCTATTTGCTCCTGAGGAGACTCTGGGTTTTGTTTGATCCTCCATTGTCTATTCTCTGAAAGATTGAATTACCCTTAATGTTGACATGTCCTTCCTCCAGAGCCTCTCACACCCCACAAAGCTGAAGAGACAAAAACACCTTCTGCTGCTCCAGAAACCAAGTCAGAGTAATGCTAAGTTGTCTTGGGATTCTTTCTCAACAGAATAAAGCATGAAAGGTGCTTCCTGTTTAGGGTCATACTCTCTGGTGCATATCTCTAGGTTTTTCCTAATTGCAGTATTCATGGGCACTTCAAAAAATTCAGTTTAGGACGAAAGTTCTGAAATAAAGTTCCAAACCATAGTTACTAAAAAATAGAATACAACCAATGAGTTGAGTAGCTATAGTACATTTTCCTAGATACAAATATTAACAAACCTGAAATACTTCTTGTATATAAAGTGGCACTCAGGGCATTTCTTCCTGCATAATCAGGGCACCATTACACCTTGTCTCTATCTACTGCTGATGAATGATTTCCCTGGGAGAATGATCCAGGATTTTTGAGTTGACTTTCGTTTCCCCTGTATTAGCCTGGCTGCCGATGTGGATGGCCACAGACTAAAAGGCCATTCTCTGTGTGTCTTTCCGTATGTCTGTCTTGCTGTCTCCCTCTCTGCTTGCCCCTCTCCTTATCTGTCTTTGATGCTGCTCCCACCCCTGTCTTTCAGAAATTATAGTCACCTCAATACATCCCTTAGCCATGTCTAGTGGTTCTGGCTTTAGAGACAGCAGTCTCAGGAAGAACCAACTGACTCTTCGGCTGCCTTCCATTCTGATAGCTTCACATCAGTAGGTGATCCCATGAAGGGAGTTTTTCTTTTTGAGGTTGAGTTAGCTCTCATGCTCAGATACTAAAGTTGCTTCAAATGAACACCTTAATGGG
Organism: Rhynchomys soricoides; assembly: GCA_019843965.1. NCBI lineage: Eukaryota > Metazoa > Chordata > Mammalia > Rodentia > Muridae > Rhynchomys > Rhynchomys soricoides. The sequence continues at coordinate 2,478,823 of JADRCH010000186.1, forward strand.
AGCAGAAATAAAGGCTTCATGCCCTAGTCAAGAAGAAGTTGGTAGTGGCTTGCTGGAGCTTTGGGTTGATTGGAATTCTGAGACAATATCCTTCTGAAGCAGGAAAGAGTGCCAAAGTCATCAGGTGTTAAGTCTGTGGAAAGGGGAAGTTGATCTGGGACACAAGCTGCTTTTTACAACCTGACACTTCCCATTGCATGTTTTTCCTACAACTGCCTACTCCGAGCCATCATTCGTCGACACTCTCAGGCAAAGGTTTTGTTTTACATTTATGTTCAAGGTGTTGCTGAATTAGGAAGCAGACCTTTGGACACCCTCCAACTTCAGCTTACCTGAACTATAGCTCACCGTGGTGCTCTATATGCTAGGTTTATTTGTATGTAATTCATTTTATAGTGAGCCTAATAAGGACTGTCATAATGATTTAAAGTACTGTGTTTACATTTTAACTTAATTTGGGGAATTTACAAATCAGGAAGAATAAACTTTATCAAATACATATGTACACACAGTTTGGTCGCTTGCTGGATCATATCAAAATAGCTAATCCCATCTTGCATTATATTGGCTCAGAACCTATATACTAACTTTCTTTGTGCCAAAAAGCAGTGTTCAAGAAAGCCTGGAAAATCAGGATTAAAGTCCTATAGAAAGTGAGATATAACCTATACATAGAACAGAATCTTGTATATATACAGAAAATATTTGGGTTTCAATTTTACCGTGGTGTGATTTTTTTTTCCACTGAAAGCAAGCTTGCCATTCCAAGTTAAATATTCATTCAGCTTTGAGGCTCTCCTAAAAGCTGGTAACCAAGAAACAGCTTAAGAAATAAACCTCCTACACAAAAGCAGCATGGAAGGAGAAAGAGTTTTGTATAGCTAGCACACGTGTAGTCAGTGCTGCGGGATCATGAAGCAGATGAGTTAATAACACCCCGAAGCCTATAGAACTGTCTTCACAGTGGTTCTATGAATGTGCCAGGCCTCCACTGACTCATCATTACACTTGCCAGTAAATGACTTTTCTTGAAACATAATCGGGACTTGCTGGCACTCACAAACACTCTCTGAAAAGAGAGGTTATATCCGCACAACCCAGACTCTTCTGGTTATAAAATTGAAGAATTTTCTTAGACCACAAAGTCATTTTCTCTTTAGGAAATCTAAGTATTATCAGCCATTTATTTTGCAAGACCTTTTTCATTTGTACCATCCTGGGTCAAACTCACAGATCAAATAGCCTAGCAGCATATAATATCAATAAGCATTGAACAAACACCTTCGATAAAGGAAGAGAGAACATTATTTATCACAAAGCACTGTGCATTTCAATTTTGCATGGCAGAGCACAAGCTAAAGAGAAGAAGGGAGCAAGCAGATGCTTTCACCTGAGGAAGAAGCCAAGGCTTCAAATAATTCAGATTTTTGGAGCATCCCAAACTGCATCCACATACTTCCTCCACATGCCCTAGAGAGCATGGTGCTCATGGAGACCTACCAGTTCCACAATACCAAACAGTTATTTTGAAAGTTCCTTTTAAATTATTTTTTTAATTTTATGTGTATACATGTTTAGCCTGTGTGTATATTTTTGTGTCAAGTATATGACTTCAGAGGCCAGAAAAGGGTGTCAGATACCCTGGAACTGGAGTTATAGCCTTCATGTATGCTCCGAGGATCTGCTGAGCCAACTCTCCAGCCTCTGAAAATCCCTTTGGATATAATCATATTGTTTTCTGTCCTGCCTCATTACAAGGTAGGTTCATACCACCACGATTGATCAGACCCTGAGATGTCAAATCCTAAATTCCTCCTTGTTTTTTAAGTGGGATTCTCTGAAAATCCAATTTTAATGGTCGCACCTCAGAATTTGGTCAATTTCATGGCCAGCCAGAGAGTGGTACCACCCAGAAAAATAGGGAAAGCCCAACACAAAAAGAAACCAGCCTAGCCACTCCACAGACACTCAAAGGCTTCTCTTTAGGCATATGCTAAAGGGGGTGTTGTTGCTGTTGTTTTGTTTTGTGTTTTGTTTACTCCCTTTGAAGTGAGTTTCAGACTCCAACAGATCTCATTCTTCTGATTTCTGGTCTGGAGACCATCTTTCCAACATCCCCAAATGGTCACCATCCTTCCTGTATTTATATGTTGAATTCTATCTCCCACCAGGAAGACAAGTATTTAAACTTCCCCTTATTGTACCTATGCAATAGAGAACATAGAAAGTTCTGGAGAGACTCTTCTATTGTGCTGAGAGGGTTTGAGTAAATTCCTTTTATTGAGTTTTACTTGGTTTAATACTTCCAAAAAAATGGATAAATCACTCTGAGTTCTTCTTATGTTATGGAATGGAAACCAGTTTTAATTTCTCCTCTGGTGAATTGGTGGTTTCAGAGGGGAAAAAAAAGCACCAGTCAAAGCACTCCAAAATGCCAGCGTCAGGCTCCCTTCTTTCTTCGGACTTGAGACAGGATGGTATAATTGAGAGGGGTGTCACCAATGTTTTGCATTCCTATAGCACTTCAGAAGTGTCACTGTACATCCTCTACATGATAGCTTACTTGATCTTTGCTGCAAGGGGAGGGTGAATTCACTGTTATTAACAGCAGTTTAAAGATGATGTGTCAGAGGCTGAGAGAAAAGTAATTTGTCTAAAGCTCACAGATACCAAGTCTCAGATCAAAGAAAAGGATCAGGCATTTGGTCTGCAAAAGCTTCATTCCATTTTACCACTCATACTTCAGAAGAGACACCTTCTATCCTTTGGAATTTTTTTTCTCTCTAAGAAAATACTTTACATGATAAGCTCATAAGTATACACTGGCTAAAAATAATAAATAGCAAAACCTAACTACTATACATTTCAGTGTTGAAATGCCAAGATAAAGAGACCTATGAGTGATATCAGGATCCATGTCTCAAAGGAAGACAACTTTGGAAGGATCATTTGGAGTTTAAGATTGTCATGTGCATAAAAACGTCCCTGTATCAGACATTTAAACAGCATCAAATCTCAGCACAGAAGGTAAATAACACATTACCTTTCCATAATCACAAGATGGCACCATGAAGTTCCAGGCTTCATTTATGGGACCAAATACACTCTATCAGGAAATAGACCATCTCCTTCTGAATTCAAGAACGAACTAGAACCTTCTGGGGAAATTCTAAGAGGTCCCACAGACAATGTTATTAGTTTTTATTAGGCAAGTATCACACCTATTATGGTTTGAATTGCCAATGTCCCCCAAGGACACAATGTTCTGAGCACCTGTTCCCCAAGGCTGTTCTGTTCTTTTGAAGGCTATGGAAACTTAATAGGTGGGGCTAGTTAGCTGAAATAGGTCAGGAATATGTCTGTCATTGGTTCCAGTTTGAGCTTTCTCCCTCCTCTCCGATATCAAGTTACCAAGCCACCACCTCATACTTGCAACTGCCATACTTTCCCTACCGTGATGGGCTGAAACTACGAGCCACGCTGAAGCTTTTCCCCAGTGAGGTCTTTCTATCACATACTTTGGTCACAGTGATGCAAAGCTAATCAATACAACACCTGCAGCAAATGGCTCTTCAGTTGACCTAATCAGTGCTACTGGAAATGAAGGAAAGGCAGGCACACATACAGAAAAGCTGGGATCAGATGGGCCTTGCACTCTGATGGAGACACAGCAGCAGCCCAGATATGCAGCACATTTATTATATGCTGCTGAATGAGGAAGAGCGCTAACTCATCTTGGTTGGAAAATAGGGGTCTCAGGCTCCAGTCAACCGGGAGGAAGAAGAAGCTGTAGTTGATACTTTCTATACACAATGTCAACATCCATGCTCAGACTAGAAGAAGGCCTTGCTATGCCCCAGTATCTGAGACATTGGGGTCCTTGACATGGCTGTGCACACATCATGAATGCTTATTCATTCAGGGTTACATGAATCCCCACACATTGCCTTATCCAAAAATAATAGATTGGAAAAGGAAATTCCTTAATTGGCTCAAAGAAATCAGGATTTATTCTTTGAGTGTAGAGAAGGATCCCTTTTGTAAAGGGAGAGATCTAGGAGCAAATGGACTTCTGTTGAAAAGGAAAGGGCTGTAGACATTTACCCATGACCCCCTGGATGGAATGTGCAGAATGTAAACAACACTGTCTGCTGCTTAATTCCCTAAACACTACTAAGAAATCCTTCTTCTGAGGATCCTTTACGTGCTTCTTTTACACCTCATGCCTTCCAGATGGTGCATCTCTCCTGAAAGATATTGCATTACATCTTTGTTGTTTGCACAGAAGTTTTGTTCATATCCTCTTTCTCAAAGGCTGCCAAACCAAAGCATCTAGGATGTGCAGACTGCTCGTTCAATGGCAAACAATTATCAGTAATAAACTTGCAAGCTGCATCTTAATATTTACTAGGTGCTAGGAATTAGGCTAAATGTACCCCATGCATAGTTACTTAACTATCACTGTACCCTTATTCTGCTTTAACAGATAAAGAAGATAAACTGCAGAGAAATTAAGGGATTTGCCTCCTAAGGCTACTTAGGTAACAGTGGCAGAGCATGCTTATGATGCCATGCATTCTCCATTCCATCATCCATAACCTTATCTCTGTTTTATATCTTCTTTATGTCTAACTGCATGACTGATTGATCAGCTTCCACATTCGCAACTGTTGTGTGACACTATTTCTAGGGAGACATGAACAATATCTTCTCACCCTACATTGGGAATTGACTACAGACCAGTGTATGGATAGCACTTGGCGAACCAATGAATTGTATTAGGTTACTTATAGGACTATGGGTCAGGGCTTCTTACAGGAGTAGAAATGATTCAAAACCAGTCACACCATCAAAGCCCACCCCAGCATAAGTTATAACTCACAAAATCTAGAAACCTGGAGCACACTGTGGTTCAGTTGGTATGTTCCTCTTCTAGGCAACTCCACTGGTCTCTGCTCCTTCCAGGTTGCTGGACTTGTCCTCCAATGGCTCTCAGCAGTCTGTTCTTTATATACTTGGGGGTGGGGGGTGGGGTCTAGTGAATTTGGTTGGTTTCGGGAACTTCCTGAAATTATTTTGAGTTGTTTACTCCTTGTCTTCATGATCTTTCCTGCTGAGTGGAATGCTTCGATCTCTGAGACAACTGCTATACAATAATTATCCATCCCTATGCCCTGGCACTGGGACCATCACCACCACAGCTACTGCTTACCAAATGAGCAAATCCAAGGGTTAACTCAGAACTAAAGGAAGACTCTTCTGACTCTCTCACACATATATCACAAAACTTCTTATCTAGTACATGAAGCCTTCTTCCAAGAAGTTCTAATGTTCTTAACATCATGGTCTCAGTCATCTCCTCAAGGCTCCCTAGTTAATACTAGATAATGATGTAACTTGATAGAAGATGAAAATTCAGTAAGAGACAAGTGTGGTACAGAGCAATAAGACAAGTCATTAGCGATGGGCAGGTTCTGTGGCTCTACCAAGTGTCCAGATGATCCCCAGGTACAAGACTCTTCCTTTTTTACACAGGGTCTAGGGTTTCACTGTGTTGCCCAGGCTAGCCTCATACTCATGATCTTCCTGTATCAGTCTCCTGAGTGGCAGCATTACAGATGTGCCCTACCCAGATCAGAAGTCTTTGAAATAATCTCAGCTTACTCAAAGTCAAGTATATTATTCACTGTATTGACAGAACACAATTGCTTATGCCTCTCTTGTGCCATAATCAATCAAAAGAGCTATGCTGCTTGTCAGTCCCACTGACTCAAAGCCACAGTTATCACTAGAGAACTGACACTTCCTCCCCAAGAAGCCATCAACTGCCAATAGCTCCTTGGCCAGAAGCCCAGCCTGGTGAGGCTCTGCCTCAACCATCCTGGAATTTGACTGCCTTGACCTTATATAGGTCTTGCATGTGTAGTCACAGCTACTGTGAGTTCAAATTCACAATGTGCCTATCATGGCCAGACAAAGTTATTATACAGCAGTCCTCCACAACTTCTAACTCTTAAAATCTTTCTGTACATGCTACAGTGGATAGCCTACATACTTATATTCCATGCCTCTGGAATATACAATACACACATACACACACACACACACACACACACACACACACTCAAAGAATAAATGAAGTTTTAAAAAAGTAATACTCAGTGAAGACAAAAAGAAGTCAAAATAGAAACCTGGCCTATACACACCAAACACTCTTACTGTGGCCTCTGGCCCTACAACCGAAATCATGATTTCAGAATACTAAGAAAAGGAAGCATGAGTGCTCTGTGGGAAAGGCCCCAAGTAAATCACTGCCTTCTTGCCCTAAACATCTATTAAATGCTTTCCAAAAGGTTAATCAGCTCTAACAAGGTATAATGCCACTGTGCTAGCCTCAAATCTGTGATTCCCAAATGAAAGTTGCCTAGAGGAACCACAAAGTCTGTCATTTAGCAAAACATAAGCACACTCACCTCTGACCCTGGGTCAAAGGCAGGCCGGCTTCCACTGAGGCTGAAGGTTAGGGGAAAACTGGTGGGTGTTCTAAGTATGGAGAAGCAAGCTTGTAGAGTTGATGTCGTGGTGTTTCTATATAAGATGGCTTTTCTGGTATCTGCATGTTAGATGTTTGGGTGAAGTTATATCCAAGCACACAATGGCCACATAAACCTTTATTTTCTATCTCTGTGCTCTGTTCTAAAATAAGGAGAGAATCTTGTGCCATTTTCCACACCTTTCCTGGGGATCTCTCCGAAGTCCATCTCATGACCCCCCAAACTGTCTCATTTGTAGAGAGATATCTCAACACATTCACATGAGGAAGCTGCCCAATACTCCTTTTCTCACAGTGCTCATTTCCAAGAGTCTTTCTCGTGTGTGTGTGTGTGTGTGTGTGTGTGTGTGTGTGTGTGACCTACTTTTTCCATAGTAGGATAACTCAGGAGAACTGAGACCTTGTCTACTATACTGGGTAAGAGGAGCTTCTCCATTGGTTGTAGAAAATCCAAATTAACATTGATATCAACAGACTAAGGGTCTCTTTCACTCTCATATAGAAGTAGTCCAGGGGCAAATGGTCCTGGACTGATAGGACGGCTCCCAGATTTCCAAGACGCTGTACCTATATCTAATGTCTCTGCTATCCTCAAGGCTTTTACCTGTGGATGTAGTTCGAATTTCTCTTTCCAAACTAGCAGGAAACAAACGGTGATGTGAAAACAAACAAGGGCCCTATCCCCTAAAGACTTCAGCTTATATCTCTCTGGCCTAAGCTGGCCATGTTTGTCTGCTGCAAGGAAGAGCTGAAAGTGTGTTATTCTTCATAGACCCAACTGACAACCAAGGTTTCACTGTTAAAGACAAAGAAATCCACGTCAGAGTATAAGTAGTCCCAGAAGCATCTGTCATATCAGCTCCTCATTACCTAGTCAAGGCTTGGCATATAATAAGCCTCCCAAATACCTGATAAATGAAAATGAATGAAGGCATGGTCTTTCTTAAGTTTTGAAAGCCTTCTCAGTGCCTACAGAACAAAGATGGGCTTTCTTGGCCAGGATGGCAAAGCTGCTCATGACTTAGATCTCCTCTGCTTCTCCATCACTCTCCTTCTCTTGCATCTTCCTCTTCTGGCTCCAGATATACAAATTTCCTTCAGTTTCTTGAATGTTCGTGACCTCCCCAAAGTCCTCTTCATGTCAGTATAAATGCCATCTCCTTTGATGGCATTCTTCCCTGTACTTTTCATGGAGGAATTTGCTCCTCTTCCCTTGTCCCTTTTCTGTCCACAATTCCTTTTACAAAGTACCCAGGAGATAGAAGATACGCAATAACAGATAGGGAGAAGGCTCAGTAACATCTTGCCTTATAAGCACAAGGACCCAAATTTGATACCTCAGAAACCACATAAAAAATATCAAGTGTGATTTTACATGCTTATATTCTCACTCAAGAGATAGAGACATATAGATGCCAAGGATTTAGCCATCCAGTTTAGCATTAACTCAGTAAGCCACATAACAATGAGAGACACTGTATCAAAAAAAAGTAAAGGTAGTTATTTATAATCCCAGATGGAGCTCTACAAGTTCAACCTAACCTAGTTTACATAACAAGTTCCAGGCCATCTAGGTCTACATAATAAGACCCTGTCTCAAGGGAAAAAAGTCAGCGGCACCTAAGGAATTTCAGCTGACATTGAAGTGTCTGGCCTCCACATTTTTGCCCACTTGCGTGCATGAACACACATACACAGAGGCATACACACAGCATACATACATGAACATAAACACATACATGCAAAAATGTTTTAAATAAAATAAAAAAATTATTAATAATTCCTTCTTGACTGGCTAGATTCAAACATGGATTTCTCTTGAGTTCCCTGATCCTCCAAATTGAGCTAGGTTTCATATTAGATATTGCCATCACTCTTAGATTTTCCCTCTACAGTATGCTATACTTTCTAAATAACTTCTTTATTTATAAGCAATTCTTGGATATCTGTCACTCTCGCTAGATGAAGGTTCTAGAAGGAAAAGATTTGATTAGCTTCATTCTTTACTGTAAGACCAAAGCCTAGCAAAGTATATGGAATGTGGTGAACATTTCATAAGCATTAATTGCCCATGACTGAATGGGCACTTTATGTAGGTTATAATATGAATCTTTAGATGAATCAATGCAAAGAATCATATCATGGAACTAATGTTTGAAGGGAGATGTATGAGCATAGATGCAAATTCAGGAAAATCTGCTTGATAATATTTGGTTGAGTTTAGCAGATACTTAAGGAAAATCTGCTTTGTGCTAAAGGAGTAAAACTATTGATCCTCAGGGACCTCAGTGAATAATGAGGATTATGAATTGCTAATAATCTTGCAGTATCTTTTCCTTTGATGATGGAGACTCTACAATCAACTCAGGAATTAGCAAAACATATAGCTGCCTTATTGGAGACCAGTTTTTCCAAACTTATTCAAATTTACTACAGACATGTGACCAAATCTGACCAACGGGGAGTGAGTAGTAATAAAGAAAGTGACGTGTAGATTATGACTTCACAAAGGTTGCTTCCCTTCCCTACATCTTTTTTCTATCTTTGCAATGGCTGGAGGACAGCAATCGTTCTAATCACTTTCTTGGGCCCAGAGATGGATACACCACAGTTCAGATGTCATAATTACTCTGGACTGTTCTGCGGGAGAGAAATAAAATATTGATATAATTTATGCCACTATACTTCAAGGACTACCTCTCTTATTACAATGTAACATATTCAAATCAAGTAGGTTAACAAATTCAATATAGTCATTATGCATACCAACAAAGGAAGTAAAAAGGAGCCTCCTCTCACCAAAAGATTAGATCTAAAGATGAAAATTGGGAATGATAAATTACCTATAGGTCACTAAGAAAGCACATAGTAAGTCAACAATCCATATTTAAATGACCCTTCTGTTTATTCCTCTAGAATGCTGAGTCTTTAACTGCTTCACAAACAAGGTGTCAAATGTCTCTAACCATGTTAGTGAAGTTATTCATGTATTCTTCCTCCATGCTTTGCCTTCCCGCCTAGATTAATTTCACTTACTGGCTGTTCATGAAAAAGTAGTGATTGAGGGAAGGTGTCTAAGTGTGTTTGCTTAAATTCATTTATGTCAGATGAGCAAAGAATAGCCATGCATGAAGGTGGTCTAGAGGAAAAAGGGTTGAACTGAGACTGGGTGTGGGGCATGAAAATCTTTAGAGAGATCTTTTTTCAGAATTTTGCATGAAAAAAAAAAGAGTCTATTCATATCTGTAACATTACATAGAATTCATGATGTGTAGCTGACTAAACTTGTTGAGGTGCTTGGTTCTGTCTTTCTTGGATGTTGTTATACATTCTATCACTCATGGGAGTCTCTTCAGGGTTCATGATCAATCTCAGAAACCAAGGTCATCGACATATACTTTGTCCACCTATTTATTGCATATGTAAAGCTGGACTATCTAAACATACTGAACGAAATCCACTCCACAGTGTCTATAATCTATTATAACCACTTCATTCATCTCTGCAAGTAGCTCATTTTAAAAATCATAAATTTATTTCTGCAAAATTCTTTTTAAATGTTTGATTTTTAGGTGAAGATCACAACTAACTGGTAGATGCTTCTCTTACTTTCACATATCTACTTGACTTATAATGAGAATTGTGCCATTAAATTCACACCATGCTCCAGATACTCACTGAGAACTCACAGAGAACCCCAGAGTGATAACTCATTATACTTTCCTCTAGATAGCTCATTAAGTTGTTGTCAGAATTAAGAAAGTCCATTGTGTAAATCACCTACATCAATCACACAATTAGGGAGGATCATTTATCCTCCTTGAAGTAGACTGTCTTCAGATAATACCCTCTTATGGTCATACCCACCCCTGTCCCATGTGCCATTGCTTTCATCAGAAGGAGGGCATTCTGGCCCTTAAACTTAGCATAGCTGTATAATGCCCTTTAACAAAACAATAACAACAAAAACCAAATAAGCTAAAACAGCACTAGTCCCCTTCTGTGCACTGGAATGTTCTGGTTTTACTGTCTTGAGACCAGAAGAGAAGCATAGGCTTTGAATGCTGAGAAATCATGTGAAGAGACAAGGGAATCAGCTAGCCATTGGATGTTCTATCTATCCCGAGTCCCAGGCTGTGAAGCAAGCCACCTTGGCAACTTCTGTAGCTCCCATTTAGCCTTCCCACCTGTCCATCTTAGATTCTCTTTCCTAGCAGTCCACATAGAGCAGAGCTCTTGCATGCATCCAGATCCACATATGCCAAGCTCTGGATGATTTTTAGAACTGTGAGCAACTAAATGATTATGGTAATTTTAAGCTAGTACACTGGGAGCTGATTGAGTTCATAGCCATAGATAAAAGTAAACTTTGAGGAAACTCAAGCACTGAAATTTCGTAGGGAAGCCAGGATTTGAACTTAGGCAGCCCAGCATCAGACACCATACCTTTAACTACTATCCTGTATTTCCTGTCTAGATATAAACAAGGAGCAAAGCAGAATGAAAAGACATATCTAAAGCCACATTCTAAGAGGTAGGTACAAATAACGAAAGGGAGAAGAGAGTAAACAAAATGAAGACCAAAGCCAAGAATCTGAGGTCATGAAATCAAGAAAGTGTGTAGGATAGGACATAATTGTCAACCTTTATTTTTGCCCCGTAATTGCTGCCTGAGACAGTAGGACATACCTTTACTTATACCTATGAAGGCAAGGTAGAAGCTTAGTCTTAACTCTGAGTCATGTGTTTTAAATCACAGCTTACTCGTTTAAGCTTGACTGTGGTTTTGAACACATTTTTCAGCTATTCTGGGCCCCAGTCCATCTATTAGAATCCAGGAAGAACACAAATCTGGTGGCTGAGTGGCCCACAGGCACAGTTTTCATCTACCTCATTCTAATAGATGAATAACTCAGATAATACACTTTTCTTTTGAGATAGGGCCTCATGCAATCTAGTCTGGTCTCTACCTCTTTACGAACCTAAATCTAACCATGAAAGTCTGATCTTGCCATATCTGTGTCCTGAGTGCTAGGATTACAGTTGCATAACCACACCTGAGCTACACAGTGCTGGGGACTGATCCCAGGCTTTATACCAATAAAGACATGGGAGGGGTAAACTGAGGTTAAAAAAAAACAAACCTGCTAGCTCAGCAAAGTAACTTTATTTTCTTAACTATACACAAAATATCTGTTTTCAAGTCTGATCCTACAGTAAAGTGCTAGCTCTTTAGAAATCTCTTTCTATCTATGTCATTCTTCAGAGTTAGTCAGGTTTCTCTTGAGCACCTCCAGACCTAAGAGGGTTCCTTAGCCCTCTTTCCTAGAATACTGTTTTACCTGTGTCCTGCCAGCTGCTTTCTCTATCAAAGGCCCAGCTGCTTATAAAAGAAATCTCTAGCTCTTCCCCTACACCCTTGGCAGGCTAATCTATGCCACTGTCATGGTGGGGGACTTAAGTCAAGTCAGTAGGGCTGAACCATTTCACCTTTGCAGTGGGGAGGCTCAAGGCTATTTACCTGACTTTTCGGTCACAGAGCAAAGACCACAAGACCTATCCCAAGCAACTTGCCTTTAAATAGGCAGCAACCTTGCATTCTTTAGAATCCTTATCTGCAGAGGCTTTTAGAGACACACCCAAACCGCATCTCTTCAGGACACACCTAATTGCATCAGACAAATGCATTATCTATTTAAGCTGTTGTATTTTGCAAACAATTATGTTTTCTATGTACAATAAACACATATCCTGTAACATGCATGCCACTCAAGAATTCTACCAACCCGGCTAGCTCCCCCGCCCCCAAAGTTTCTTGGGTAAATCTCAGTGAATAGAAGTTATTATCTTGGGAAAAACCCTCCCAGCATCCTGTGTTTGGTCTGGTTCCATCTCTTTCCCAGTCTCTCTCTAAATCATCATGTCATTCAGCCACCACATGTCTGTCCTTCCTCCCACAGGGCTGCAGACTCCTCAGATTCACACCGCTCAGCTGTCATACCAGTTTGGCCATCAAATTCAGGAAACTGTCTTCAGCCCCTAACAGACTGCAGTATCTGAACCCTCCCCTGGCCATTTTCCAACCCAGGAAACTCATTTTATGCCCCTTGCCATGGGAAACAGTAAATAAATCACCTCTTGATCAAGGCAAAAGCACTCACAAAAAGGCCTTTTCCTTTTCTTTCTTCTCTGTCATCAATCTTTGTAGCCATCCAGATTATTTTTTTTCTAATGCCATCTAAGCTCTCCACTCCCATGGGTGTTGATACAATCTGCATGCTGTGCCTTGTTATATCCCAGTCTGCCCTCTCTTCCCATTAATTCAAACTCCTGGGCCAATAGAGTGGGATCCCAACAAGCCAACAGCTTGATGGCTGCCAGACGCTCTTGCAGGCACTCATTACTTCAACTGAGTCTGGGGTAAGGAGCCCACCCCCACCTGCAGATGCACACCCCTTTCCTGGCCTTTTACTTTCCAGGCTATGTACCTGCTCCTTGCAGTGGCCGTGATGGATTAGCTTTTACCTTAATTTATTCCAGCACACACACGGAAAGCTCAAAGATCCAAATGCCCTTGATTAATGGACCACTCCGATCTACCAGAGCTTTCATTTTTCACTCTTCATCAGTCTTACAAAGACTGAGCCATGATGTGCATATATCAGCAGCTTCCTGGACCACCAGAGGGTGCTGCCCTTTCCCAGGATTCCCTGAGACTCAGCTTGGAGCTTCACTATTTCAGCTAGGGTGTCTTCAAAACAATGCTTCACTCGAAGTTCTGACACACTGAATTTTTACTTCCTTTTGAAGGTGTCGTAGAAACTTAACTTTTAGAATATCCTCTAAGAAAACTTGGTCCAAGGGTAATGCCTCAAATGTTTTTTAAAGCATAAATAATCAGTGGCTTCCATCAAGAAATACTAGCAGCATTTCTGGACGGTCTCCATATATACAGAAAGGGCATTTTCTCAGTAGGAGGGGGGGGGAATAGAGTCCATTGACATTTACTCACTGTCTGAAAACCCAGGAAACATCAGATGAAAGTGCAATTCAAGACTCTCCTCAAAATCCATTTTCCTTAAATAGATGAGAAAGACACACACACAGAGAGAAAGAGAGAGAGAGAGAGAGACAGAGAGACAGAGAGACAGAGACAGACAGAGACAGAGACAGACAGAGACAGAGACATAGAGACATAGAGAGATAGAGACTGACACACAGACAGAGAGACAAAGAGGCAGATACAGATAGAGACAGAATTACTCGTCTGGCCATGCTATTAGAATATAATAGGGAGACTCAATCAATGAAAGTATCTGCAAAATGATGAAAATGATGTTTTTATCTTGCATCCATTACCCCAACACCCATAAGAATTACAAATTAGGGCTAGTAGCTGAGGGCGGGACATTCCTTGTTTAGTGACTGTAGGAGTTAGTATGAAATAGGATCTCTTCTTTCTTTGGCTCTAGAAGAAGATTGCACAGAAGGTGACAGGGGCAAAGAGGGACAGCCAGGCGGGCTGCTAACCTACTGGTACAGGGAATGAAGCACCTGTGTGGTGGTGATACCATGTCAGCCACTCAGGAGTAAAGAGCTCCATCATGGAGGGGAACTGTGAGAACGTCTGGGTCTTCTTCTGTCTTTTTTATTCTAGCCTGCCATACTTCACAAACACATTTTTCTGCCTTGAGACCATTATTCATATTAATACTTTAAGTTTTAATTTGATTTTATGTATACGAGTGTTTTGCGTGTGTGTATGTCTATGCAGTACATGTGTGCCCATTGAAATGTGTTAGTACGGTGTGGTCTATTCAAAGCAGTATACACTGAGGGACAGGAAGTCTTTTCTAAGTATAAACTGACAAACTATGAATGAAGTTATTTGCATAAAGTGAATACAAAACGCATTCTCTCTTCTTCAAGAGCAGATCAAAATGAGGCCAATATAACCAATTAGAAACACAGCAAAGCTAACCAATATACAAACGGATTCCTAAGTAAGAAAACCGCTATTTTCACCAATTTGTAGACTGAATTCACAATTAAGCTAAATCTAAATGATAAAAGAGAAATCATGACAGAAGAGAAAATAGGATCTTTCATAGAAGCACATTCATTCACTAGGTTGATTCAATTTTTTGCTTTAAATATTGAGCCATCTGCATGTCTCCAAACATACACCATCTAACTCTCTATAATGTATCACTTCAAACTATCAAATATTAATATTGAAGCAGTTGCTGACTTATGTACTCATTCATTCAACACTCATTTTTTGAAGGTTTATTGTCTGCTGAACCCTGATAGGGACAGTGATGATGCCTATTGTCTTAGTCAGGGTTTCTATTCCTGCACAAACATCATGACCAAGAAGCAAGTTGGAGAGGAAAGGGTTTATTCAGCTTACACTACCAATTGCTGTTCATCACGAAAGGAAGTCAGGGCTGGAACTCAAGTAGGTCAGGAAGCAGGAGCTGATGCAGAGGCCATGGAGGAATGTTCCTTACTGACTTGCTTCTCCTGGCTTGCTCAGCCTGCTTTCTTATAGAGCCCAAGACTACCAGCCCACAGATGGTACCACCCACAAGGGGCCCTCCCCCCTTGATCACTAATTGATAAAATGCCTTACCTCTGAATCTCATGGAGACGTTTCCTCACCTGAAGCTCCTTTCTCTGTGACAACTCCAGCTTGTGTCAAGTTGACATAAAACCAGCCAGTGCACCTATGAGAGGCATAGGCACAAGCTCTACCCTCAAGGCACTTGCAGTCTGGTAGAGAAACAAAAAAGTCTTCATGAAGAAACAGGGATGGAATTGTACTGGATGGGGATGCTCCCCCATAGGCTCAGATGTATGGCTACTTGGACCACCTAGCTGGTGGTGCTGTTTAGGGAGGTTTAGGAGGTGTTTGGCTCTACCGGAGGAAGAATGTCACTGGAAACAGGCTTGGAGGTTGTAAAGCCTTGCACCCGTTCTCTCTCTCTCTCTCTCTCTCTCTCTCTCTCTCTCTCTCTCTCTGTCTCTCTTTCTCTGTCTCCCTGTCTCTCTCTGTCTGTCACTCTCTCTGTCTGTCTGCCTCTTTTTCTCTCTGTCTCTCTGTTTCTCTCTGCCTCTGTCTCTGTCTGTCTCTATATCTGTGTCTATGTCTGTCTGTCTGTCTGTCTCTCTCTCTCTGCTTTGTGATCGAGGTTTGAAGAGATGACCCACTTTTCTCCTCTGCTTGTGATGCCTCTATTCTTTCCTGCCATGACAGACTCTTTATCCCTCTGGAGTCACAAGCAATATAAACCCTTCCTTCTTCTTAGTTGCCTTGATCTTGGTGCTTTATCACAGGAATAGAAAAGTGCCTAGTACAGGTATATAACTGAAGACAATAGTCAACACTGATCAAAGAGATTGTACCATATGAAAGTAGGTAAGTGCAGGGCCTTGTAGACCCCAAGACTAGTGACGAGTGCCTGGAACGTGTGAAATCACACTAACAGCTAGAAGATAGGCCAGACTGGCTCAACAGTGTAATGCTTTTTGATATGAAGTTTCTGCAGAAGAGGCTCCCCAATAGAAGCAGTGTTCAGAGATTGGGTAATAAAGGCTTGCCTCCAGGGATGCCTTAACCCACCCATGGATTCAGGTTCTAAACAGACTCTTTGGAAGTGGTAAGACAGTGCAAGCTGGGGGACTTCTCGAAGGAAGTAGGCTACTAGGACCATGTCCTGGAAAGATATATCTTGTCCCAGGCCTATGTCACTCTCAACTGTTTGCCTTGAAAGCACTGGCTTTTCCCCATCACGCAGTCATAGCACAATGCTTCTACCTTCCTTATCTCAGACCGGATGGCCATAAATCAAGAGAACCATGAATGAAAATCTCTTCAGTCAAGAGCCAACATATGACCTTCCTTTCTGGAGCTTGTTTCTATCAGGTTTCTTTGTCATAGCAATGAAATGTGTCACGTAAACAGGAAGTGTGTGGAAGATAATGATGAGAGCATTCAAAGCTGGAGGAATGGGATGCACACATAATGGTGCTGGGAAAGAACAGTTTGGGAAACTGAAAAACTCAGTCTCTCAGAGAGATAGGATATTTTTGAAGAGATTACTTAAAGATGAGGTTCTAAAGACAAGTAGAGGTCAGAGAGTAGAGGGCATGTGCAGGCAGTCCTGAGCAGTCCTGGCTTATCCAGAATCTCGGTTGGATGGGAACATGATGCCGAAGCAGAAGCCACCAACATCTCTCTTTTACATGTCCTCTGATAAAGGAGCACTTCTTCACTGGCTGTGCACAGTTGATCTAATGTGAACTCTCTATTTCTCAGCTCTTCCCCCTTCTAAGTAGCCATGACTTCCACACTAAGTACTCATGGATATCAGCAAAAAAGTGTACAACTTTTAGAACATTTTCTCAAAGCAAGATGGAGTTCCTTTTATCCACATCTTTCTTTTTACTTCTGGTTAGAAAGTAGTCATAATGATTGGACTAGAGCAGCCATCTTGGGCTACCAATGTGCCTGGGGATGTGTGTCAATACAAGAAATAGCATCATGGAAAGGACCATAGACCACCATGCCTCCCCTGGATGGATGGATTTGTCTTCTGAAATGCAAGAAAGAAGATATGAACCATCCTTAAACCATTGATATGTGTGAGATCTTTTTTTATTCTTGTCAAAATGTAGCTTAACCTGTGACTGACTATTAAATTACTTATTAAGTTAAACTCTTCTGTTGGACTTTTTTTTTTTTTTTTTTGAAATTGACATAGTCATAATTGAAAGTAAGTTTCACCCTGAGAACCCCAAGCTCAGAGAAAGGTATATTCTGTAAGTTAAAAGAAGAACCCATGTTTTTACAATTACTGCAATAACACTTTTTAAATGCCCATTAAAACAGAACCACTTTAAAATACATTTGTCAAATCATTGCCTATGTCTCAGCAAATTGGTTTCTAAGGAAACCAGCAACACATAACTTATAATATGTAGAAGCAAATAACCCCCCAGCCACCTGGGAGGTCAGGTTAGAACTCAGCAGTTAATGAGGACAGCAGAAGACACCAGCTCCTGATTCTAAAGATTATGTACAATTTAGGATTTTAGCTGTAGATGTCATTTAGAAATACTTAATCTGTTGATAAGAACAGATGCAGTCACAAACTCTTATCTATTTGCCCTCTAGTGTCCTAGGTACAGGGTTTCCTATACGTAAAGAATAGGACAAATCCAACCTCACTGCATCAGGCCTCCAGTAAAGACTGAAACATGGCGGGCTGAAGAGGACGCAGTGCTAATCATGACTGGAACCCCAAGCCTGAGCTGTTCAGAATAATAACGCATCAGGCACTTGAGAATCACAGCTTCCAGTCTCAAGTTAGATTAACTGTTTTGACAAACACCTCACTCCCTAACTTCTGAGCAGGGATTATGTCAAGTTGTTGACATGGGCATCCAACTAAAGTAGAATGTTTCTTCAATGCTTCCCAAGCAATACCCAAGTCTGAAAAGAGTGGGAACAATTGGTGCTCAAACATTTCTCTCTGGTCTTTGGTTTAACTCTGTGTGCATCACTAGGCAGAAAAGTGCTGGGAGAACAGGATTAAGGCAGACCAGTGGCTCAGGGGAACAGACTTTCACTCCTTGTGGTCAACAGTGGACTCTATTAGGACTCAGACCAGTTTGGGTCTACCTGATTTGCGCAGTGGGTGGTCACAGCATCGCATCCCTCTCTACACAGTATACTGTCCTTAATTTTCCCTCCTTTCCTCCAGGAGCAGCTATTCTGCAGCACTAGGCTGTCCTCAGAAGGACTGAGGAATGTGAAGGGGCAAAGTCAAGTGACTTCTGCTGCCACCTCTCCTGTCTTCTGAACTTGCAGGAAGGATTGTACCCAGCACCTGCTATGGGAACAAGAAGTGTAAAAGAGCAAGTCATGGAGTTAATCAATGAGCTCAGCCTGTGGAGGGACTAACTTTGCACTGGCCAGGCTCTGCATTCCTGATTGCTTAGTAAGGTCTGCCAGAACACAGGGAGAGAAAGAGGACACCAGACCCAGCTTTTGTCATTCCCTGGTTCATAGCTGGGAAAACAAAACAAAAACAAACAAACAAACAAACAAAAATAAATGGAAGGAGTCATACACTGGGGATTCTACCTAGCCCTCCTGGTTCTCAGTCTAGGTTTACTCTGCTTTCAGAAAAACCTCAGTGTACAATTGCCTAAGAATCTAGAAACAGCTCCCCAAATCTAACAAACGGGCTTTTGTTTTGTGCTAAATTGTATCCTAAGTTGTCACCCCAGACATGGAAGTGTAAACCATTCCAAATATAGTCAGTTAAACTCACATAGGAGGAAGGTGGCTCTGGTCTGAAGTAACATGGTATGCCATAGGAAGATGGTGTACATGGATGCACATGCACTATGTTGATGACATGAGAAGGGAGCAGTACATTAGCAAGCGGAGGAAGTCACACAGTGAGCAGATCAAAGGAGAGACACTAAGAAAGAGTCCCCCTTCTAGAGCCCGTGGAAGCATGGCTTGGGGATGGCCTGACTTTAGAACTCTATGAGCCATGGTTGGAGTCTAAACTTTCAGTGTACTAAGCTCCTCAATTTGTTCTAGTTTGTGTCAGTCTCCTCCGAGATATTTACATGGGTTTCATGTACACCATACAAGAAGAAGTACAATAATTTACTATCCAGAAAAATATAACCACCCATAAAGGACCTGGGACCTCAGGCTGTGGTCTTCTATATATGAGTTCATTGTAGCAGCGATAAAGGAGAGGTGAGATCACCACTCCCTTGCAGTTGGAGTTGAGACTAAATGAGATCATTCATCTTAAACCATACAGCAAGTAATAGAGAAAGAAATATTATTAATTTTTCAAGTTGACTTAAATACCAAGAGAAATAACAAGAGAATAACTCACAAACTTTACAGAAGTCTTAATCAACTTTCAACGACTCCCGAGTACCACCCGTTGCCACGTGGGATGACTTATGAAATCAAATGAAACTTGAGTTTCTCCGATACACATGCTGCATTTTCAATTACTCAAGAGCCACATGTGGCCAGGGCTGCAATATCCGATGGTGTGGAATGGGGCATTTCCAGCAGTGTGTTTCTACCCTCACTGCATTGAGCCTTGGATAGAGACTTTCCAGCACAATGAAGACTCCAAGTGTGTGCTGGTTTCCTTTCGGCTCACAAAGGACTTTCACCACCACATCCATAAATGGACATCTGAAAAGTCCCTTGATCAGCAGTAAACATAAAAGTTAGTTCTTATCACAACTTCAAACAGAATGCCTAGCTACCAAGAGCTTTCAACCACAGAGAAGATACCAGAAGCCAAGAGTTGGAGTACATATTAAATCACGTGGATACCAGGGAATGGATAACCTCTTTAGTGTTTTCCACAGAAATGGAAAAGGCTCTCAAATGAAGAGACAAGAACTGATGCAAACACATGTCAACCAAGCCCTCGATTCACTGCAGATTAAAAGAGGCTATTCTAGTATAGTGTGTTGGCTACGCAAATAATGTTTATGAGATTCAGCACCTGGGATGGATTAGAAGCCACATGGGAGGCCAACATGCAGCCAAGGCAAGTAAAACACAGCAGTGAGTGACAGAACAGAGCCAAAATGGCAATGGAGTTTACATGTGTCCAGTAAGATGGAACGGAAAGTGCTTTGTTCACCATAATTGGTCCATTGAGAAGACATTATGTAATAACCAGTCCAACAAGCACCCACGATGCCTCCAGTGTTGATAGATGTTCTACAAAGGACAGAATATAATGAACAAGCTGCTCCTGTTTCAGTCAAGAAGCAGAAATCACACTTTAAGAGAAAGCAAATCAGAATTAAGAAATAAGGTTAAAAGAAAAAACTCAGGGCAAGAAAACCAAAAAAGCCCAAGAGATTCCAGCAGATAGAAAATGCGTGCGTGTGTGTGTGTGTGTGTGTGTGTGTGTGTGTCTGTCTGTCTGTCTGTCTGTCTGTGGTTTTGGTTTTAATGAGAATGACCCATGGGCCTATATGTTTGAATACTTAGTCTCTCGTTAGTGGACCTATTGGGGAAAATTATGAGGTATGGCCTTGTTGGAGGACATGGGTTAATGGGGCCAGGCTTTGAGGTTTCAAAAGACTTATACCTACCTAATATGCCCTCTCTGCTTCATGCTATGGGTTAAGATGTGAGATCTCAGCTACCACTCCAGCATCATGTCTACTGCCATGCTCCTTGCTATGATGATCACGGACTCTTAGCCTTTTATTTTGTCAGCCTCAAATTAACACCTTCTCCTATTTTGCCTTGGTCGTGTTATTTTACTACAGCAATTACAAAGTAACCAAAACCCAGTTAACCAAAACACATACACCAAGATAACAATTTTTAAAAACCAAACACAGTGATTAAAGTTGAAGCCAGTGGAAGGCAATGCTATTATAGAATAAACCTAAAGACATTAAAATATCTTCATAGAAATGCTGATGATACTAAATAGCCTAATAACCCATTAATCAATGAGGTAAGCTTCCCCTATGAACCCAATGCATGATCAAGAGGAAAGAATGCACACTCAGGTTATGTGCGAAACACAGCTTTGAGTGTGCATGTGTGCTTGCGTGCGTATGTGTGTGTGTGTGTGTGTGTGTGTGTGTGTGTTTGTTTTCCAGAGAGAGAGAGACAGAGACAGAGAGAGACAGAGACAGAGACACAAAGAGAGACAGAGAAACAGAGAGCTCCTGGTGTAGCTTCTCAACAACAGACAGGAAGCTTTCACTCTTCAAGGTTCTAAGATTTTTCCATTCCATGCTGGTATTCATGGGAGTGGAGCATGAGTTTCTTGCTCTCTGTTTACTTGTGTAGCCAAGCTGAGTGGCTGGAGCCCTAGCAGTGGGCCAGCCACTGTAATGTGAATCTATGGGGTGAACTGGCAGGCAAGTAGGGATATAGAGCATGCTCTCCTGGATGACTGTTCCTATGGAGAAGGCCACATGTAATATCTGAAGGTCATGTGGCCTGAGCTGTAAGTGAGTTGCACAACCTTTCTCTGGGAATCATCTCGGTTTTTTAAGAAAATTATGTCCTTCAAAATACTGACAGTGGTGGCCTTTCTGCCAAAGTAAGAATTGCAATTTCATCTTAGCATCAGACAGAAGAAATGGCCTTGAAAGCTAAGCAACATGATGTGGGGGGGGGGGGTTAGAGGACAGGGAACTTCATGAAGGCTTCAAGTTTCCCTGAGCTATAGGCTACTGTTTAACTTGTCCTTACCAAGGCTACCTACAGTGAGCTTAATAACACTTAAAGTGGATGTCATTCTTCACATGGATGTCTAGACTGCACCACTAACATGTTTACTCCAGCCCCACTTCCCAAACTGTCCAGAGCAAGGACCCTAACCTAGACAGAGTGACACAATCCCAGTGCTTCAGAGACAAGGCAGTAGGATCATGAGTATAGACTAGCCTGGACTAGCTAGTGAATTCAAGAGTAGTCTGGGCTACATAACGAAACCATGTCTCAACAAACAAAACAAAAATATTGCCAACAAAAAGAAGGCAAAGCCTTTTGTCCAAGTAGGAATAAGAGACACGTTGGCTCATGCCCCATGTTCCAAACCCAAGCTCCTTCTGCATATCAAAAGGACATGCATCCCCCCAGCTTTAAAGACTTACTCTCTACTTCTTCTAAGAGAGGATGAACACATGAGTCACTGGATCCAGAACTGGCCTGTGGCTTGGACCAGGCATTGCCCTTGCATGAAGAGTGAAAAGTTGAGGAGTCCCTGGTTGCAGCACTTGGTGAATCTCTCTCTCTCTCTCTCTCTCTCTCTCTCTCTCTCTCTCTCTCACACACACACACACACACACACACACACACACACACACACACTTCCTACTTTGTAGGAAAGTGGAAATTTTGATGCGTATTCCAATGTAGTGTTGTTTTCCAGGGCTGACCCCAAGTAGAGCCTCATCACCACATATCCTTCTGAGGACGATGGGATTTGGGCTCTTTCTTCTGTGATTCTCTTTCCACCATCTCACACGCTACAACCCACAGGTAACTACAGCTTTCTACCTTCATTTAAAAGCTTCTTTCAGCAGCAGATGGGGACCATCACAGAAATCCACAAAAGGTAAGCATTTAGAGAACAAAAGGCGGCTCCACTTGATTCCTCTATAACACAGCACTACATGTAAGGCTCAGGGTAGATTGTGAAAGAGGAGGTAGAAAGATTGTTAAGAGTGAGAGACCCAAGATGTATGCTGTGAGATAGTATTTCTATATGTGACAGGGAGTTACACCAATGAAACCTTTACAACTTGGGTACCTGGATAAGACCTGCACAATGGCAACATCAGCTGACATCTTAATGTTGATGGAGAAAATCTCACAAAATCCTACCCCAAGGTGAGGAATTATAGTCAATTAATTAATGGTTTCTAAAAGAAGAAATGTGTCTTCTGCAGTGATGAGCCCTGATAGGTTATCTAATCCCGAATGGTTAGCCCTTATACATATGAGCAACTCTAAATGGACTCAGCAGATAGCATTTATGTACACTTATATGTATGTGTGTTACTGTCACAGAGTGCAAGGGATACAAGAAGATTGGAAGGAGAGTCTATGGGATGGAAATTATGTAAATACAATACTCACATGTGACATTCTCAAAAGGTAATAAAAACAAATGGCAAAAAGGCAAAATAAATGTTTCGTTTTTGTTTTTTTTTTAAAAAAAAAAACTCAGAGGCATTGACTCTACAAAGAATTTATACCAGTTCCTGGATCAGTATGGGACAGAGATAAGACTCTAGGTTTACTCCACCCACCCACACCTACATCAGTGGTCAAAATTGTGGTGTTCAAGTCAAAGACCTAGAATGATAGAAAAAGTCACCTTTATGGAGCTAACAATGTTAGAGGAAATCCACTCTGCCAAGAGCTTCCCAGAAGTCGATATTTGTTCCTATTGCAATTCTGAGAACTTAAACAATACCCGTACAGGTGTCTTACCAACTCGTGTAACAAGGCAAGTTCAGTTGTCCCCAGCATGACTAGATCTAAAAAGGAGTTTCTCTCGCCATCTCTTACTAGGCTTAGCTCTCTTCTGAAATGTCCATTCTCCAAAGTATGTTCTCTCCATTTGGTGCTAAAAGTAGACCCTGACAATGCTAAGCATATTTATTCATATGTAAGATCTTGGGGATAGGTACAGTTCTTGCCTGGTAATTCCAGCAAAAGTCCCTAGAAAAGTTTGACTTGCCTAATTTAAGTGAAATGTCCATTCCTAGGTCAGTCGTTAAAATGAAAGGAAATGTGAGCCTGAACTGATCTTGAATCTCAAGACCACTTTTAGACCCTGATAAGAAGGATGAGTAAAAAGTACCTAAAAAGAGTGGGAAGTACATGTGGTTTTCCAAAGAAATGAAAGGGCCCGTATCTGATGAGCAAATACCAGATGGATCCTAGACAGGTCCTTTGAGGAGCGACTTGATAGATAGATAGAAGTGAGGAGCGATAGATAGAAGTGGGACTGTTTTTAAAAGGGCATCCTCAAACCATAGCACTGACTTCCCCTGCTGCGAGTGTTCAGCCATTACTCATAGACAGAACTAAACCAAGATCCAGGAAAACTGGGCTGCATCAGTTAGAACTGATGTGAAACCGATGATTAGTTCCCTTTCACTGGACATCAGAGGCATCCCAAAGCACTCCCAAAACTAAATCCTAAGCTGATAAATAAAAAACAAAAAGCCTACGCACCTACTCTTCATCTCTAGCTTAGGTAACATCAGGAAGAAATAGAATTAAGAAATAGATTGCCAGTTTATATCCTCCTTTAGGACAAATGAAAGCATTTCAGGATTTCAAACTGATGGGAATTGAAAATGGATTCTTGTGGCTCTGCAATTAAAATGGTAAGAATTTCCTAACATCAAAATTTAGGGATCTTTAATGGCCAGAGCGGCAAATGTTATGAATATTCATAGCTGCATCAGAATTAATAGTTAATTTTTAAAGAGCAATACTATACTTGCAGAGCACAATGAAAAAATTTTTTCACATGTGCCTGTGCCTTCCCTAGCCTGTAGGCATGGGAAATAAGGTCAAAGGCATATTTCAGAGCTGCAGACATCTCTCTCTTGCTTGAGTTTCCAAAGTAGCTCTCAAGTTTCTTCAAAGGTCTATTTCACGAACCAGAGCTAAAATGTAATGAGGAAAAGCTGAAAGAAAAGCCCTATCCCAGGGACTTCAGGTGGCTTTGGAGAAGTATGTTAATGACGAGGTTGACATCAACATCTGTTAGCACCTTTCATAATGCCCCCTGTAAAATCCACTTAACTCTTGGCATCTGCTAGAAAGGGATTCTTGAAGTCCAGCAACTGATAGATGCTCTACACATAAGCTCTGAGGGCCTCTGATGGAGTAAAACCTAAGAAAAATATGCCAGAGTGAAACTCTTCATGCTGCCTTGTCCTGCCCTGAGGGAAAACGATGACTTAATCCACACTGGCTAAACCTCAATAGAATGAACCGTGGATGAGGACCTTGGGTCAAGCCAGGACAAAAGAAAATGGCATCTGTTAGTGTTTGGGAATGGTGGATTCCTGGGCACTTTTATAAACAATGCCAGCATTGAAATAGGGCTGGTCTCTTTTTCCCTTCAGATATAAACATTATGCTTCAAACCTTAATAATAGGAACCAAACCTCCTGCCACACTGCACAGGGAAACATATCCACTCTATTTGTTTGCTATGGAGAATCCAGTTAAAAACACAAGTATCCTTACAAAGGCAAGAGATTAAAAAGTACATGTGCTAATTGGTGTGTTGGATAGCCAGCAGCTGAACATTATGTAGTTGCAAACCCAGTGAGCTTGGCAGAATCATTCTTCTCACTTGGCTTACTCTTTCTACAAATCCAAGCAATCCAACAGTGTGTAAATATTTTTTCTTTTACTCATAATAAAAGACTATCTGTGAGTATCTTTGTAAAACAAAAAGAACTACACAAAGAATATTGTGGAAGATTATAGAGGCAGTGTGTGTGTTCACACCCCTTAGCTTGTACTTTTAGCTCACATACACTGAGTACATGCTATATACATGCTATATACATACTATATACTATATATAGTATATAGGCTAGAGTAATACTAGGATTCAGAATACATAAAGGAAGTTCGACATGAGCAAAAGTGCATAAGCAGAAGATAAACAAATAAGAATCCCCTCACAGTTGGAAGAAGGGGATTAGCAAAGAAATGGAGGCAAATTTCACCGGGCAAAGGGTGTCTGACTAGGAAAGGGTCACTGGGTAGGTAACCTTTGGCCTTTGAGAGTCAAGTAAGAACTCACCAGGTGGAAAGTGGTGTTGAGTGGAAAGACGGAACAAAGAACAGGGTGCACATTCTAGGCTGAAGAAGACTAGTTGACTTCATCTCCAATTCCAGCTCTAATTGATGGGGAGTGGCGCTCTAAGTATGGTGATGACAACAGCTGTGGGTGTAGCAGAGAGCTTCATCATCCCCCATGACCAGCCACCCTGTAATTCACTCACTCCACCTTGATTTGACTCCCACTGCCATGGACAGTTCACCTACATGCTGCAAGCTCCCCAGTTTCAAGCCTGTGCAGCTTTCTGCTTCTCTGACAGAGATTTGGATTCTATAGAAACCCAAAGGCAAAGTAGATAACAAGTATACAGGAACTGAGGATACCATAGAAGTTAAATAAATGACAAATGGGAGAAAGTGAGCAAAGACACAAGATTTCTTTTCCCTAGGTAAGATGGTTCACATGTGCATCCTAAAGAATCCCAAGTGGTTTGCCAGGGGAATGGGCCCAGTTGCCTACACCATAGCTAACTCCCCAGGATGCCCTTTATGAAGCTCTCTCCTCTCACACATGGACCTCCCTCCCTCACCAAAGGATCCTGAGACCACCGTTCAAATGTTTCACCACAGTCATCTATTGATATGTAATTACATAAAGTCACTCGGAAAAAAAAAAAAAGCATTTATTGTCTCCTAGAGTCCCTAAAGTCAAGAAATACATTAATGCTACATTATGAGGTCTGGCTCAGAACCTCTCAGGTCAGAAGGTTCCAGTCAACTGAAGATGGATTTGGTGGATCTAAGATGGCTCACTCAGATAACTACCAATCTGGTGCTATTGCTGACAACATGCCCCACCCTGTGGGCTTCTCCTTGAGATTGCATGAGAGTCCTCAGGATGTGGCCTTGGAATCTTCTAGATGAAATAACCCAAGGCTGCAAGAAAATACTCATGATGGATTTTAAGACTCAACTTTAAAACCATACACTAGCACTTGGTGATATCTTGTTCAAAAGGCCAGCCTCATGGAATGTGAGGGGAAATAACACCAGAGTGAGGGTACACATAGGAAGCTTGGAACTCTGAAGGACATCTTAGCAGCAGGCTAGCATACTTTACCTGTGGGTTTCACAGGAAGCTTAGTCCTAGTCCATTGCTGATTGACATGACAGTATTCCCAGGTATTCATACAGACTTGGGATCTAGCAGCCTGATAGAACAGTATTTAGCCTCTTAAACTTCAAATTGAGGTCTCAAACTGTATTTTTCTTTCTAGGTTAGTTCTCCTAAAATTAAGACAATTCCAAATTCCTATTGTTTTCCTTCTGAGGACTCTCCCATTGCACAGAAACGGGATAGTACCTTTCCATCTTATACAGAAGTAAGAATAAAATAAGAAATAAGAATAATCTTCAGATCTTTCATTTGTTTATGACAATGCTCAGTTCCCTGTCACCAACATATGTACAAAATTCTAAAACTGTGGTTCCTTTTAATTGGTAATTTATATACATTCTTTAGCAAAAATGAGAGACATCTGGAGACAACCTCAATTACTCTTCCGAATTACTGTGTTAATATCTACATGGGAATTTTACTTTATAAGTCAAAAATAAACAAAGAAGTTGTAGCCCCAAATTCTTTAAGATGTAGAAATGATGCCAGATAATTCAGCTTGCGGATGACTATTCAAA
The DNA here is from genome assembly GCA_019843965.1 of Rhynchomys soricoides. Lineage (NCBI taxonomy): Eukaryota > Metazoa > Chordata > Mammalia > Rodentia > Muridae > Rhynchomys > Rhynchomys soricoides. Next base: position 2,506,431 of record JADRCH010000186.1, read on the forward strand.
GCCTTCCTCCATTGTCTTGGTGTGATAAATCAAAGATAAATATAATAATTCAATGTATGAAGATCTCATGTGGCTCAAAGAGGTTCATCAGGGAGAAAGAGTTATGCTTGCTCTATAGCTCAACCTCTTCCTGAAAAATGACTTGTCAGTCTATAAATGAGCAATTCGCACCATTTGTTCTCCGGGAACATTTAAATTACAATCCACTTTTACAATTACACTTCATCATGTGTGCCACATTGCTTCTATCATCCTCATATAAGTATGTGATACTTAAGTCAGTAAGCAACAAGTAAACTATAAATGCGCATATGAATATATAAATTAGAATCTTGAGGTTCAAACTTGAGATATTTCTTATGTATTCTCTTCCTTTTAATGCATCTTGTTATTTCTAACAGCAGGACTCAACTCATCAGGATTCTTTCTGTAATATATTCCCCCGAAGTCAAAGGTATGGAACTGTGTTAATGTTAGTAGTAAAATCAAATGTGAACATTAAGTGAAGGTATTTGCTTGAAAAGAAATAGACCAAGGCAACCACAACAAAAAAATATGTGTTTGGCTACTTGAAAGCTAAACCGTTTCAGTTGCTGAAAGACTCACCTCTCTAGTTGTTCAGAATCTTTTATTGACATTGAGCTAGGACTTAGATGGTCTCTTTCAAGGAGTCACCAATTTCCCTTTAAGATACTCTCCAATGTAAGTAAGGTATTGCTTAAACCCTGGGCGCTTTATTTAAGATGCCAGGGAGACAGATTTTAATTAATTTAATCACAGTGAAATTTCACAATCTAAAATAATTAGCAGTACTCAGCAGACAAGCCATTATCTGTTCAAGGTAATCAGTAGAGAGTGCCAGGCTGGACAGTTAAGGATCTAAGAAGGGCCTTTCACTGTTGATGAAGTATAAAGCATGCAGGCCTGTGTTGATCTGCATCTCTGTGTTTCTGCATCTCTGCCAACCCAAGCTCTGCATATAACACCAAAACATTTTGGCTGTACATATGAGTGAATCCTATTTCCAGATGGTATTTGGGGAGAAACTTGCTTGATTGATGCAGTCTATAACAGGAATGTGTAATGATTATGTCTTATGTATTAAGATTGTTGTATTACAAAATGCTTTGGCTCTTTTAAAGCTGTAAGTTAGAAAATATTGACTCTGCTGAGTCATCCTTCCACAGAAATCCTGAGAGCACTGACCAAGAACAAGTAAAACATGTTTTTATTTTTCTCCATTGAAAAACAGCTTTGGGGAGGTGTAATTCACATAGCAGAAGAGATATCTTTTTAAAGCATATGGTTCAGTGCTCTAGTTCATTCACCAAGTTGTTCAACTATCACCATCAATTCCAGAATATGTGTGTGTGTGTGTGTGTGTGTGTGTGTACACATGTGTGTATGTGTGCGTGCTTGTGTTTGTGTGTGTGCATATGTGTGTATGTGTGTGCATGGGTGAGCATGCCTATATATGTGTGTACGGAGACCAGGCCAGAAAGGGCATTGCATGTCCTGCTCTATAACTCTCCACCTTAACTCCCTTGAGTTAAGTTAGTAAATCCAGAGCTAGGCTGGTGGCCAACAATTCCCAGAGATCTTCTAAATGCCACGGCACGACACTGAGATTACACTCGTGCATGCACCAAACACAGCTTTAAAATATGGGTTCCTAATTCAGATCCCCAGCGCTTGCATTAATGAGGACTTTTAAATCACTTCTAAAGGAATCCCCATATCCCACCTCTCATCTTACCTTCCACCTCATCCTTGGCAACAGTTAACCTGTCTCTATTTTCACATTTACCTACCTTGGGTAATTTATACATATAGAATGCTGCAATGGGTAGCTTGTCCTGAAGGACTTCTTTCACTTTGCATAATATTTCAAGGTCATTTTATAAGGCATGGCTCCACTTGAACATTTTATGACCAAATACAATTCCATTGTATACACATGATTTACTATGTTCCTTCACCCATTTAATGATGGATATTTGAGTCATGCCCCTTTTTTGGTTTCCATGAATAACTTTCCAAACATTCATTTAAAATTTTTTTGTGTATGAATATATATTTCCAATTTTCAGAGTACATGTATTGCTTTAGAATTTCTGGGCCATATGATACCTCTACCTTTAAAAATATCAAGATTTTCTTCTAAGTGTCTACATCAGGGGTTCTCAACCTTCTTAATGCAGTTCCTCATGTGGTGACTTCCAACCATAAAGTTATTTTATTGCTACTTCATAACTGTAACTTCACTACTGTTGTTAATAACAGTGTAAATATCTAATATGCAGCACCCAAAGAGGTCACGATCTACAGGTTGAGAGCTGCTGGTCTACATTTTTGTATTGCTACCAGCAATATGTGAGAGTCTGTTTCTCTTTGCATCTTTCCAAATACGTGTTACTGCCTTTTTTATTCTAACCAACCTGGTGGGTGTCAAACAATAGCTTAGGTAGTTTTAACTCATGTTTCCCTGATGTCTACCTGTGTTGAGTATGTTTTCATGTTTTTTGGATATTTGTGTGCCTGTTTTGAAGGAAAATCTATAAAAACTCTTTGTCAAGTTTCTTTTTACAGTCAACTTATAAAAATTATTTAATGATTTGGGAATTATATCTTTATTCAAGATTTTGTTTGAAAATATACTCTCCTGTTATTTGTTTTTTAACTTTATTAATGGTATCCTTTAATGTAAATGTTTTTAATTTTGATGGTGGCTAATATTTATGTGTGTGTTGTTGTTGTTGTTGTTGTTGTCGTTACTTATTATGCTCTTAGCATCATTTCTAAGAAAGTACATCATTCTGATTATGTAAAAGTGAATGTTAGTTCTAATTCTTATACCTGTGCTCCTCTGTGAGTTCCCCTATTGAGCGATATGAGACATAAGTGACATGAGATTACGGCACAACTTTTTTCTTTTTTATACATCCATTTATATATGTATGATATTTTTAAGGACCATTTTCTTAAAGACCCTGAAATATCTGGACACTCTTGTCAAAAATCAATTAATCAAAAATGTTAAGCTTTTTCTCTAGACACTCAATTCTACCCACTGACCTATGCTTGTGTGCTTAAGGCAGAACTGCGCTGTCGAGATCACTGTAGATGTTCAAAAGATAGCAAATGAGAAAGTATGAATTCTCCAACTTTCAAGACTGTTTTAGCCTTTCTGGGCCCTTTGCATTTCCATCTGAATCCTCGGATCAGCTGTTTCATTTCTTTAAAGAAAGGAACCTTAGGTTTGAAAAAGATTTCCTTGAACCTGTAGAGCAACTTGAGGAGTAATTGTTATCTTAACATTAAGTCTTCCAATTCAATAGTCATGGAGTAAATTTCTACTTCTTAAGGTTGTCCTTAACTTCAATCAACGATGATTTTAGTATTCAACAACACGGCTCTTTTCTTTTTTTTGATTTTTGTTTGTTTGCCATTGAGTTCATTTGGTGTTGGCCATCTACTGCTGGCCCTGGGGCCTGCACTTAAGAATGGTTTGTATGCCCAGTGAGACTCTATTGACTGTAGCTGATCTTTGGCTACTTTGTGGAGTCTTCTTTCTTCCACCCTTATCCACTTATCCTTTCAACCTCCTAACACTAGGTAGAATAGGAAGGCAACGGAGCAATGTCATCATTAGACTACTTCCGGTTCATTAGGTGTATCAAGTTCTTGGGGCAAGTTTGATCTTCACCACAACCAACAACAATCAGAAGCAACCAAACAACAACCAACAACCCATTCCTGCTCTTGGGACCCACTGAAAAGTCCTCAGAATTCCAAACATCACACAATCACAGAGACTGTCTGCCTCTGGCAAAATAATGCCCCTGATAGAGCACAAATCAAATCATAGTCAGCTGCTGTGGAGAATCTGAAGCCTTCCCATATCTCACACCTGTAATTAAAATGAAAATATATTCTTATAGTATTTCTGTTCTTTCAAAGAAACTAGAATTGTCACTACAATTGACAAAAACTATTTTTGCATTTTTGAGTGGCTATCAATTAGAGATAGTTTCTGGGTTAGGGATGGGACTTCTCACAGTGCTGAGACCCAGTCTGCTGGAAACCCCAGTGCATATTGCCACAATTTCTGTGAGTTCATATGTGCTTTGGTAGTGCTGTTTAGAAGGCCTTGTTTTCATGGTGCTCTCCATCCATTCTAGCTTTTATAGTCTTTCTGCCTCCTCTTCCACAAAGTTACCTGAACTCTGAAGGAAAATATTTGATGGAGATATCTCATTTCTGATTGAATCTTCCAAAATTTCTCACTCTCTGCACACTGTCTAGCTGTGGATCTTTGTATTTGTTTCCATCTATTGCAGGAGAAAGCATCTCTGATGATGGCTGAGCAAGGCACTGATCTATGTGTATAGCAGAATGTCATTACAAGTCCTTTTATTGCTATGTTCCTTTAGGATAACAGTAGTATTTGGTTTTCCCCTAGGTTCCCAGCCTATATAGTTCTAGGTTCTTGGACAACTGAGCAGTGTCGGGGCTGGGTTTCATCTCATGGAATGGGCCTTAAATCAAATTAGATATTGGTTGGTTACTCCCATGAGCTTTAATGCCACTATTGCACTAGCAAATCTTGCAGGCAGTTCATCACTGTTGATTGAAGGGTTTGTAGCTGGATTGATGTTTACATTTCTCCCTTGGTAGAGTACAGAATACCTTCCAGTACTACAAACACTAGTCTGTAGGAGTGAAGGCTCTAGGTAAGCACCAGCTCAACTTCTCTGTGTTCAGTGAGTTGTATAGGTGTTGTCTTCTACAATCGGGCATTACTGTCAGTTTGTGGAAATCAAGCAATATTTCATCAATAGCCTGAGTTGTTTGAGTATTCCCCATGTGTACCCCTTTGGTCAACAACCCAGTTAAACATAATCCATTCTCAGTGTTGATTTGGTGATTAGAGATTTCCAGTTGGGGCTCCATCTCCCCCATTATTTAGGAATTTCATTTAGATTGTCTTTTTATATGTATATATTTAAGAAGCTTCTACTCTATTACATTCCACATGACCTTACAAATGGCCCTTATGTTTAGTTGCCCATTCTTGTATTCTGCCCCTTGTTTCCCTTTTTTCTCTACCATCCCATAATCCTCTGGTCTTCCACAATTCTTATGTTAAATTTGTGTCTAAAGTGTGATTCTCCTTGATTAGCTTCCACATTGAATGACTTCCTTAATTTCATTTTCAATGTATATACAACACTTGATCTTTTAGCCTACAACTTAGCTGGACTCATTTATTAACTGTATTATTTTTATAGTACTGTGACCATAAAGCCTGACAGAAACAAGAAAGAAAAGATTTCTTTGGATTCACAATTGCAAAGATCCTCAGTACATAACCAAGAAGATCAGTTCATGGCTGTGGCACTGAGTGGTAGATAGGGGCTGTTCATGCCATAGTAAAACAGGAAATAGAAAGCAGAATGGTAACGATAGGCCAAGGATAAGCTTCAAAGGCTGATCCTTAGGGAGCTGCTTCTACCAGCTAGGCCCAGTATCCTAAAGTCTCCATCACTTTCCAAACTAGTGTCACAGCTGGGGACCAAGTTTTCAAACATAGGAGCTTAGTAAGGTATTTCACATTCTAACTATAACTTTGACTAAAATTGTTTTCTGACATTGTTTTTCATTGGAATTTCTGGAGCCCTTTAGTATCCAGGACTGAATCAGAGCCATTTAATGACCCTATAATGTGTCTATAATGATCCTATTTCACAGGTTTTAAGATCTGGGGGAAAGGGTGTTTGTTTTGATTAGTTTGGTGGTGGTGGTGGTTAGTTTTTGTTTTCTGTTTTGGTCTGGTTTGGGGTTTATTTATGGTCACATAACTGCAAAATTACAGTCTGAATTTTTTTTTATGCATCAAGCTTTTTGTCATTGATAGTACAGACCTCAATATGCAACTTTCAAGGTTATGTGGAATATAAACATTTATGGAAAGCACTGTATGAAACAGCAACATTTCAACATAATTATTATATTTCACCATGCACTCCACAGCAACTGATTGCCCCTGGGAAATCCATCCTTATAATTTCCAAATATGATTGGTGGTATTATCAGAAAGATGCAGAAAATATTCCTCCTGGGTATGACCAAAAAATGGCACTTGATCTGTCTGTATTTATAACCCAGTTACTTAGACTAATAGCTGCTATGGAGTGGAGACTAATAAAATCCTCAACCCAGGACGATATCTGAGATGGAATATTGATGTACCACATCCCTTTGTTTTTTGGATTCACTAATGGCTGCATGTTATGAGAGTAACCTGAACCCAGGGCGATATCTGAGATGGAGTACTAGTGTACTATGTTCTTTGTTTTTGACTCAGCTAATAGCTGAATGAAATTTGAATGCCTTACCTAAACAAAGGTAGTTCAGTGTTACTATTTATACTGAAATCAGCCTAGAGCTTAACAACAAATTTTTACAATAGAATCCAACAAATATATATATCCAGATAGCAAGGCCTGACATTGAAAACATCACAGTCACTGCATAGATAGCATCGCTATCTGTAACCAGTAGAAAAACTTTCTTTCTTGGAGCATGTGGTAATTCCCAAGATTTGAGCAAAGAAAGTTTCTCTCCGTGCTGTTAAAATCTAATTATCCTTCTCAGTGTGAAGAATCTGGCAGTTCTCTGCTGTCCTTTTGTCTGAACTAACATATTGGATGCTTAGGTTGTGATCTTGCAGCAATCCTGCTTCGTGTTGAGCTCTTTCATCTTTCAGATGGCTTTGGGCATCTTTCTCTGTGTCAGGAACACAGCCATCCATTTCACAAATGAGGCCAAATGATGACATTACTCGGCCTTCCTTTCACAAGTATCCTTCCTTCTCATGCCAAAGCAGGGGAAGTTTCAATGGCATCGGAGGCTGACAGACTGTGTCTGTAAATCTTCTCACACGATGGAATCAATACATGCTTTCAAAAAAAGCCAAAGGGTCCCCGTAAACTAATAAGCTGTGTACACCAAGGGAACGAGCTGTTGGAGGGTTTCAGTCGAGGACCGCCTTATTATTCCCCCAGTCTGTTTTCCTGCCCAGACCCTGAATTCTAACAAGAGACAATTTTCTTCAGAAACAAGGAAGGTAATTCTTAGCCACTGTGACCTTGGATAAATTTCTTAAGCCTTATTGGTTTGAATCTTCATATATGCAAATAAGAATAACAGTACCTCTCCAGCAAGTTGTAGAATAAAATACTAACCCACCCAGTACCTGGCTGCTGGCTCCTGGCTCCTACTCAGTGTCTGGGTTACTTTTCTTGTTGTGTTGACAAGGGAGCAACCTGACAAGAAGAAACTTCAAAGAAGAAGGACTTTTGTCTTATAGTTGCAGAGGATACTGTTCATCATGGCAGGGGCTATATGGCAGCAAGAAGTGGTGGTCAGATGTATCCATCAGGAAGCACAAAAGTGATGGACACCGATGCTCAGCTCACTTTCTCCTGTTTGCTCAGGCCCAGACCCGTCCTGTGGAATTGTTCTGCCTTCAATTAGGGTGGGTCTTCCCACATCACTTAGCCCAATAACAAGATAATCCCTCACAGATTAATCCAGAGATTTGTTTCCTTGGTGATTGTAAATCTCATGAAATTGGCAATCAAGATTAACCACTGAAGTGCCAAATAATGGGACGTTTTGAAGATGTCTTAGTTTTACTTCTTGTTGCTGTGATAAAAACCAGGCATGACCAAAAGCAACTTGGGGAAGAAAGAGTTTTATTTGGTTTAAATTTCCAGGTCACAATCCATCTAGCTTCTGCTTAACTATCTTTCAAATACGTCCCAGGACGACCTGCCTAAGGATAGTACCACCTAGAGTGACTGGGCACTCCCACATAAAGAAGCCATGAAGGAAATGCCCTACATGTATGCCCACAGGCCAATCTAATGCATGCAGTTCTTCAGTTGAGGTTTCTTTTCCCTAAGTGTTTTGGATTGACAACCAAGGTTTGCCATCGCAGATGGTAATCCCAGTGATCATGACGATAGAGTGACACATGAGTATAGAGAAAATGACATCACAATTTACCTCAGAATCGATGGCTTCTCTGACACTCTCCTCTCTGTCTTACATTATTTAGTCCCTTTCACACAAGGTTGTATCCCTCCTAGCTGGAAACAAAGCATCAGTTTAGTAAGTATAAGTGTATGCCGTATAAAGAGAATGCAGTGAGTGAGCTACTCACTAGCATGGCCAGAGATGATCATGTGCCTGTGTCTTATCCAAATCAACTGAGTGGACAGAGAGAGAGGACCAAGTTTTTTAAAAAGGAGAGCAGCTAGTCATCTGGTGCTGACCTATAATCCCAGCACTCTGAAGGCTAAGGCAGGAGGTTCACAAGCTTGAAGCCAATCTGGGATATTTAGTATGACTCTGTCTCCAAATGAAAATAAAAATGAAAGCAAGAGTGGGGGTGTAGCGCTGCAGTAGGAGGTTACCTAGCACGAAGAGGTGTGGGGTTTGATCCTCAGCACTGCAAACAACAGTAATAATGAAAAGATACAGAACAGAAGCACTAACAACTAAATTCCCAGTCTACTTAGAGAAATGTCCTTGATTTGCAGAAACATTACAGTGAGCACCTCTGTTGCACCAGCTGAGCCATGCAGAAGTTCTCTGGGTCTAGGTGGTCAGACTTCTGGATATACACCATGGATAGCTCCATCCTCCATCCACTTCTTAATTTAGTAGATTGATTGCAATGGACTACCCAGAAGTCAATTACTTCTTTGCTAGAGTTATCCTGCTTAGTAGGTAATAAAACTCTCTTGAAAACCAAAATATTGAATTCCCACTCACTGAGGAGTGTGTGTGTGTGTGTGTGTGTGTGTGTGTGTTTTGAAGAAAATAAAAATCTTACACTTCTAAAACTTAAATTCCAAGTTCTTTGTGATTGTTGGACTCAAAAGTCCCAGTGCTTACACTGGGACTTTTGACCCCACAAAGACACAGAGACTGAGAATGATGCAGTAAGCAGGAGGTCTATTGAATCCAGTGCACTGGGGCCACCCTACCAACAGGGCAATGGTGACTCTGGGTTAGCAAGGTACATACTTTTTATACACTTTTTTGGGGCAGAGCTTGGCAATAGCATGAAAGGGTAGGCCCACGTTGGTGGTTAATTTTGAATTTTTACATGATTGGAGGCCCACGGTGGTAACGTCAGTCACCTGTGGCTTCAGCCTGTCCTTAACAACAGAGAATTCTGTCCATTGTGTGGGGCCTGAGGCATATCTGTATCTGGCCCTGCTGTCTCATTTTATAATGGTTATCTTTGGTCCTTTCAACTGTCTGGAATGTTTCCTGGCCTAGCTCATCAGCAGCCTTTTGTCTCTCAAGGTCTCACAAGATCAGGGCCTGATTTTTATTTATGTTTTATTTCAAAGACACAGGTACTGTTGATTTGCATAGTTTGCTTTCTGAGCAGTTAATATTTGGAGTAGTCTGGGCGAGAAAAAAACATTCAAGATTGCTTCACACAAGTCACAGTATAGCACACCCAGCCCTCATTCCAGAGAGCCCTGCTCACTGTGAAAGTCTATTAACTTCTTCATGAGTGGTTCTATGAAAACAAGAGCTATAAAATTAGAAAGCTTAGCCTTTCTACAAAATTCTCATGTTTTTAAATGCGAGAATATACCCAGTTAGCTGTAAAATTCTTCCACCATTTACCTTGAGGTCCTGCCACTTGGGTATCTACATGTTAGAGACTATACGTAGTTGTATGGGTGTGAGGGACAGGAATGTCACTGCAAACGTGAGTGTACTAGATCAGCACTTGTGCAGTTGGCTGGGTTATGTATAATACTATTTCCTGAATAGGTAAGCCTATTTCATCCTTTTTAGATACTATAGAGGATCATACTACACAGCAGTTCTCAACCCTTGGGTTGTGACGACCCCTCTAGAATGGAAATGTTTTCCCATCTCCCATAATTAATTTGAAAACTGTGCTATCTTCATGTAAACTTGCCTAAGGAGACATATATTTTATCCATAATGATAAATGCTGGCAGTAAATATTGAGTGAACATAATTCTGAAATACATTATAGCAGGTCAAGCCTTGTAAATTTGGGGGGGGGGGCAGGCAGGACAGTGGCTGTGCTTGTTGCAATCTTTAGCTTTGTTGACCATTTTGAGCATTTGTTTTCTTTATTCTTTAGATGAATACAAGTGAAGGGAGACCTTAGGAAGATCTCACCATAAGACAGTAACAGAATCTGGTGAGCCGCTCTCATAGCTGTCACAGAGCTGTGGAGCATAAGCAAGTGAGCTAAGGTGGCAGAGGGCAAGTGGCTGGACACTTACACTTTTAAAATCACAGGCATTCAGATCAGTTTTGAGAACTAAAGAGAAATGTTTCTGAGGAACATTCTGCTCATGCTGAGAGAGTTTTCTTTTTAATCGATTCAGTGTATAAAGTCAGTTTCTACATTAGCATGTTAAGGACCATGTAGTTTGGACCATATTTGAGTGTTTAGTCTCTCTGTGTGTCTGTTCCCTGTGGATCAGTATATTAAGTTCTCAGCTACCTCTTCAGAGCCTTGCTTGTCTGTTTCCCACCATGATGATCATGGACTAACTCTCTAAAACTGTAAACAAGCCCCAAATTAACTGCTTTCTTTTGTAAGGAAATAAAGATCACACTATACCATCTGTTTTCAATCGGTGAATGGCAACCCTTTTGGGAGTAGAATGACCATCTCATAGGGGTCACCTGAGACCCTCAGAAAATATAGACATTTACATGTAGTGGCAAACTATTCTCTTATGAAGTAGCACCAAAAATAATTTCATGGTTGGGGGAGCACTGCAACCTGAGGAACTGTATTAAAGGGTCGCAGCACTGGGAAGGTGGAGGACCACTGCTCTGTACTGTGCTCTTAACTTGGTAGCATTTGAAAACTTAGTTTCAAATGTTGATTTTTAGCTCACAAAAAAATAGGGCAGTAGTGAGAATTCTTTAACAAACACATTGCAAATGTGGACTCAAATGTTTCTTGACAGTGCGTATGAGAGAATGCTTTGGAGAAAGTAACTTTCTTTTCCCTCTTAGATTGCATCTTTCCCACCCAAATGATTCAGAGCTAAATTTGTCTATGTCTGTCTGTCTGTCTGTCTCATACACACACTTTCAGTCTCACTCTTTTTATCTCCTCCTCAGAAAAGTAAAGAGGCAAAAAGAAAGGATAGTTTTGTCTCTATCCATCAGAAAGCCACACTGAAGCCTGCAGAACGACTTCGCAAGGTGTGATTTGATATCATCAATAACGGGATACAGTTTAACCTGTCAGAGCCCTTAGAGTTTTAGAAAAATAATACTTAGAAATTGATGAATGTGAACAACAACAAAGAAATGACATTCGGAGGGAGACAGGGCGAGGTGTTAATTGCCTAAAGAGAGACAGCAAGCCCAGATGAGAAGAAATGCCTCCTTCCTGATTGACACAATGAAAAAAAGAGAACAATCTGACTTCAAAGACGGAAAAGAAAACATGAACCGCTCTTCAGAATTTGTAGGATAAAATTGACAGTTTGCCCTGAAAGTCGATCTCGCAGTATGGGTTTAAGTCACTGCCTTGAGAGCTCACTTTATTTACAGTAATGCTTGTGGCTTTATGAAATTTGCTACAAGTCAGTTTACAACTCCCAGCATTTAAAAGCAAAGTCTACCCCTCCCCCAAATTGAGATGTAATTGCAGCTATTCGTGACTCTTTTAACTCAAAAGCTGCATATCATGTCAACAAAACATGGTAATAAAGACCGGTAGACTTTACCACAAAGGAAATGCAAGCGTGGTGGATGGTGTGGTCACCTGTCTCTGAGGATGAAGTATGACACTGAACAATGGAAAGCTGGGTCACGAGGACAACAGTTTTTCTGTCTTCCAGTGCTCCACAAGCCCAGCCCGTCCCATCTGTCCAGCACATGCTTCTTGCATCCATCAGTCTTTATTTTACAATGAAACAAACTTCTTAGGTGTGAAAGATTTATTACATGTGTGTGTGCGTGGTGGGAGAGTTAGAGGGGTGGATGTATGTGGGGGTGGAGGTGAGAGAGGGTATGGGTGTACGTATTTGTGTGTCTGTGAATGTAGATGTACAATTTACTACAGAACACATGTGGAGGTCAGAGAGCAGCCTCAGACACTGGTTCTTATCTCCAACCGTGCTCCAGGCAAGGTCTTGTACGGTCTCCACTGTGTGGCTGAGCTACCTGGCCCGTGAGCTTCCAAGGATTCTCCTGTCTCCTCTCATCTCACACATGGCATGTTGAGATAACAGATGCATACTATAGCATCCACATGGGTTCTGGACATCCAGACTCCCATCCTCGTGTTTATCCAGAAAGTATGGCATTCACTGAGCCATCTCCCCAAGTCAGAAAGACTTTTAGATGAGTAGATCATATCAGTGTCAAAGTTGTCCAAAACAGTTAGGGAAATCATGGTGAGGATTGGGGTTTAAAAACTCAGTGGTAAAGCACTTAGATTACTTGAGGTTGACTCCTAGCACAGAAAAGAGGAGAGTGAGAGACAGACAGGCAGACAGACAGGAGTATGGAAGGAAAATTTATATACCATATGCATGATCTTTGAAATAACACAATGTGCAGCTTTTGATTTCAAAGGGAAACTTCTCTCCAAGGGGCAAAGTAACTCCCACTACTACTCTGGGAGTTGGGCAGCATGCACTTTTCCTATAGCCAAACCACTGAGAAAGTTCTACATAGTAATACATTCACACCACTTAGGACATATGGATTTACAGAAACTACCTCTAAAATTGTGTTGGTTTTATTCATACTAATGCATTCTGTATGGATGTGACAGTAAGGTACTATACCACACAAACAGAAAACAAAGTCTCTATGATCTCATAATATCCAATATTTATTTTTTCGGTATTGTAAAGCCATAAGTATTCTCTGAGATTCTAAGATTTTTCAATGTTTTGGTACAATATCCATGTATATGAGATCTCCAGTGTAGAGAAAGAGTGTGCTTTCTACAAAACGAACAAAATTCTTATTTAAACAACAATGACAAAACAATGCTTAGAAAATATATCACTAAAGGATTCTACACAGCATTTGTTTGATACAGTTTGGGCACTTCTGACCTCCAAATATTATATATCAGGAGCTTAGTCTCATTGTGGCATTCTGTTGGAACTTTACGAGGTGACATCTGATAGAAGTTCTTTCCTCAATTACATGTGTGTCATTTGAAGAGCACTGCACCTCAGTTTTTATCTCTGGATTCTGACTTTAGCCAAGTGAGCTCTAGTTACATGAGATCAACAGAGTGTGAAACAGGGAAGAGCTTCCTCACCAGAGCTGAGCTTATGCCAGCAACACACCCTTTAACATGAAAATTTTTTAATTAAGTAATCTCTTGTTTATAAAATTAGCCTGCCTTGGATTATGTACTATAATAGAAAGTTGGAGAAAGCTCTAGGGTCGATGCTTTCTGTTCCTTGCCTGGCTTCCATTCATTAACTTTTATATTCTGATTTTCCTGTGGACAAGTCCATTCTACAGTGTAAAGGAAGCCGGTAAACCTCATCTCCATTGCTCCACAAGTAACATGATTCAAGATAGCCAATCATAACTCCAAACTATGGATCTAGGCTGACTAGTTCATTGATAAACAAAAGAGCTTGAATCAGTCTAGTTTCTAACCAGTGAGTTCCAGGGCCAGAATTCTATTTCAGAAGAGAGAAGCTGCTTCTGTGGACACAACCTTTAATTAATTTTAATTTTAGTTTGGAACACACAGCCTCCCAAGCAAGCCCTTCTTAACTGTGCCTTTCTCAACTTGTAGAAACTTTTGGAAAATAAAATCATCCTAATCCTAAAACTTGATATTTCAGTTTCCCTCCCCCCACCCCTGCTTTAATCATTTCTACTTGTTCCTGATTGTTAGACTCTTATTTCCTATAGACACGTGCCGTATCTCATTCTTTTATAAAGCAAAGGATCCAATAACCACTCAGAGGATAGAAAAGAAAGAGTGGGAAAGATCAGAATCAAGGCACTGTGGAGAATTCAGCTGGACAGTTCCTGACATATTCCTCATAAAAACAACAAATAGCAAAATAAATTAAAACAACCCAGTTGAAAAGGCAGCTGGTCTAGCAATTCTTCTCTTCTCTCCTGAAAGATGGGTTGAATGACTTAGGCAAAGCAATCTATTGTTAGTATAAGGTTTATGTGCCTTTCAAAGGGCTGAATACTTACCTTGAACTGACAAGTTAGAGAGAAATGGACACAATGTACAGAGACACACAGGGAGAGAGAGAAGCTGATCTATTAGCCCTTACAACAGAAATGCTCAAGATAGAGGTTGGCTTGCCAAGCCTATAGATTAGACACCTACCATGACATAACCAGGGCTCATTTTCTTCTGTGTCTCCACACTGCCTTCCATGGGATCAAGACCACAAAAATCAAGGCTCTAATATAACCAGGTAAAGAGAAAGTATAAGTGAAGTTTTACTATGCCTTGTTGGACTTCACTGAGCCATTCATTCATTACTTCTCTCACAGAGTTGCTTTCTGATTACAATCACTGATCATGGCACCCTGGTTTGGTAACATCATTTCACAAATATATGTCACTTTATAATCTATTTCTCCAAAAGCAACCAATTAAATTGTGATTACTAATTCCAAGAAACATAAAGAACCATCTTGTGCTTTCCTCTAGTCCAATAAGAGAGGTCATGAGCTTCCTCTTCTAGGCTATAAAGGAAAGTCTCCAAGAAAGCAGAGCAAACAGCAACCTCTCCAGCATGCTGCAGCCTCCACTATAAAGCACACATAGTTCAGTGCTCTTTAGTGTCTCATATCATTTCAATCTATTCTTCTATGTACAAGAATAGAGAAAATTTGGGGCAAATCTTTCCATTTAGGTTGGGCAAAAATGAAAACGTCCAAACTTCCCAATGCCAAGCTCATCACAACCCACTGAAATAAGGCCAGCACATTGCAGAATAGCATAAATGTAGACTGAGCAGGCTGGAACTCTGAGCCAACACTACCTTAATTCTGAACAAACACCAGCTATCTAGACACTATGAGTTCAAATCATGGATCCATTAGTTATCAATAATGTTGCCTCAGGCAAGTAACTCAACTTCTCTTTGACCATAAAATGCAAATGACATGATTTTATCATCCTTCCTCCATAACATTTTACATGCTTTCCTGCAAATGAATATAACTAGTGCTATGCCTTCATTACTCAGCAACCTCTGAGGATAACATGACAGAGTCAACCAAGCATCAGGATAGAAATATATCCCTTGCCACAGCAAGTCATGAATGTAGCTCACAGGGTTTATAACTAGGTAAGACTGCCAATGACTCTATTCCCCCAGCGGCTTGCATAGTGCCTTCTAGTGTTAGGGAAACTGATCAGCAGGGAAGAAGCTTTCTGGTCATTGCCAATTTGATATTTCTGTGTTCTATGGCCAAAGTATGTAGTGTCTTCAGCAATAGGGTCTTACTCTCAAGTTCTAGCAGTCAATTGTCTTAGTTAGGGCTTCTATTTGCTGTGAAGAGACACCATGACCATGACAACTCTTATAAAAGAAAACATTTTATTGTGGCTGGCATATAGTTCAGAGGTTCAGTCCATTATCATCATGGCAGGCAGCATGGGGGAATGAAGGAAGACATAGTACTGAAGTGGCTACAAGAATTCCACATTGGATCAGCAGGCAGTAGGAAAAGAGAGTAAGCCACTGTACCTGGCTTGAGCTTCTGAAACCTCAAAGCCCACCTTCCTCCAACAAGGCCATACCTGTTCTAAGAAAGCCATACATCCAGAAAATGCCACACCCTATGAGCCTATGGTACCATTTTCATTCAAACCATCACAGCAACTAAGAGCAGTGCCAGTAGCCTGCCTTGTTTGTGGACTCTCCAGGACATCCTGTGACCAACAGCATGATGGGAGGCATCCCATGTCTGGCACTGGGCTTTTTGTTTGGTGATCTATGGCTTCTGGAAGGAGCACCCTCCTAGGCATAGGATAGCTCCAATTAGACTCATGTTAAGCTTATAAACTACTAAGTTTCCACGCGACTTTTTCAAATATCTTTAGTGTTAGTTAGCCTTCCCCTGATACCCTCCCCCACCCTACCTTCCCAGTCTCTTATACACACTTGTAGGTACAACAGAGGCATGATGTTACAGAGCACTAACCAACTTCTGATTAGATTTAAGGTCTGATCTACAGAAGGAAGCATATGCCTGGTACTGCAAATCTAACCAAGAACCCATGGCTGAGAAATGCATAAGCCCCAACAGTTAACCTACTCCTATTATTTTGCTAAATGGACTTACTAACAAACTGTAAATAGTTGGCTCAATACCCACAGTTCAGTTCGACTCCCAGAGTTCGTCAGAGATGCTTCTCTGTGCAGTAGATGGTAGTTAATACAGAAACTCACAACTGGTCTAAGTGTAGGGGATCAGTGTTTACGTTATAGGGTGCTTAGCTACAACTGGGACATCCGTACACATCCCTTCCTGAGGGCTTGGGAACCATCATGGAAAAAGGACAGAAAGATTATAAAAGCCAGAGATCAGAGCAGACTGAAACAACAGTGTTCTCTGGACATGACAGAATCAATGTACTCATGAACCCACAGAGCTGCTGGTTGCTTGCAGGAGACCTTCACAAGATCAAGCCAGTTCTGGCATTGAGTTGCAGTGGGCTCATGAGCCCCCTCTGACTGAGGAGATATTGATAGTTGATGGTGTTTGGGGGAAGGGAGTCAGTTTTCTTAAGGGTGTGGCTTCTAGTAGTTTGCCCATTCTTCAGTGGATGGCCCCACACCCATGAAGATATGATCAGCACAAATTGGACTTTGTGGGATATTTTTTTAAGAGATATAAATCTGGGGGGTGGGTTAGAGAGTGGATCTGAGAGGGGAGATGATCAAAATACATTGAAGATCAAAATATGAATATGATCAAAATACATTGTATGAAGGTATTAAATTCCCAAAGAATTAATACAAATACTATTTTTTTAAATAAGGAAATACAAACAGAATTCTCCATCCAGTCCAGAACCTAGTTGCTGTGTTATCCTGGGCAATCAGTGTTATGGTTCTCACCTGGTCACCTACATGATGAGGGAGCTAAAGTAACCATCCCAAGTGTCCCTCCAGCTTTATTCTAGGAATATGTCCAAATCCAACAAGTATTTTAGCATCAGGCTTGAAGTAACTGCTGTCATGGAAAACCTAAGAGTCCTTTGTTAAATAAAGGAACTGCCAGGATAATATCAAATACAATCCACTTGTATAAATGTGGTTGAAAAGAAAAATTGAGAGAGAGAGAGAGAGAAAGAGAGAGAGAGAGAGAGCTCTTAGCAAGGCTTTAGAAAGACTCTGAGATAATATCCTGAGAGGATATAGCTCCTAATTACCATCTTTCAGTCCAAACAGCCAAAGAATGAGGTGTAAAGAAAACGTTTCCCTCTGGTCCTTGCCGTAGGTGCTTCTCCCCAGCCTTGTTTTCCTGTATTGGTTAACTAGTAACAGTTTTCTTGGCCTAACAGTGAGACCTCTTCTGATTTATAAAACAGACTCCAATGCAACCTTTGCTTTGCTGGATGCTGAGAATTAGACTTTCAGCAGCTTATAGCATTCTGAGGGAATCTTAACTGATACAGAATACTATGTCTGTGTAAGGCAGAATAGTCCTCAGCCTGCCACAGAGGCAGATCCTTGGCATGCCAGGAAATATATGTTTTTTGTTCAGGAACAAATCACTGCCCAGACTTCTCCACAGAAGCAAATGTCATCTTGTCATTATTTTCTCCCTGACCTGTGCTTGGGGCACAAATGCATTTCCCAGCAGTATCAAGCACTGTTCTCTGGAAGCTCCACCCTGTAGCCAACCTATCAGTAAAAGGAATAAGGGAGGGGACTCCCTGCACCACCACGGAGTATGTGCCCTCTTTTGTGTACCTAATTGTCCATGTAAAAAGCAAGAATGTAATTACTGAGGCAAAATCCACACAGGAATGTAAGTAGGTATATTATCTCACAGTCTAAAGAAATAGTGGGGCAGTGGGAGTAGCTTTTGAGCACGTACAGTTCGTCAGTTTACAGGTGTCAAATTAAATCCAAATAAGAGCTGGGGAGAACACAGGCTTCTATTCCCAAGTTAGGAAGCCAATTGCCCAATGCTTTCCCTGGCACATTTGGTAGCTTTTCATCACGGTTTTCAAAATAAGTCACATTAAAAAAAAAAATAAGGGAAGAAGAATTTACTTTGACTCACAGTTTCACAGGGATCAGAGGACAATCCTTTGGACCTCCACATGTAAGAGCACATCGTGGTCATAGAACATGTGGCAGAGGTGTTGCTTTGCCTCATTTTGGACAGGAAACAGAAAGAGGGAGACAGGAAGTAGGCAGGGTCAAGATATCCCAAGAATCTGCCCCAGCGATAGACTTCTCCAACTGGACCTGTCTTCTAACGATTCCAGACTCCCCCTAATAGCTCCACCAACTGAGAAATAATGTTCAACAGCTAAGCCCTTGTGAAACTAAACATTTCATCCCCAGATATTACAGTCATGTAGCTACTACAGAGCTGGAATCCAGGTGAAGGTTTGATGGTTTTTCAAGCCGTGTTTCTTTCCTTACTCCTCGGACACCCACATGCATTGTTTCCTAGTTTTTACACCAGTTAGGTTTCCAACAAGACGGACAAGGCTCTCCCTATAAGTGTCTATAAGTAAGTTTGTCTTTAAGAGGAACCGGAAATTTTCAAGCACCTTGTTTACTTAAAAAGACAGATCACAGGCCACATTACAAACAAAATAGCTCCCCCTAGAGTTTTCACTCGGTGAACATCCAGACTTCAGAAAGTCGGGGTTGGAAGAAAAGCCCCTGGTCAGAAGTTTCAGTAGGAAGAGCTAGCTAGCTCTGTGTTGCCTCTTATTGGAGAATGATTGTCAGTCCATCTTCTAAGAGAGGTTTTGCTACTGCTGTTCAGGACAGCCTTTCAACACTTAACAAACTTTCTTTAGTGTCCGCAACAATTACAGGGGGTGGGGGTGAGAGTTAAGGAGCTCCTCATGTTGAGTCTTGTACTCTGGTTTTGACCTACTCTAGCTGTGCTTTCTAGCAGCAGAATTCCCTTCAGACTTCCAGCGCATATCTGGCAAACGAAGCCCCTGTCAGCCATCCAAGCGCTGAGATTCCTTGGTGACATCACTAGGCCCTGCGCCTATTGCCTCCCCTCGCAAAGCTGTGCGTCAGCATCACCTCAGGGACGCTGGGCCAACGTGTGCTCCCATGGGCCTGCAGCAAGGGAACACAGTTGATGATGCAAAGGCTGGTGGGAACTTCTTGTAGTGATGGATGGTCAGTGGGCCTGGGGCATCAAGAATGTAAACAACCTAATGGCCTTTGCTTTCATTGTCCCTTGCAACAGCAAGCTCTCTGCTCTGCTCTCTGATTTGATTCCTCTCCAAAAGCATTTTCCGAGGAATCTGGGGAGATGGAAAACTTTTCATACCGCTCACATACAAACAACTCTTCAGTGGATAAAAGAAGTAACACGGGCAATAATCAGACCTTCCGTTTTACTGGTGGTAAGGACGAATGGATGAGACGACATGGCAAATTTGAAAGCATACAAAAGTTGTACAATTATGGGGATGCTTTCATATAATGTACTTTGAGCATACTCCCTCGCAAACCCCATGTCCTCTCTTTCCACTCTTCCACTTCTTTAGTCCGCTTCCCCCATAGATACTTTATTGTCTACCTTCATGTCCTGTATGCACACATATGATACACACACACACCCCATAAATGTGAGGCAGCATGTGATGCTTGGATTTCTGAGGCTGACTTCTTTCATTTATCACAGTTATTTACAGTTGCGCTATATTCCTCCCCAAAATATGACTTCACTCCTCTTTATGGCTCACCATAAAGATCCTTTGTACATCTATATCACATTTTCTTCCTTCACTCCTCTGTTCCTGGATGTCTGTGTTGTCTTTATAACTGAGCTATTGTGAACAGAACTGAAGTAAATGCTGTGTGTACATCTGTGATAGGTTGGTTCTACATCGTTCAGATAAATACCCAGGAGTAGTATAGGTAGGTCAGAATCTGGATATAGTTTTTGTTTGTCTGTGAGGAGCAATACTGAGTTCTATAGTGGTTGGATGAATTTATAGTCACGGCAGTAGCGTACAGATATTCATCTCTGTCTGCATCCTCACCAGCATTTGTTATTATTTGCTTTTCTAGTCACTGCCATTCTGACTAGGGTGAGAAATTTCTCAGTATAGTATTTCTTGGTATTTCTTTGATGGTTAGTGAAATTGAACTTTTTTTCTATATCCTTTGGTCATTGTGCTTCATCTTTTAGCACCTGTCTATTCCTTTGACTCATCTGTTGAACGGTTGCTGGCTGCTGGCTGCTGGCTGCTGGCTGCTGGCTGCTGGTTGCTGGCTGCTGGCTGCTGGTTGCTGGCTGCTGGCTGCTGGTTAGAAATATCCTGACAATGAAAATCAAAACTACCCCAAAGAACTTGACACCCCTACTTAGCAGGATGTGGTCTAACGATATTGATACCCCTTTCCCCCTTTAGCCTTCTTACTTTCAAACCTAGTGTTGGAGGCTGGAAGGGATAAGGATGGAGAAGGGTGGTAGAAGTAGAAACTCATAAAATAGGCAAAAGTCCAGTTACATACATACAATGGAATTTGATGCAACTGTAAAGAGTACCAAAATCATGGTGTATGCAGGAAATGGATACAAATGGCCTTCAATATATCAAGTGAAATCAGCCAGATTTAGAAAGACAAGCGGGAGGCAGGGGGAGAGATCAGGTAATAAAACTAGAAAGGGCATCATAAAAATGTGGTCAATAGGGTAACAGATTACATAACATCTGCAAACAGAAGAGAATTGACTGGGGATGAACAAGAACCCATCAGAGAGGGGAAAGACATATGAGAGGCACAGAAAGAAGAGTGAACAAGAACAGTGTTTGATAGTTCTTCCTTGAAACCCATTACTGTGAACACTAACCTAAAAAAACAATCAAAAAAGAAAGTTTGGGGCATTCTGGTTTCCATCTGTTGTGGGAGACCTCTGCCTGGGACACCAGGGCTCCATGGCCAAATAGCGCTGGGAGAAAGTTAGCTTCCCAGGAGTGTGGGCAAGCCTGTCTGTCCACTGGACCAGAGGGACCCACCTGGAATACCCAGGACACAGGGACTGAGGAACAGGGTTCTGGTATCTTTTGGTACTTGGAGAGCAGATCCTGTGACACAGGGCTCCATAATCAAATAGTGCCAGGAGAGAGCTGGTATACCAGGAGTTCAACACACCTTTAAGCACAGGCAAGACCTCCACTTCTTTTAAAATTCACTGGAAGAAGAGGGACCCTTGCAGAGCCATCAGGACACAGAAAATAAGGAACAGGTGGGGATTACATACTTCTTGTTTCTGTCTGCACGCCAGAGCTGACCCTGCACCCACAGCTCTCTAGACCCAAATTCCTCTCAGAGAGAACTGGTCTTCAAGGAGTATTGATACCTAGGCTTGCAGGAAAGACAAGCCACAGTCAGAGAGAGTAGACCAGCTAACACCAGAGATAATGGGATGGCGAAAGGGAAGGGCAAGAACACAAGGAAGAGAAACCAAGGCTACTTGGCATCATCAGAATCCAGCTCTCCCACCACAACCAGCCCTGGATACCCCAACACACCAGTAAAGGAAGACAGAATTAAAATCACATCTCAAGAGGATGATAGAAGATTTTAAGAAGGAAATAAATAACTCCCTTAAAGAAATACAAGAGAACACAGGTAAACAACTGGAAGCCCTTAAAGAGGACACACAAAAATCCCTTAAAGAATTGTAGGAAAACACAATCAAACAAAAGAACAAAACCATTCAGGAATTAAAAACAGAAATAAAAACAATAAAGAAATCAAAAAGGGAGACAACCCTGGAGTTAGAAAACCTAGGAAATAAATCAGGAGTCATAGATGCAAGCATCACCAACAGAATACAAGAGATGGAAGAGAGAATCTCGGATGCGGAAGATACCATAGAAAACATGGACACAATAGTCAAAGAAAACACAAAAGCCAAAAAGCTCCTAGCCCAAAACATCCAGGATATCCAGGATACAATGAGAAGACAGAACCTGAGGATAACAGGTATAGAAGAGAGTGAAGATTCCCAACTTAAAGGACCAGTAAATATCTTCAACAAAATTACAGAGGAAAACTTCCCTAACCTAAAGAAAGAGATGAACATAAATATACAAGAAGTCTACAGAACTCCAAATAGACTGGACCAGAAAAGAAATTCCTCTTGTCACATTATATTCAAAACACCAAATACACAAAATAAGGAAAGAATATTAAAAAGCAGTAAGGGAAATAAAGGCAAGTAACATAAAGGCAGACCTATCAGAATTACACCAGAGACTATGAAAGCTAGAAGATCCTGGGCAGATCTCATACTGACTCTAAGAGAACACAAATGCCAGCCCAGGCTGCTATACCCAGCAAAACTCTCAATAATTGTAGATGGTGAAACCAAAATATTATATGACAAATTCAAATTTGCACAGTATGTTTCCACAAACCCAGCCCTACAAAGAATAATAGATGGAAAACACCAACTCAAGGAGGGAAACTACACCCAAGCAAAAGCAAGAAAGTAATCTTTTAACAAACTCAAAAGAAGATAGCCACACAAACATATAAACAACATCGAAAATAACAGGAAGCAACAATCACTATTCTTTAATATCTCTTAGCATCAATGGACTCAATTCCCCAAGAAAAAGACATAGACTGACAGACTGGATCCATAAACAGGACCCAGCATTTTGCTGCATCCAGGAAACACATCTGCATGTTGTTAAAGACAAACACTAACTCAGAGTAAAGGGCTGGAAAACAATTTTCCAGGCAAATGGCCCCATGAAAACAGGCTGGAGTAGCCATTCTAATATTGGATAAAATAGACATTGAACCAAAAATCATCAAAAAAGATAAGGAAGGACACATCATACGCATCAAAGGAAAAATATACCAAGAAGAACTTTCCATTCTGAATGTCTATGCCCTGAATGCAAGGGCTTCCACATTCATAAAAGAAACTTTACTAAAGCTCAAAGCACACATTGCACCTCACACAATAATAGTGGGAGAATTCAACACCCCACTATCATCAATGGACAGATCTTGGAAGCACAAACTAAACAGAGACACAGTGAAACTAACAGATGTTATGAACCAAATGTATTTAACAGATATCTATAGAACATTTCATCCTGCATCAAAAGAATATACCTTCTTCTCAGGACGTCATGGTACCTTCTCCAAAATTGGTCATATAATTGGTCACAAAACAAACCTCACCAGATATAAGAAGATTGAAATAATCCCATACCTACATACAGAAAGCTCACATACACATGGAAGCTGAACAATGCTCTACTCAATGATAACTTGGTCAAGGAAGAAATAAAGAGAGAAATTAAAGACTTCTTAGAATTTAATGTAAATGAAAGTATAACATACCCAAACCTATGGGACACAATGAAAGCAGTGTTAAGAGGAAAACTCATAGCTCTGAATGCCTCCAGAAAGAAACTGGAGAGAGCATAACTAGCAGCTTAACAGCACACCTGAAAGTTCTAGAAAAAAAAAGAAGCTAATACACCCAAGAGGAGTAGAAGGCAGGAAATAATCAAATTAAGGGCTGAAATCAACCAAATAGAAACTAAGAGAACTATACAAAGAATCAACAAAACCAGGAGCTGGTTCTTTGAGAAAATCAACAAGATAGATAAACCTTTAGCCAGACTAAACAGAGGACACAGAGACAGTATGCAAATTAACAAACTTAGAAACGAAAAGGGAGACATAACAACAGATTCTGAGGAAATCCAAAAAATCATCAGATCCTACTACAAAAGCTTGTATCCAACAAAATTAGAAAATCTGGAGGAAATGGACAAGTTTCTAGACAGATACCAATTACCAAAGTTAAATCAGGATCAGATAAACCATCTGAACAGTCCCATAACCCCTAAAGAAATAGAAGCAGTCATTAAAAGTCTCCAAACCAAAAAAAGCCCAGGACCAGATGGGTTTAGTGCAGAATTCTATCAGAACTTCAAGGAAGACCTAATACAAATACTCTTCAATCTATTTCACAAAATAGAAACAGAAGGAACACTATCCAATTCATTCTATGAGGCCACAGTTACACTGATACCAAAACCTCACAAAGACACAACAATAAAAGAAAACTTCAGACCAATTTCCCTTATGAATATCAATGCAAAAAAATACTCATTAAAATTCTCGCAAATAGAATCCAAGAACACATCAAAATGATCATTCACCATGATCAAGTAGGCTTCATCCCAGGGATGCAGGGATAATTCAATACCCAGAAATCCATCAATGTAATCCACTACATAAACAAACTCAAAGAAAAAAACAACATGGTCATTTCATTAGATGCTGAAAAAGCATTTGACAAATTCAACATCCCTTCATGATAAAAGTCTTGGAAAGATCAGGAATTCAAGGAGCATACCTAAACATAGTAAAAGCAATATACAGCAAACCAGTCGCCAACATCAAACTAAGTGGAGAGAAACTCAAAGCGATCTCGCTAAAATCAAGCACTGGGCAAGGCTGCCCTCTCTCTCTCCCAATCTATTCAATATAGTACTTGAAGTTCTAGCTAGAGCAATTAGACAACAAAAGGAGGTCAAAGGGATACAAATTGGAAAGGAAGAAATCAAAATATCACTATTTGCAGATGATATGATGGTATACTTAAGTGACCCAAAAAACTCCACCAGAGATCTGCTACAGCTGATAAACACCTTCAGCAAAGTGGCTGGATACAAAATTAACTCAAGTAAATCAGTAGCCTTCCTATACTCAAATATTAAACAGGCTGAGAAAGAAATTAGGGAAATGACACTCTTCACAATTATCACAAACAATATAAAACATCTTGGTGTAACTCTAACCAAACAAGTGATAGATCTATATGACAAGAACTTCAAGTCTCTGAAGAAAGAAATCGAAGAAGACCTCAGAAGATGGAAAGATCTCCCATGCTCATGGATTGGCAGGATTAATATAGTTAAAATGGCCATCCAGCCAAAAGCAATCTACAGATTCAGTGCTATCCCCATCAAAATCCCAACTCAATTCTTCATAGACCTAGAAAGAGCAATTCTCAAATTCATATGGAATAACAAAAAACACAGGATAGCAAAAACTATCCTCAACAATAAAAGGTCTTCTGGGGGAATCAGCCTCCCTGACCTCAAGCTGTAATACAGGGCAGTAGTGACAAAAACTGCATGGTATTGGTACCAATGACAGGCAGGTAGATCAATGGAATAGAATAGAAGACCCAAAAATGAACCCACACACATATGGTCACTTGATCTTCGACAAAGGAGCTAAAACCATACAGTGGAAAAAAACAGCATATTCAACAAATGGTGCTGGATCAACTGGCAGTCTACATGTAGAAGATTTCGAATTGATCCATTCCTATCTCCCTGTACAAAGTTCAAGTTCAAGGTGTTCAAGGACCTCCACAGAAAACCAGATACACTGAATCTAATATAAGAGAAAGTGGGGAAAAGTCTCGAACACATGGGCACAGGGGAAAAGTTCCTGAACAGAACACCAATGGCTTGTGCTCTAAGAACAAGAATCAACAAATGGGACCTCATAAAATCACAAAGCTTCTGTAAGGCAAAGGACACTGTAGATAGGACAAAATGGCAACCTACAGACTGGGAAAAGATCTTTACCAATCCTAAGTCCGAGCAGGGCTAATATCCAATGTATACAAAGAACTCAAGAAGCTAGACTCCAGAGAACCAAATAACCCTATCAAAAAATGGGGAACAGAGCTAAACAGAGAATTCTCAACTGAGGAAATTCGAATGGCTGAGAAGCACCTAAAGAAATGTTCAACATCCTTAGTCATCAGGGAAATGCAAATCAAAACAACCCTGAGATTCCACCTCACACCAGTCAGAATGGCTAAGATCAAAAACTCAGGTGACAGCAGATGTTGGTGAGGATGTGGAGAAAGAGGAACACTCCTCCATTGCTAGTGGGAATGCAAGCTAATACAATCTCTCTAGAAATCAGTTAGTCAAACCCTCGGAAAAATGAACACAATACTACCTGAGGACCCAGCTATACCACTCCTGGGCATATACCCAGAAGATACTCCAACAAGTAATATAGACACATGTTCCACTATGTTCATAGCAGCCATATTTATAATAGCCAGAAACTGGAAACAACCCAGATGTCCCTCAACTGAGGAATGGATACAGAAAATGTAGTACATTTACACAATGGAATACTTCTCAGCTATTAAAAACAATGACTTCATGAAATTCGTAGGCAAATGGATGGAACTTGAAAATAACATCCTGAGAGAGGTAACTCAGTCACAAAAGAATGAACACAGTATGTACTCACTGATAAGTGGATATTAACCCAAAAGTTCAGAATACCCAAGAGTCACTTCACAGCAACAGTTGGACTGAGTGTGAGGTCCCAGATGGAGGACTCGGAGAAGGGGCTGATGGAGCTGAGGGATTTTGCAGCCCCAGGGAGGGAGCAACAGTGACAACTGGCCTGACTCCTCAATGCTCCCTGAAACTGATTACAAACCAAAGGATACACATGGAGGGACCCATGGTGCTACCACATATGCAGCAGAGGAGGGTCTTGTTAGCCATCAGGGGGAGCAGAGGCCCTTGGGCCTGAGGGTGTTAGATCCCCCTGTATAGGAGAATGCCAAGCAGGGAAGACAAGAGTGGGTGGGTGGGTGGTTGGGGGAATACCCCCATAGTGGCGGGTGGGGGGGAGGGAATAGGGAGGTTCCAAAGGGGAGATCTGGAAAAGGGGAAACATATGAAATGTAAATAAAGTATGATAAAAGAGAAAGTTTGGAAAAACAAACCAATTGATACGCATAAAATTGTGTGTGTGTGTGTGTGTGTGTGTATGTGTGTGTGCACATGTGCATGCACAGTAAGTATGAAGTACACCACATTTTCTTAGAACAGATGAAGATCATGTTGATGAAGAAGAGCAGGAATCTTGACCTCTAGAGGCTGCACCTCATGTAAGCAATTAGCAGACTTTTTTTCCCACTCAGATTTTGAGAGCGTGATCCTGTCCACAAGGAAGCTTACACTGAGGATGGGAGGAAAGTGAGCACAATCTCCGCTCTAATCTCTTCTGTGGGAACAAAGCTATTGGCTGCCCTCCGACTTAAAGGTCATGCTCGCGGACTGTATAAATTGGAGTCTGGTAGGTGCCTTTCTCTTAAAAACTCTTTCTTTTGTAATTAAAACCTTCCATCATGGTCATACAGATGTCAACTGCAATGTAGAGAATGAAACCTATATCCATATCACTTCAAAGTTCATGTTCATGGCACTTGACTGTACAGTTTCTCCCAAACAGTAACATAAGTTGCCAAGTAGCTTCTGACAGTGGAAAGTAATCAAACATTAATAATGACTTTCAGAGCCCCAAGAAGAATGAAGTATTAAAGTGTGCACATGGTTCCCAGGAAGTGGTCTTTTGATCCACAAATTGTCTCTCAGCTCAATGGCTGAACTTGATAATTAACATCTAAAGAATTACTTGTGGCTTTTAAAGCATTTCTGTGTATTTTTATTGAACGTACTTTCTAATCACATGAGCAATATGTGACAGGAATGATTATATGTGTTTTCTAGACAAAGGGACTAAGGAGAGAAGTGACATGGACAAAATTCAGTGGCTTCAGATGTCTCTGGATTCTCCTTCTGTTGCTGTTCCTACTCCCTTGGGATGGCTGAGCAGACTGTAGCTCTATTTATTTTTCACATTTTATCTACAGCCAATCCAGCCCTTCAGTTCTCCTCCATGCATCTTCATTCAAGGTATGGTTGTCCATCCACACAGACACATACATATATATGTATACATGTATATACATATATACACATACACACATACACACACACACACTATATATACATATATATGTATATATATATATATATCTTGTTTATATATAATACAAGTTTAAGTTGCCCATGTACACTAATACTCCTTACAAACCATGCTCTTCCAGAAAATTTTCTGATCTTTCTTTTCCAGCTGTAAATAAAGAGCAATGGAGGGAATCATAAGGCATGAGATATGCAGTGGAAGTTTGGCAGATTAAACATGTGGGACAAAATTACCTAACTAGATTAGTTCAATCAAATAGTTGAGCGCATATTATTAGCTCTATTTTATTAATTGTATCAATGGAGTGTCCTCTTAAAAGGTCCGGCCACAGCCAATCTGCCCATTTGGTACCATTCTTTTAATTAATTCTTTAGAATTTAATATGTTGTCTTTTATTATACTTATTCCTACCCCTCCAACTTCTTCCACATCTAAGCCCACCCAACACTGTGTCCTTTTTCTTGATTTTAAAAATAACTTTATGAGTCTACCTAAGTGCTGCTTCTGTAGGCTTCAGTGTGTGAACAGCCATTGGAGTGGTCAACATCTCAGGAGTCATACACTTTAACAACAACTAACTCTCCCTCTCCTGGCAGTTATCACTAACTAACAGCTCCTCAGCTAGGACTTCAGGCCCACCTCTCCATCCATGCTAAGATTTTGTATGGCTTGAGCTTTCCCAGATATTGTGCATGCTGTCACAACTACTATGGGTTTGTACATGCAACTCCCCTGCTGTGACTGAAAGCCATTGTGTCCCTGAAGTTAGTCACTAGCTTTGACTCTTACAATCCCCTACCCCAAATCCCATATGAAGACCCCTGAACCTTGGGGGAAAATGTGATCCATTTAGGGCTGATCACTCTACAGTATCTTATTCTTGATGAGTTGTTGGTCTCTGTTTAATCACCATTTCCTGAGGACAAAAGAAAGAAGCTTCTCTGATGAAGGTTGATGTATGCACTAATCTATGGCTGCAACTGTGAGTCATTAGGAATTGGCTTAGCACTATGACCTTTTAGCAGGATATTATTAATAGTTCTTCCCAAAATCTTGTGGAGGAGGCTTCAAATCCAATCAGAAGGTGTTGGTTATTCCTAAGACATTTGTGCCACTATTACACCGATCTTGCTATCCTGCTAATTGTTGTAGTTCACTAGTTTCACAACTAGGTAAGATAAATGACTACTTTTCTTTCCCTCATCCCCACCCCGGTAGCAACCATAGTACCTTCCAATACTATGAAACCTAGGCAATAAGGATGATGCTTAACAATATCAGCTTGATTTCTCTATGTTCTGTAACCTGAGTATGTGGAGTCTTCAGTAATAGTCTTACTGTCACATTCTGGAGTGACAAGGGCAATGGCAAATAACCTGTGATATATAGGGATCAATGGATCCTCACCGGCCAACTGTTGTAACATCCATAGGTGTTACCCTGTAGTAGCAATCATTATGTTGGTTACCCTGTGGTTTCTATTAGAAAAAATTGTTGCTATGTTACAGAGTAATGCCACTTAAGCCCATTATAAATGTACATGTTATATTTTAGGAAGATTCTTCAGTAATAGACTTTCATATGACCTTTTCAGAAGATCTTTAGTATTAGTAATCCTTCCTATACTCCTTGCTCTTGAGCCCCTGCCCCACTTAACCCTTCCTGTGCCATCATGAGCCTTTCCTCCTTCGTCTCACTGTGCTTCCTCTCCCTACCTTGAAAGCCTACTCTATGGCTCCTTATTAATTTTCTAGTCTCTGCTGAATCTGGAAAGGCAGAAGGGACAGAATAGGCTTAAGCTTATAGGTACAGGAAGGAACTATCTAAGCACACCCTCATTAATGCAGGCATTAAGGCCAAAAATTAATAAATGGGAACAATATACCATCTTTTAAGTGAAGAAGTAACCTGTAAAATGGGAAATGTTTGTATCAGCCACACAGCTGACAGAGGGGTATTACATAGAATATACAAAGTACTCAAAGAACTAAACATCAAGGAAATAAAACAGCTTGTTGGGCAAGCAATCTCCATTCACTTGGCTACACAATCCTGTTTCACATAAACTGAATAATATTTCTGCAGTATGTGCTTGTAATCACAGCACTAGTGAGTCAGACACAGGTGGATCTCAGGAGTTCACTGGCCAGCCACCCTAGCAAGAAAAGAATGTCAGCCAGCATTTTCCAAGTCCCATTAGCACATATGGCACTTCCAGACTGTGTGCTCACTCAGTGGTTGGAATAATATGCAATCTGATGTAGCACATGGAATTCTGCTCTGGAACACCAAGAGAAAAGATATTTACTAGGCATGCAAATGTCCAGCTTTAAGGTTAGTGATTCACAGTCTTGCTGATAAGGTATAAAAAATGTCATGACCAGAATAGGAGTCAGCTGCCACATCCCACCCAAGTCTACCCTTACTAATCCACACACATATCTTACATACCTATGAATAAGCCACAGAGTAGGTATATTTCTAATCAATCTGGAGTCTATGTTATGTCACTCTTGTAAGAGTGAGTATAGATGGCAGGAAAAGAAGGACATGGCAATCTATGACCTGAGACCACTATGCAAGCACAGGAGTGAGGAAATAAAGAACAAGAAGAAACTCCTGCTACAGTGCTTCTTGTTTGGGTTCAGTTTCCCAGCCCTGCCCCCACCCATCAATATTTTTCTTTTTCTCTTTCAAGAATGTGAATGTGTTCTTATTCAAAGCATGTCATCTAAGTTCCTGCCTTTCCTAAAGACGCAAACGAGACCATGGCATGTACAGGTTGAACTGACTGAATTTCGGAAAGAAAACTACAGGGAATGTTTTTGATGAGAAACTATAGACACCTCTGTGGGTCTTCCTGTCCCTACTCTCACAGAGTGAGGACTTGTGCTGGGCTGAATGTGGGTAGACTCTGCACTGTTCACCATAGGGACACTCTTGCTTGTATACCATGCCAGATGACCATGAAGAAACATTGGATTTCTTTAAATGTACAGCCTTTGAATGGACAGTTAGAAAAACTTGGACAAGTGCTTATAGTGTATAAATATTGTTTGTTTTTTTTTTTAAAGCAGTACATTGTCTTAGTTAGGGTTTTACTGCTGTGAACAGACACCATGACCAAGGCAACTATTTAAAGACAGCATTTAATTAGGGCTGGCTTACAGGTTCAGAGGTTCAGTCCATTATCATCGAGGCAGGAACATGGCAGCATCCAGGCAGGCATAATGTAGGAATACCTGAGAGTTTTACATCTTATTCTGAAGGCAAATAGAAGAACACTGGCTCCCAAGCAGCTAGGACAAGCCTACAGTGACACATTTACTCCAACAAAGCCACACTTCATAATGGTGCCACACCCTGGGCCATGCATATAAAAACCTTCACATATGGTTACCTGAACAGTTTTACCTAAATGAAGTATGTATACACACACACACACACACACACACACACACACATACATACATCCATGTGCATATGCATATGCAACAAACAAGCAATTCACAGTGAGGTCACCATTCTCAGAGCCCCTCTCCTCTTGTCTTACCCACACAAGGAGAGAAGAACTTAACTTAGTTTTACTCACTGTAAGGCTTTCTACTCTCCCTTTCACACTATTGGGTTTCTAGAAGGCTCTTCTCTAGGCAAGTAGAAATCACAGGAAGCTTACACCATTGGTGAGGCCTTATCTGGGCATCTTTGTATCCTCCAAGTAACCAGAGCATATTGACTTAACTGTCCTTCTTGGCTACACGTGCATAAAACTACATCTTTAATGAGTTGAGCCAAACTGGTACAGTAGATTTCTTCAAGCACAGAACACCCAGGGGAAGGTTAGCCTCAGAAGATTCAATAACTTAAACAATAAGATAACATTTTATTATCATCCCACACCCTCTCCAAGCTCATATTATTCCTAGTCTCTTCTCCTCCTGTGGCCTGAGTTCTTTCTATGGCTGGATCAAAGACTATTATAGGACCTTTCCCATATTTATCTTACTATGAAGCTATTCTTATTTTGCAGCATCTCTTGGGAACATGGTTAATGTTTCAAGTTGACAGGATCAAAAAAACCCAAGGGGACAAGGCATGTCTATGGAGAAGTTTATAAATTGTGTTGAGGAGGGCAAATCTGCCCTAAATGTGCCCACCATTCTGTAGGATGGAGTTCTGAACAGGTTGGTCTATGGGGAATGTCTGTGGGAATGCTATCTTGATTACATTGATTGAGGTAGGAAGACCTGCCCACTATGGGTGGCACCATTCTCTGGCCAGGGGATTTTGGATTGAACAAGCATGGAGAAAGTGAGCTGAGCACTAGCATGCATTCATTAACTCATTGTTCTCTGCTCTTGATTGTGGGTATCATGTGGCCAGCTCCCTCAATTGCTTATCACTGTGACTTTCTCACCACAATGGACTACAACTTGGAATTTGAAGCCAGTATAAGCCCTTTTCCCCTTAAGTTGCTTTTGTCAGTGCATTCTGTCACATCAACAGGAAGACAAGCTAACACACGGTCCTCTGGGAAATCTTGGAACCCATACGGGAAATCTTGGAACCCATCAAGCCAGTGTAGCAGCATGCAAGTCATGAACAGTTTTTCCTCAAACTGTATACCAGGCATACTTTCCAGTGTTTCTGGAGCCTTCCCCATGTTCTTTGTCATCTCTGGTCTTCTTGCTGCCATTTTGCTACTTCTTTCTAAAGACCTTTGGCTTCAGATTTGGTTTTTAAACTGGCCCCATCTTGTCTGATGCTATTTTCCAACATCTTCTCACAATTCCCAATGTATTGTCACACTACAGATCAACCTCACTCTAGTCAGCTCAACTCTAAGAACTCAAGCTCAAGGCTTAGCTTTAGAAGCCACATACTTGGGGCTTGGAAGATAGCCCACCAGGTAAGAGCCCTTGTCTCTTTGCAACATACGATAAAATTCTAACTCTGTCTCCTCTGAAGCCTAATCCTTGCATACATGTATTATACTTGCTTGTATAATGTAACAAAAAAATCTATATATTTTTCTCAGTATCTTCCATAATATATTGGTAAATTCTTTTGCATATAATAAGCAGCCAATAAATGAATAGAAAAGTGAATGATTGTATATAGCATATGGGGTTTTGGTATAGGGGACCAACAGAAAGGAAAATATCTATAGCTTCAGTGTATGGAAGTAAGATAGGGCCAGGGAAACAGCAGTGGCTACAATGTTGCTGGGCAAGCCTGAAGGCCTGAGTTTGAATGCAACAGCATCTATGTAAAAAGATGTTGGGTGTGGTATATGCCTGTGATCCAATGCTGGGGAAATAGAGACAGGGGGATCCCTGGGGCTTGCTGACCCATCCAGTCTAACTATATCAGTGAACTCCAGATTCAGTAAGAGACCCTGTTTCAAATGCTAAGATAGAGAGCAATTGTGGAAGACCTAACATTGACCTCTGGACTTCACATACATACATATCTACTGAACACGTAATAACATATATACACAAATGTATATGCATACACTACACAAAATATAAGATACTATTACATCTTCTTAATTCAGATTTACCTAACTCAAATGCTTATTTTAACCCTGTTGTGTGCCGAATAGTTTTCTATCCTAGTCTTCCCCCTGAGTCCACAGGATGATGTCTGAAAACATTTAGTTGTCAAAACTAGATTTCAAGTCAGAGGAGGCAGAGCTGCTAGAGTGAATGAGTTGACATCAGGAATGCTGCTGAACATTCTACAACACTCCTTCCCAGCAAAACAATTATGTGGCCCAAAAATTTCAATAGTGGACCCACTAAGAAACCTTGCCTCAGAGGCCGAGTAAGGGCTTTATAGCCAGAGTCGGCTAGAGAACTGAGCAGCCTAAAAAGATTACACATAGAATTCAAGGTTTCTCAAATGCTTATAGTGCCCTGATTTGTTTTCACCAAAGACTGGTCTTCATTATTGCTATTACTCTACTCTGTAATCACCCAGAATGCCTTGCTCATGTTATGAGTTCAGCCAGTTGGTGAACTCAATTGCTCAAATGCTTTCCCTTCTTAGTGATGCTTTTGTCTATATTACAGGGTAGGAACCAAATCTAATTCCCTAGTCATAGGACAAATATTTACCACAAACAATAGCATTCCAACAGCTTGAATTCCTGATTGCCAAGGTGGCTGCTGTAAAAGAAATTGTAAGTATAAATGCTCAGCTAGCATTTAAAGAGCCAATTGCTCATAAACCAGACAGCATATGCACAAATTACCGTTTTCTTCACTTGACAACTGCTGTTTTTATCTTGACACATCCACTTAAAAATTATTTCTGACAAGAGTCTTAACAGCTTTAAATGAGTCTAATTAAAGGTAATACATTTTTGCTAGAAAAGTGTTTGAAATTATACAGTATTGCACAGTTCACTTCTTAAATCAAGTTCCTGAGTGCTTTAGTAAACGCCAAAAACACCTCCACTGACATATGGCCTCCTCTCAAAGGAAAGCATTTCTCATATTCTTCTGGAACTTTCTAATTGCAAAGTTCTAGGTACCAAAAAATACTTCAGTTTGTCTGTAGTATATGAGCAGCATGTCCTCAAATATGACTAAGTGCATATGGTTAGACACTCTGCAAGGGCTCACAGTGATTCCTCATGTTAGCCAGTCCCCTGCATAAGCTCCTTCTTTTGAATGGTACAGATCTAGTGACAATCATTTTCAGTGAAGAACATAACACAGGTGACATAACATTTTGTCCATGGGGAAGTTCAAGAAGTCTGGCTTCCATCTTCTTAGCTTCTCTTTTGTTGCTGGGATTCTCTCTCTTGTCCTCTACCATGATGCTACCATGTTGCCATCCACCTCGGTGGAGATGTTAATCTAGACATGACACAAAGGGCCTGTGAGGAGCTAAACACCCCTCTTACAACCCACAAGGAATGAAGCCTGGTAACAAACACATGAAAGAATATGGGAGGAAATGCATCTCAGTCAAATTTTGAGATGAGTGTGGCCCTGTGAAAGACCTAAGGCTGGAGGAGCAGGCTTATAGAGTTTGTGAAATCATAAGTATCTAATCATTTTGAAATGGGGGCAAATGATTGAGAACAATAAATAAATAAATAATAGACATTGGCATCTTCCCCCAGATGTTAAACTCTTCATTCCATTTAAGACCTATGTCCACCATCCCTCCATGAACCTTTCTCTCATTGCACTACACCCTTAAACTGGATCTGCATCTGCTTACCCACACACCATTATTTCTCCCAGACATCTTTATTTTTCAAAAGCATGTGTCTTTATACACATTTCATCTTTCCCCAAACCCAAGCAAATGAAATGAGAAACATAATCTCAGCCATCTGGATCCAGAGCATGGGTGTCAAACTTCTCTTCTCCTTTGCCTTCATTGACAGTCCCACACATGGCCACGTTTCCCTTAACCTAGACCCTGTTCTCCCACAAAGCCTCTCACATTCCTCCCTTCCTTCTTATTGCTTCCTTATGCCCAGAACTGTTGGAATTGTCTTTCTAAACTTTTGCCTGTCCAGTTTCCTTTGTACACACAAAGACTGATTATACCTCCCAGAACACCACTTTCCTCATTTTACATGAATCTTTTTTTCTAAAGACCTAGAGAATGTTCATTCATATTTAGAGAAATCCCCTTTGACCGTGACATCCAATCTGACATTGCACCTGGCATGCCACTTTCGATCCCTTTTGTGATCAGGGCCTTATGAGGATCTGACTTCCAAGGTTGAGAGTTTCCAATTCTTAGAGGAAAAAAAATAAAACAGAACAGCCAATTTCACAAAATAAACCTATTGTGGCTGTTGTTGCAGCTCAGGTCCAGGAAATAGGCTGGGAGATGGAGATTATTAGCTTGGGAGAAGATCATTACAGAGTCCTTCAAGATTGGCAGTGGTGGGGGTTGGGAGGGCAGAGGGGAAATGTTGAAAGAAAAGCAGTTACAGTAAAGGCCTTAGCCTTAGTCAAAATAGCATCTTTATTCAGAACAGACTAAAACTGGAAACTCTCTGAGCATCCATTAGTAAAATAAATTGTGGTATATTCAGGCAAGGAATACTATGAAGTTAGATGCTTTTAAAA
This sequence comes from Rhynchomys soricoides, assembly GCA_019843965.1. Lineage (NCBI taxonomy): Eukaryota > Metazoa > Chordata > Mammalia > Rodentia > Muridae > Rhynchomys > Rhynchomys soricoides. The sequence continues at coordinate 2,542,675 of JADRCH010000186.1, forward strand.
AGAAAGATCAATGTATTGTTAAGCTTAACGATGTGGGTGACTTTCACAGATATAAGAATGAACAAAAGAAATCAGATAGCAAAGAATAATTAATACGTAAATCTACCTGAAGTTTGAGAATTACAAAACTAATGTGTGATCAGAGCAGCCAGCACAGCAGCTTCTGGATGATCTTCTAGTCAATAGGGGTTATTGAGTGGAAAAATAAATCTTTAGAGGGATATTGAAGCTATTGTACATCTTTATTTTTGTGGAAACTATATGCACAGATATGTAGGTAAATACCAAACTTTACATTGAATATTATATACCATAAATATATGTGTGTATACTGTTCTACACAAAGCAACACTTCCCAAATTGAAGTGTCTGTATTCCTTGACCACCCACATAAAACTGAAGCCAACTTTAAGGAATAATTTTCACAGCTACATAGCTACACATTCCTTCACCCATAAACTACAGGCTGTATGCCACTGCCACAAAAAGACACCAGTATGTTGAAATTAATAATCTCTAGGCATGTGTCCTTGTGGTATGGTGGAGCATCTTTTGAATATATGTCCAGAAGCAGTACAGCTGTGTCTTCAGGTAGAACTATTTCCAATTTTCTGTGAAACAGCCAGATTGATTTCCAGAGTGGTTGTACCAGTTTGCAATCCCACCAGCAATGGTGGAGTATTCCTCTTTCTCTACACCCTCACCAGCATGTGATGTCACTTGAGTGTCTGATCTTTGCCATTCTGATTGGTGTAAGGTGAAATCTCAGAATTGTTTTGATTTGCATTTCTATAATGACTAAGGACTTTGAACATTTCTTTAGGTGCCTCTCAGTCGTTCGAGATTCCTATGTTGAGAATTCTCCATTTAGTTCTGTACCCCAATTTTTAATTGGGTTATTTGGTTGTTTGGAGTCTAACTTCTTGAGTTCTTTATACATTTTGGATATTAGCCCACATGTGCTCCACTATGTTCATAGCAGCCTTATTCATAGCAGCCAGAACTGGAAGCAACCCAGACGTCCTTCAACAGAAGAGCAAATACAGAAACTGTGGTTCATTTAGACAATGGAATACTAGTCAGCTATTAAAAAACAAGGACATCATGAACTTTGCAGGCAAATGGATGGAACTAGAAAATATCATCCTGAGTGAGGTAACCCAGACCAAAAGGACGTGCATGGTATATACTCATTGATAAGTGGTGTGTATTAGACAAAAAGTACAGAATACCCAGGATACAACCCACAGACCATAGAAGTTTAACAAGAAGGAAGGCCTGAGTGAGGATGCTTCAATCTCACTTAGAAAGGAGAACAAAATAATCATGGGAGGCAGGGGGAGGGAGGGACCTGGGTGGGAGAGGGGACGGGAAGGAGAAAGGGGGGGGGCAGGATCAGGTATGGGGTGAAGATAGGGAGAAGCCCAGAGGGCCAGGAGAATGCATGGAAATATGCAGCTGTAGGAGGCTGGGAGTGGGGAACCTCTAAAAAGTCCCAAGGACCTGGGATGTGAGAGGCTTCCAGGACTCAATGGGAGTAACCTTAGCCAAAATGCCCATCAGTGGGCAGGTGGAAGAAGAGACCACCTCCAGTAGATAGGCAGGACCCCCAGTGGAGGGATGGGTCACCAACCCATCTTCAAAATTTTTTACCCAGAATTGTTCCTGCCTAAAAGAAATGCAGGGACAAAAATGAAGAAGAGACTGAAGGAAAGGCCATCCAGTGACTGACCCAACATGGAATCCATCTCATGGGTGATCACCAAACCCTGACACTATTACTGATCCTATGATGTGCTTGGAGACAGGAGCCTAGCATGGCTGAACTCTGAGAGGCTCTATCAGCAGCTGAGACAGATGTATATACTTAGAGCCAACCATTGGACTGAGGTCTGGGACCCCTATGGAAGAGTTAGGGGAAGAACTGAAGGAGTTGAAGGGGTTAGCAACACCATAAGAGGACCAACAGTGTCAACTAACCTGGACCCCTGGGAGCTCCCAGAGACTAAACCACCAACCAAAGAGCTGGACTCAGGCCCCCAGTACATATGTAGCAGAGGACTGCCTTGTCTGGCCTCACTGGGAGAGGATGCCTGAGGGAAGGGGATGCCCTGGAGGAGAACACCCTCTCAGAATTGAACGGGAGGAGGGATGGGGTGAAGAATTCTGGGAGGGGGACCACGAGGGGGCAACATTTGGGAAGTAAATAAATAAAATAATTAATTTAAAATATAATCTCTGGTCACTTGGATTGCACGTAATTTTCTTTCTTTCATTTTTTTTTCAAATGTCTTTCTACAATGAACAGGAGTGATTGTTTTATTTAAATGTGTTGTGATTCACTGAAGAGTGGGCTCTAAAAGAAAGGCATACTGAAAGCGGGCATACTAAATGCTATAATTACTTAGATCATGCCACACAGCCGGGTAAAAGAACATACCTTTTTCAGAACCAACATGAAAGCGAAGAATATAAAAAGCCTATGGAAGAGAAGTTGCCACTTTAAAATTAAGCTGAAAATAACCCAAGCTGAAGTGCTGATACATTCAAAATGAGCGTGCCCAGTTGGAAAGAACTCAGCCCAACTGTTGACAACCCATCAGAGATTTCTGGCAAGCATCGGGCAGCAACAAAGGGCCTGTGCCTACAACATGGCTCTGATTTCAGACAAGGTCAAAAGAAAGCTCATTCGGCTCTCAATGATGGGCTCTTCCCAAGGTCACCAATGTGGCCCAGGGAATAGGCTGGAGTGAAGAAAGGCATGAAAGTCTCAGTAGTTTTCAAATGTCATGTTGTCTAGGAACACCCAAGGGAAGCCCCGGTGACAGGTAAATGGAAACAGGTGTTCGTGTGTCAGGTCTACGAGCTTCTGGACATTCCAACCTGGTGTTTACTTGAAATAGATGAAGGTGATCAAACTCCTCCCAGCATCCCTGTGGAGAAACATCACGTTCTGTGCCAGCACAATTCAAGATTATAACCCCCATGGGAAGCAGAAGATGCTCAACCCTTATTCGTGTCACTGAACACAGAGAAAATCAAGAGTTGTTTTTTGTTTCTTCTTTTTTTTTAATAGGAGAAAAAAGATTACGTCTCTTCCAAAAAAACATCAAAGGTATACATAAGGAGACATGCTTAGGGGCTGGAAGTATAGCTCAGGGTCAGGGCATTTGCCAAGCATAAGTGAGATACTAGGTTCAAAATCCAAAATCATTTTTTTAAAAGGGTGTTTAATTTATTTATCATGTAGCATAAGAAAAATAATAATAAAACAGTAACTTAAAGGAAATAAACAGAAGCATTGTTGGCTAGGAAAAATGTTATCAACAATTGTGAAAGCAAAAGTCACGTGTGACTAAAATACTAGTTGTAACTGCAGGGTCGGGCAGCTTCTTCCTCCACACACCAGTTTCTTCTGTATAAAAAGGGGAAACAGGATGTGCTGTGTACCATTGTGAGATTTAAATGTGAACACATTGCACAGAGTGCAAGGTCTGGCAACAAGCACACAGTGTCACATGACATGTGACATAGTCTCCTGCCATGGCTACCCTCAATTGCCATGTTTCATGCCTGTATTATTTAATTATTTTCATTCAAACCCGAAGTCAATGTTGATTATTTTTAGTAAAACATGCCTGACAAGGGTTAGGCTAAAGCAAATGGAACAATCAAGTCAGAGTAAGCCAAGCTGGTGGAGTACACAGAAAACCTACAAGCAAGGACACTTAGCTAAGGCAAAATAATATGAAACCAGCTTACCTGATTTCCCCCACAGTATAGCCATCAAAATCCTAACTGATGACGTCTGGTACAGTCTACTTGTCTGAGTACTAATATAGGAGAAGATGTATGTCCTTCAGATGTAAAATGTCATAGAAGATGACAAAGCCCATATTCTATAAGGTCATCTGTAATGTACAAAATTGGTAATAAAAGATACAGCCTCTCACCACTCCTCACTTAGAAGCTGGTAATGACTTCTAAACAATGAATCTGTGAAGAATTCTCATGTGCCTCCTAATAGACTTTCTCTTTTCTGCTTAGGCATTTGATAGAAATCCAGACCCAGTCAAATGGTGGACTGTGCCATCAGTCTATCCATTCCAACCCCAGTGCCAGTATTTGCAGATATGCACGTCAGATGCCTTCCTCTGTCACTCTTGGGCATGCTTTTCTTTCTTTTATTTAATTAAAAGCATTTGCCAGTTTGGTAAGTGTATGCTGTGTTTTCATCATTTCTCCCCCACCTAGCATCTCCTCTTATACCTCCCAACTCCTTGTCAAATCTGTGACCTCTAACGTAATTAAATATTAGCTCGTGTGTGTGTGTGTGTGTGTGTATGTGTGTGTGAGTGTGTGTGTGAGTGTGTGTGTAAATACCACCCACTGAATCCATTTAAGTGTTTCTCCTTTGTGTATTTAAGGCTGACCACTTAGGACTGGATGACATCTCAGGCTCATCCCTAAAAAGATTATCTTTCTCTTATCAATTGCCTGTAGCTCTTTATCTAAGGCTAGGGATGTAATATTTCCACCATCTACACTGAGGTATCAACTGGTGTTGTCACTATGCCAGTCTGGCTTAGGTGACAATATATCTGAGGTTTCATGAGTACAACTTCCCTATCAGATAAGGAAGACACTGTCTGACAGAACTGATTCTGTCTCACCTTTCTTCTGCAATTTTCCCTGAGCCATAGGCATAGGGAGTTGTATTATAGAAGTAGCAAATGAAGCTGTACACCCCATGGGCAGTTGTTCTCTGTATTTTGATCAGTGGTGGCTTTTATAATGGTCTCCTGCTGCTGTAGAAAGAAGATTCTTTGATAAGGGATGAGAACTACACTTATCTGTGGGTATAAGGATGAGTCTTCAGAATGCGATTGGAAATTACATGGGCTTAGGAAAGTAGCACTAGGAGGTTCTCCTCGGGGGTCGATGACCCCATTAGTTATGGGTAGTTAGCTATGTTTACAGTACCACACACGCATATCCTCTCTCTCTCTCTCTCTCTCTCTCTCTCTCTCTCTCTCTCTCTCTGGCTCATAAGATTTACAACTGTGTGTACATATTGATCACTCTCTCCCTTGGCAGCTTACATACCACCTTCCAATGCTACAAAAGCTAATACTCAGGAAGGAGACCTCCAAGCCAGGCCCACCTCCATTCTCCCAAGTCCTGTGTCCTAAGTATGTGGTGTCTTCAGCATCAGGTCTTTCTTTCAAGTATTGTGGGCAAACAAGGCAACAGAAATACTCTATATTATTTGGGGAGTCTCTTTGATTCCCCTGCCCAACAACTCAAGTGGGAATTTTCCATGTCTGGCCCTGGGGTTTTGGTTAGATGTAGTCTACAGCTCAGGGATGGAGAACAGCATTATCAGCCCAAATGACGTATCATTTAAACTCTATGTATTTTTCTATATAGATAAATAGATATAGATACAGAGTAACCTTGTAAAAATAATGTTCCCCTATGACTTTTTCAAATTATCTTCAGTGTTATTTATTCCTCTTCTCTCCTCTCTCACTATGCCTCTCCTCTCCCCATTCCTTATGAAAGTCCCTTCATTTTCCCCTCCGTTGTACCTGTCTCTCCAGACCTCCTTCTCCACCCCCTCCACAACAGCTTTTTCTTTTCCTGGTTTCTGTGCTTGCTCCAGGTTATATACTTACAACAAAGTAGAGCTAGGATCCACAGATAAGGAAGAACAAGGGGTATTTGTCTTTCCAGGTCTGTGTTACCTCACTCAGTATAATACTTCCAAATTCCATCCATTTTCCTATAAATATCATGATTTCATTTTTCTTTGTAGCTGAGCAGAATTCTATTACATATATGTACCACATTATTATTTATAAACATATTTGTGATATCATGTTATATAAATTAGTATAAATTTAGTATTATATTAATCACATTTATTATTATTCACAAGTCTGTTGAGGTGGCATCTCTCATTAAACTTAGGGCTCACTAAGTGGCCAGAATGGCTGACCAAAGAGCACTAAGAATCCCCTTGTCTCTGCCCCTCTGCACTAGAATTACAAGGACACGTGCTGTGCCCAGCTTTTCACACAGGTGCTGGGAATCCAAACCCAGGTCTTCCAGCTTACCCAGTAAGCACTTTACCTACTGAGCCATCTCCAAAGCCCAAGTTATGTTTCATTGTTTGTGTGTATGTTTATGTGTGTGTACATGTGTGTGCAGGGACACATTCATGTGTCTGCTCATGCATGTGAAAACAGGAGGGAAAACTGTCAATCATTCTTCACACACACTTCATCTTGGCTTTTAAGGCAGGTTCTCTCACTAGCCTGGAACTTTCCAAGTACGTAGGATTGGCTGGCCAGCAAGCCCCAAGCATTCACCTGCCTCCATCTCTCAGGTCTGGAATTTTAAGCATATATCACCATGTCTGGCTTTTTGCTTGGCTTATGGAGATCAAACTTGGGTCCTCATGCTTGCATAGCAAACATTTTACATGCTGATCTATTGTCACAGTCCTTCAAGTTATTTTTATAAATTAATTATTGGGGTATTCATTTATTTTCATTTATGTTCACTTTGGAAATTTTAAAAGATAAATGGGAAAGGAGAAATACAAATTTTAAAAAATGAAAGGAAAAAATTCTGTACTCTAATCTCTCTCAGAGTCTTCAACTATTAACATTCACAGTTTGCTCAGTTTTCTTTTTATATATTAATTTCAGATTAATGGCAAAATATATACAGCATTTTATAAATCCTTACATTTAATCATTAACTTTGGAAGAGAAGTGGTTATATTTTGCTCCTAACCATTTTTCCTGAGAAAAAAATTGTGTCATTTGATATTCTTCTAAGACATCACTACACATCATGCAGAATATTGCTTCGCATCAAAGGATTTAAGCAATCCCCCTTTACTAGCTATTTAGAAATTTTTCAATTCTTACTAGTTTCCAAACAGTTGACCATCTTTCTATGGATCTCCAAGTTTTCCTTATGATAAATTTCTAGATGTAGGATATCTGCAATCCAAAAAGAATATTATCAGATTTTTTACTCTGTTCAATATAGTTGAAATTACATAATTTCTCCCCAGATCTTTTCTGAAATTCTGGCTGGGAATGTGTGATGAGACATTTGTTTGATTCTTGGAGAATAGAGTTTCAATCAAGCTCACAGTCTTTTCTGGGTAGCAACAAGAAGTCTCTTTGACATATATCCTGATTTAAAAAAGAATATGCTCTTGTCGCCTTTAAGCTGGCATTTGAGAATGCATAAACACAAAGGCCACATGATTTGTGTGCAGTGGCTGGTGGTGACAACCTTAGATGGTGTCTTCCCTCTTGAAACTCAGTACTGTATGTGATGCTCAACTTAGTGATTAGATGCTCAGCTAAAGTAAAAAGCCTTCGACTCACCTTCTGTCCATCTCTACTTTCCCTTCCAGCATTTTCAACTATATTACTTTCTTTATTGCCAAAATATAAAGAAAAACAAATAGAAACCCTTGAAATTCCCAAACAACAAACCATTTACACACTAGAGCATAAGTCAGATTTCATCCAGTGCCTTCCACTTAGAGTCTGATGAACCCTAAAGCCTTATAGTAATGGGGCCAGCCTCAGAAGCTGGAGTCCCTGCCAGCTCTTCATATGTGCATATGCTTCTTTGTTTGGTACCTCTCGAACTGTAGCCACTCTAAACACTGAGTCATTGAACCTACCAAGCATCTTCTGATATGAATCCATGCATGAACTCTTCCCATTGTGGGAAAAGCTTTTGGGTTCTTCTGGCTACTCAGATCAGGATTCAGACACAATTTGTTCGTAGTCCTTCCCGCCATCTTATCCTGTATTACATGGCACTCATCCTTACATCACCTCATTTAAGTCTTTATAGGGTACTTACTATTCTCAGCTCTAAAATACCATCAAAATCATTAGATTATCTCACTCCTTGCTATATACCTAGAATCCAGGCTTAGTATGCATAGATATTCAAAATGTTGCTTGCTACATCCTGATGAAAGTTGTCAGCAAAGCCTAAGTCCCAGAAAAAGACAGGAAATGCTGTGGAGAAAATAGGAAGGGCCTCTGCAGGAAGAATGCATGTTACAGAGCCAACTGCAAGAGTAATGCATGTTACAGAGC
>JADRCH010000186.1:2556504-2634834 GCA_019843965.1 Rhynchomys soricoides
CTCTGTGTGTGTGTGTGTGTGTGTGTTTGTGAAATTCACACACGTGGGTGGAAAGGTACCCCCTCACATGAGTGCTAAGTCCAGAGGAGGAGGCCAGGAGTCCGACTGTATTTCTCTCTGTAGTATTCCCTTGACACAGAATTTCTCACTGAACCTGAAGCTTGTCCTTACAGCTGGATGAGCTGGCCAGCACACTCTGGGAACTCATCTCTTTCTGTAACTAGGAGTACAGATGTGTGACTCCGATTGGCTTTTTACTCACTGCTGAGAGTCCTTGTCCTTGAAGAGTAAATACTTTACCCAAGCCACTACCTCAGCCCCACCTGAATGCAGTGCAGTAATGTTGAACCCACAAAATCCCATAATTTGACCCAACACTGCATTTTACTCTAGAACCCAGTGAGACATTTTTAAATTGGCATTATGAAAAGATAGTATGAAAACCCCATGATACCCTACTCTGACGGTGTAGCATTCAACTATAGGGGAAAAGCAAACAAGAGACCGTTAACTGATGGAAGGGTAGTAGACACTAACATAGAAAAGACAACTACGGCTGTTGTTATGCTTACATGATGCCAGCCAGACTCTTAGAAAGTCACACACTGGAAACATTGTCTTCACATGAGCTGGATATTATATAATGTTTTTTTTATGGGTAGTGGTGGCTATCACCTGTATGATAGAAGAGTCTCATTTCTCATGAGAAAAGCAACTGATAACAATGGGTTTTCAGTCAAAACTAAAATGTATGAAAAAAATAAACTCCAAGACCAAGTTGCAGTAAACTTCCAAGAACAGTCAGATCACATCTGGGTTTGTGGTATTGATTTTTAGGAGGACTCATTACTTTTATGTTAAAAGGTTTTTTGATCACAATGAAAAGAAATCTACTAACTCTTGCTTTGTGGGTGTGGCTATCACAGAATATCTTGTGGAATTCACAGCAAGAAATAAAGGTAAAAAGGTAATGGTGAAACTCAAACCCTAGGATGAACAAATCACAACAGCTACCAGAGGTTGATCCTTTTAAGTCTCTTCATGGCAGTTTCTCCTTCTGTCTTTCATTGTGCTTGGCCATCGTCTCTCCCCTGGGGCTGTGGCAGCTGTTTTTCTCACTGCTTTCACACTACCCCTGACAGAAGTCACTTAAATGAAGAGGGGTTTATTTTCCCTCACAGCTCCAGACATCACAGTGCATCAGGTTGGAAAAGGCATGGTAGCTGCAGGCAGCTCAGTCTGTGACAGTGGCAATGTCGAGTACCAGCTGCTTCTGTCTCCACAGATAAGGGAGCAGAGAGAATGGGAAATAGGCAGGGCTGGACTCTAACTCCAAAGTCCCATCCCTAGTGATTCACTACCACCAGCAAAGCCACACAACCTCCCAAGATAGTGCCACCAGCTTTGAGTCAAGTGCTCAAAATGCAAACTCTGGGGCCATTTCACATTCAAGCCAAAGTAAAGACCCTCCTTTCTCTGCCACTGTAAGCATAGATGATAGAAACAGGTCACTGGCCCATCTCTTATGAATTCAGCTTGAATGTCAGATGATTAGCTAAGCATTCTTTCCTGGTGGAACCAAATTGGCTTAGCATGGGTTACCTGATCCATCATGCCAGGCCACTCAGCTTTAAGCAGGCAGGCATGTTTTCCTAGAACAGTCTGAAACAACACAGGCAAATGTGTGTGTGTGTGTGTGTGTGTGTGTGTGTGTGTGTGTGTGTGTAGCTAGGCAGGCAGGTGTGTAGGTAGGTAGATAGATAGATAGATAGATAGATTAGATAGATTAGATAGATAGAAAGAAAGAAATATTTTTTCCTATGAGCTAGCAATTTGACTCCTCATAAATTCCACAACAGTCCCTAATGGACAAGTGAATAGGTATTCACTGTATATGAAGACCTGTCAGCAATCATTTGTATGAGCTTTAAATTGTCTGAAGCAAGAGTTTCCAGAGTAAAACCAGAGTGACCTTTACCTGAGAGCCTTTCTTTACCACAGGTACCTTTCCACTCCCCATAGGCTCTTCTTCCCTTTGGTGGTGGTGGTGGTGATGATCAAATTCCTTCTTGACATCAAAAATCTTATAAATTCCAGCTCAGAGATGCAATATTTCATTGTTTTCAAGGAAAGTCTTATCTATGAGAATTAAGTATTTGCAGAGAAAATGTGTCTGAAGGTACATGTCAATCGTGGGTCTTTAGATTCCTTACGTTAACGAACCAAACATGATCTGTCCATTTCAATTCTTATCATATCTGTTTCAATTCTCACCATTTTTTTCCTTTCAGATATATGTGAGTTTAGTGGAAGGTGATTAACACCATGAAGCATCTTTGACTAATGTGGAACATGAGGCCTCTTGTGCCTGAGTACAATTACATGAAAACCTTATAGAATGAACTTTTAGTTACACACTAACAGATTTTCAACTTTCACCTAACATAAACAGAAGTGGATTTTCTGGGAGAAATATGCTAGTTGGAGGAGTAGCTACAACAGGGTCATTCTTACCATGGATGTCTGCGGGCTCTCAGGAACACAGGAGAGGGAGCCAGGCACCCAGCTAAGAAGATACATGCAGAAGCTCATCAGTTTAATGATGCATAGTATCATGGTGACCTTGTCTTGGATCTCAGGTTCCACAGTTTACAGTTTGGGGCTGTTATTTGACTTGTGGGGATGCACTGAGAATTCTTAGTTCACGATGGAGACTTTAAAGTTTTAGTGCTAAGGTTTATATAGATCATCTAGAAAACTCCTGTAAAGGACACTGTTTGTGAAATAGTTCAGTACTCAAGAACATGGCTGAACACAAGCAACCCTGGGAAATGAGCAACATCTTCTTTGTTTATGTTTGATCCCAGACCTGTCAGCCTTTTCTGGCCATGCTGCTGTGTTATTTAACCTTCTAGTTACTGGTGAGCTAGTCACACACATCCAGCACCCATTGTCACCAACTCCTCTGTGTCTCTTCTCCTCCCCAGACTGGGGTTCTTCTAGAACAATATTGAGAACAGAATGCATGCACAGTGGGAAACCACCGGAGGATGTCAATGTGTTCCTACAGAGACTCTCAGTGCCCCTGTGACACAGCATTTAAATTGTTACTCTGCATGTGAGATTTACACAAATGTTCCTCTCTGCTGTCTCTCTGTTCCTCTAACTGAACTTGAGATTCTGTCTCATGAATCAATGCCAAAGTGAGTCATGCTAAAGGATGAAGGTAATCCACAAATATTTTGAACTAGAAAAATCATACAAAGGCCTGGACTTAAATTGTTATTGCAATGGTTCTTTACCCCCAGATGCAGAATAAACATTATGTGGAATATATTTTTTCATATGGTTATCATAAGCTAGTTAAATCATGGTTTCTCAAAAAGCCAGATGCAGCCTCCAGGCCCCACACTATATCCATTGCTCAAGCTCCACAGAACCAGCACATCTTGTGCTCTCACCTAGCCTGGTGAGTTTGCCCTCTCAGTGCTACCCTGTCAGCAAATCCTCAAATGGGCTTGAAGACAAAAAGTATATGGTCATATCAATAGATGGAGGAAAGGGCTTTGACAAAATCCAACATGCTTTCACAATTTAAGTCATGAACAGAGTACAATTGAATGAGGTATACCTCAACATAATAAAGACTATATATGACACTCCTACAGCCAACATCATCCTGATGAAGAAAACCCCCAAACAAACCCATCAAAATCAGGAATGCATTGGGACTATTCATTATCTTCATTCCTTCTCCACATCATATTTGAAGCACTAACTATAGCAATATGACAAGAGAAGGAAATTAAAGGGATATAAATGCAAAAGAAGTCAAATCCCTATTTGAAGATTGTATGATATTATATGCAAGAGTTCCCAAAACTCCTAGAAAACACAAATAATTTCAACAAAATGGTAAGATACAAAACCAACTTACAAAACTCAGTCACCTTTTATATACTAACAAGACACATAGAGAACAAGATATAAACACACCCTCATTGGCAACCCCAAAGAAAGAAAATATTTAGGAATAAAAATAATAAAGAAATTTAGAAAGACATTTTTTAAAAGAATGGAAAGACCTCCTATGCTCACAAATAAATAGAATTAATATTACAAAAATGACCATCTTACCAAGAACAATTTACAGATTCAATATCATCGTAATCAAAATTGCCACAATATTCTTCACAGAAATAGAAAAATATATCCTCAAATTCATATGGAAGAAAAAAAGACCCCAGATAGCAAAGGCTTTCCAAACAAGAACAATGCTGGCAGTATTAAAAGTACAAATGTCATGATATTATAAAACTGTAGTAATGCAAATAGTGAGGCACTGGCACAAAAACAGATTTATAGACCAATGGAACAAAATAGAAGACCTGAACATGAGTACATGTACTTACAGCCATTGGATATTGGACAAAAATGCCAAAGACATACACCAGAGAAAAACAGCATCTTCTACAAATAGTGCTGGGGAAGCTGTAGCCACATGTAGAAGAACAAAAGTAGATCTGTGTCTATCACCCTGCACAAAAGTTAACTTTGGATGGAATGAAGACTTCATTAAAAAAGACCTGGAAACTGATTACACCTGTGGCCTGTGCCACAAGGATCCATACCCAAATTGCTCTGGGATGAGGGTGGGAGCTAGCCTCCCAGGAGTGTGGACAAGTCAGTGAGCTGGGTGAGGCCAGCATCTCTGCTTAGCAGGACCTGCCTGGAATCCTCAGGACACAGGGACCAAGGAGCAGCCAGGGACAGGAGCCTTTCTGTTTCATCTGTGGCTGGAGACCTCAGCCTGGGCCACAGGGCTCCATAGCCAAATAGTGCCAGGAGAAAGCTAGCTTCCTAGGAGCGTGGACAAGCCTGTGAGCGGGGATAAGACCAGCACCTCTGCTCAGAGGGACCCACTGGAAACACTCAGGACACAGGAACTGAGGAGTGGTCTTTTGGTCTCATTCTGTGGCTGGGGAGCTGTTCCTGTGACACAGGGCTCCATATTCAAATAGTGCTAGGAGAGAGCTGGTCTCCCAGGAGTGCCAACACACTTTAGAGCATGGGCAAGAACACCACTTCTGTTCAAATTCCTGGATCAAGAGGGACCCTTGCAGACCCCTCAGGACACAGGAACCAAGGAACAGCTGGGGACCGAATCCTTCTGGTTTCTGTCTGAACCCCAGAGCTGACCCTGTACCACAGCTCTCCAAATTCAAATTTCTCTCAGAGAGAGCTGGTCTCCAAGGAGTACTGACACAGAGGCTTGCAGGAGGGACTAGCCACAGTCAGAGAGAGCAAGACCAGCTAACACCAGAGATAACCAGATGGTGGTGAAAGGCAAGGACAAGAGCATAAGGAACAGAAAGCACGGTAACTTGGCATCATCAGAACCCAGTTCTCCTACCACAGCGAGCCCTGGATACCCTAACATACCTGAAAAGCAAGATTCAGATTTAAAATCACATCTCATGATGATGATAGAAGATTTAAGAAGGAAATTAAATGACTCCCTTAAAGAAATACAAGAGAACACAGGTAAACACCTAGAAGCCCTTAAAGAGGAATATTCCTTAAAGAATTAAAGGAAAACACAATCAAACAGGCAAAAGAAATGAACAAAATCATCCAGGATCTAAAAATGGAAATAGAAACAAATAAAGAAATCACAAAGGGAGACAACTCTGGAGATAGAAAACCTAGAAAAGAGACTAGGAGTCATAAATGCAACCTTCATCAACAGAATAGAAGAGATAGAAGGGAGAATCTCAGGTGCAGAAGATACAATAGAAAACATTGACACAACAGTCAAAGAAAATACAAAATACAAAATACAAAGAGCTCCTAGCCCAAAACATCCAGGAAATCCAGGACACAATGAGAAGACAAAACCTAAGGATAATAGGGATAGAAGAGAGGGAAGATTCCCAAATTAAAGGGCCAGTAAATAGCTTCAACAAAATTATAGAAAAACCTCCCCTAACCTAAAGAAAGAGATGAACATAAACATTTAAGAAGTCTACAGAACTCCAAATAGATTGGACCAGAAAAGAAATTTCTCCCATCACATAATAGTCAAAACACTAAATGCACAAGAAAAGTTAAGAATATTAAAAGCAGTAAGGGAAAAAGGGCAAGTAACATATAAAGGCAGACCTATCAGAATTACACCAGACTTCTCACCAGAGACTATGAAAACTAGAAGATCCTGGGCAGATCTCATACCAGACTCTAAGAGAACACAACTGCCAGCCCAGGCTGCTATACCCAGCAAAACTCTCAATTACCATAGATGGTGAAACCAATATATTCTACGACAAAACCAAATATACACAATATCTTTCCACAAAGCCACCCCTACAATGGATAATAGATGGAGAACGCTAACACAAGGGGGAAAACTACACCCTAGAAAAAGCAAGAAAGTAATTTTTTAACAAACCCAAAAGAAGATAGCCACACAAACATAAAAATAACATCGAAAAGTACAGGAAGCAACAATCACTACTTCTTAATATCTCTTAACATCAATGGACTCAATTCCCCAATAAAAAGACATAGACTAACAGACTGGATACATAAACAGAACCCAGCATCTTGCTGCATACAGGAAACATACCTCAGTGTTAAAGACAAACACTACCTCAGAGTAAAGGGCTGGAAAATAGTTCTCCAGGCAAATGGTCCCAAGAAACAGGCTGGAGTAGCCACTCTAATATTGGATAAAATTGACTTTCAACCAAAAGTCATTAAAAAAGATAAGGAAGGACACTTCATCCTCATCAAAGGAAAAATCTCCCTAGAAGAACTCTCAATTCTGAACATCTATGCTCCAAATGCAAGGGACCCCACATTCATAAAAGAAACTTTACTAAAGCTCAAAGCACACATTGCACCTCAAACAAAAATAGTGGGAGACTTCAACACCCCACTATCATCAATGGACAGATTGTGGAAACACAAAATAAACAGAGACACAGTGAAACTAACAAATGTTATGGACTAACTGGATTTAACAGATATCTATAGAACATTTCATCCTAAATCAAAAGAATATACCTTGTTCTCAGCACCTCCTGGTACCTTCTCCAAAATTGACCATATAATCAATCACAAAACAAACCGCAACAGATATAAGAAGACTGAAATAATCCCATGCCTCCTATAAAATCACTGCAGATTAAGGCTGGTCTTCAATGGAAACAACAACAACAGAAAGCCCACATACATATGGAAGCTGAACAATGCTCTACTCAATGATAACTTGGTCAAGGAAGAAATAAAGAAAGAAATTAAATACTTCCTAGAATTTAATGAAAATGAAAGTACAACATACCCAAACTTATGGGACACAATGAAAGCAGTGTTTAGAGGAAAACCCATAGTCCTGAGTGCCTCCAAAAAGAAACTGGAGAAAGCATACACTAGCAGCTTAACAGCACACCTGAAAGCTCTAGAAAAAAGGAAGCTAATAAACCCAAGAGGAATAGAAAGCAGGAAATAATCAAACTCAGGGATGAAATCAACCAAGTAGAAACAAAAAGAACTATAGAAAGAATCAACAAAACCAGGAGCTGGTTCTTTGAGAAAATCAACAAGGTAGACAAACCCTCAGCCAGACTAAGAAGAGAGCACAGAGACAGTATCTAAATAAACAAAATCAGAAATGAAAAGGGAGATATAACAACAGATTCTGAGGAAATTAAAAAAATCATCAGATCCTTCTACAAAAGCCTATACTCAACAAAATTGAGAAATCTGGATGAAATGGACAAGTTTCTAGACAGATACCAAATACCAAAGTTAAATCAGGATCAGATAAACCGTCTAAACAGTCCCATAACTCCTAAAGAAATAGAAGCAGTCATTAAAAGTCTCCCAACCAAAAAAAGCCCAGGACCAGATGGGTTTAGTGCAGAATTCTATCAGACCTTCAAAGAAGACCTAATACCAATACTCTTCAATCTATTCCACAAAATAGAAACAGAAGGAACACTACTCAATTCATTCTATGAGGCCACAGTTAGTTACACTCAAAACCTCACAAAGACCCAACAATAAAAGAAAACTTCAGATCAATTTCCCTTAAGAATATCGATGCAAAAATACTCAATAAAATTCTCGTAAACCGAGTCCAAGAACACATCAAAATGATCATTCACCAAGATCAAGTAGGCTTCAGCCTAGGGATGTAGGAATGTTCAATACCCAGAAATCCATCAATGTAATCCACTACATAAACAAACTCAAAGAAAAAAATCACATGTCCATTTCATTAGATACTGAAAAAGCATTTGACAAAATTCAACATCCCTTCATGATAAAAGTCTTGGAAAGATCAGGAATTCAAGGAGCATACCTAAACATAGTAAAAGCAATATGCAGCAAACCAGTAGCCAACATCAAAATAAATGGTGAGAAATTTGAAGCAGTTCCACTAAAATCAGGGACTAGACAAGGCTGCTCTCTCTCTCCCTATCTATTCAATATAATACTTGAAGTTCTAGCTAGAGCAATTAGATAACAAAAGGAGGTCAAAGGGATACAAATTAGAAAGGAAGAAATCAAAATATCACTATTTGCAGATGATATGGTCGTATTATTAAGTGACCCGAAAAACTCCACCAGAGAACTGCTATAGCTAATAAACAACTTCTGCAAAGTGGCCGAATATAAAATTAAGTCAAACAAATCAGTAGCCTTCCTATACTTGAAGGGTAAACAGGCTGAGAAAGAAATTAGGGAAATGACACCCTTCACACTTGTCACAAACAATATAAAGTATCTTGGTGTGACTCTAATCAAACAAGTGAATGATCCGTATGACAAGAACTTCAAGTCTCTGAAGAAAGAAATCAAAGAAGACCTCAGAAGATGGCAAGATCTCCCATGCTCATAGATTGGCAGGATTAATACAGTTAAAATGGCCATCCAGCCAAAAGCAATCTACAGATTCAATGCAATCCCCATCAAAATTCCAACTCAATTCTTCATAGACTTAGAAAGATCAATTCTTAAAGTCAATTGGAATAACAAAAAACCCAGGATAGCAAAAACTATTCTCAACAATAAAAGAAATTCTGGGGGAATCAGCATCCCTGACCTCAAGCTGTACTACAGAGCAGTAGTGATAAAAACTGCATGGTATTGGTACAGTGACAGGCAGGTAGATCAATGGAATAGAATTGAAGATCCAGAAATGAACCCACACGCTTAAGGTCACTTGATGTTTGACAAAGGAGCTAAAACCATCCAATGGAAAAAAGCCTTTTCAACAAATGGTGCTGGTACACCTGGAAGTCAACATGTAGAAGAATGCAAATTGATCCATTCCTATCTCCCTGTACAAAGCTCAAGTCCAAGTGGATCAAGGACCTCCATATAAAACCAGATACACCGAATCTAATAGAAGAGAAAGTGGGAAAAAGTCTCAAAAACATGGGCACAGGGGAAAAGTTCCTGAACAGAACACCAATGGCTTATGCTCTAAGTAAGATCAAGAATCGACAAATGGGATTGCATGAAATTGCAAAGCTTCTGTAAGGCAAAGGACACTGTCAATAGGACAAAACAGCAACCTACAGATTGGGAAAAGATCTTTACCAATTTTACACCCAATAGAAGGCTAATATCCAATATATAGAAAGAACTTAAGAAGTTAGATTCCAGAGAACCAACTAACCCTATCAAAAAATGGGGAACAGAGCTAAACAGAGAATTCTCAACTGAGGAAATTCGAATGGCTGAGAAACCTAAAGAAATGTTCAACATCCTTAGTCATCAGGGAAATGCAAATTGAAACAACCCTGAGATTCTACCTCACACCAGTCAGAATGGCTAAGAACAAAATCTCAGGTGACAGCTGATGTTGTCCAGGATGTGGAGAAAGAGGAACACTCCTCCATTGTTGGTGGCATTGCAAGTTGATACAACCTCTCTGGAAATCAGTTTGGCAGACCCTCAGAAAAATGGACATAAAACTACCTGAGGACCCAGCTATTCCACTCCTGGGCATATACCCAGAAGATGCTCCAACATTTAATAAGGACACATACTATGTTCATAGCAGCCATATTTATAATAGCCAAAAACTGGAAACAACTCAGATGTCCCTCAACAGAGGAATGGATACAGAAAATGTGGTACATTTACACAATGGAATACTACTCAGCTATTAAAAACAATGACTTCATGAAATTCGCAGACAAATGGATGGAACTTGAAAATATCATCCTGAGTGAGGTAACTCAGTCACAAAAGAACGAACATGGTATGTATTCACTAATAAGTGGATATTAGCCCAAAAGTTCAGACTACCCAAGATTCAATTCAGAGCAATAGTTGGACTGAGTGTGAGGTCCCAGATGGAGGAGTTGGAAAAGGGACTGAAGGAGCTGAGAGAGTTTGCAGCCCCATGGAGGGAGCAACAATGTCAACTGGCCTGCACCACACACACACACACACCCCCCGTGCTCCTGGAGACTGGACCACCAATCTAAGAATACACATGGAAGGACCCTTGGTGCTGGCCACATATGTGGCAGAGGAGGGCCTTGTTGTCCATCATTTGGGCCTGAGGGTGTTAGATGCCCTAGTATAGAGGAATGCCAAGGAGGGTAGACGGATTGGGTGGGTGGGTGGGGGAATACCCTCACAGAGGCCGGAGAAAGGGGAATGGAATGGGGAGGTTCCAAAGGGGAGACCTGGAAAGGGGAAAACATTTGAAATGTAAATAAAGTATCAATCAATCAATCAATAAATAAATAAACAAAAAATAAAGACCTGGAACACTGAAACTGTTAGGTGACACTATAGCAGAATCCTACAAATTATGGGTGAATGAAAGAACTTTCTCAACTGGACTTCATTTGCCTAAGAATTAAAGTCAACAATTGACAAGTAGGACTTGACAAAACTAAAACGTTTCTGTACAGCTAAGGAAACAATCGGATGAAGAGGAAATCCAGACGGTGTGAGAGATCTGCGCAAGGACTAGCATCTAGAATATATAACGAATTCAAAAAACAAAAGGTCAAGACAATAAACAGACTAGTTAAAAATTGACTATAGATATAAACAGGACTTTACTAAAGACAAAAAGAAGTCTAAGACTTATCTCAAAAATGTTCAACATCCTTACCAACTATGGAAATGCAAATTAAAAGTGCTTTAAGATTTTATCTTACTTCAGAAAAATGGCTAAGAGAAAGAAAAGAACTGTCACATGTATCTAGGGGTAAACAACAGCTATCCGATTGGACTTAGGGCCTGCTCTATTGGAGGGCACTCATGCCTGGTATATAAACCTAACCCAGAACAATGGGTGGACAGGTCATAGACCCTCTAGGAGAACAAGAACCTACCTCTATTATATCACTAAAGTGATATAGTTTTCAAATGCCTTTTAAAAGTTATTCCTTTTAGGTTTTAGAATGTAATATAATTACATCATTTCTCTCTTCCCTTTTATGCCACCAAACTCTATGTGCCCCTCTTTGCTCTCTTTCAAACCCATGGCTTCTTTTTTCATTAACTGATGTTACAGGCATGTATGTATATGTGTGTGCAAAGATGTTCCTAAATACCTAAATACAGCCTGCTCAGTCTTAGACTTACAGATAAGTGAAGCTCTCACACCCCAACAAAGAAGTTTCTTTTTGTAGTAGACAGAGAGTGTTAAAGATACACACAACTGAGCAAAATGCAAAAAGTAAGGGACTATGGGTGTTCTGCCCCATAAGTGACATCTGTAGCTTAACTCTTATACCCAAGGTTCAAGGAAAGTCATGAAAAAGGAAATGAAAAGATCATGTGAGCGTAAGGACTGGGTGGGTTGCTGCATGAAAGTATCTTAGCACAACAAGCAAGTCAAACTCATAAAGTCTCACCGTTGTGGCTGCCTGCACAAGACCCACAAAGACCAGACCAGTTGGCACATTAACATGAATGCAGGGAAATTTCACAAGGCCCCATCCTGAGATGCAGAGCTACAGGCATGCAGTCAACAGGTGCTGAGAGAGAGAACCAAGTCTTTTAGACACCAGACCTCAGGCCTAAAATACATGCAAATAAAGGCAACACTGATTGTACTCAATAGGAAGATGGGGGGGAGGAAGGGACAAAAGAAGCAAGGGAGAGAGAGAGAGAGAGAGAGAGAGAGAGAGAGAGAGAGAGTCAAGGGGATGGTCGGGTGTTGGAGTGAGTCACTATAGGGGTGGGCTTTGAAGTCCTATGTTTAAGCCCCACCCAGTACAGAAGAGTCAGACCTCTCCTGGCTGCCTTCAGATCAAGGTGTAGAACTCTCTGCTCCTCCTCCAGCACCATGTCTGCCTGCCTACTGCCATGCTTCTCACAATGATGATAATGGACTGAACCTGTGAAAAAAAGCCAGCCACAGTTAAATACTTGCCTATAGAACAGTTGCATTGGTCATGATACCTCTCCACAGCAATGAAACCTACGACAGGTGATAAGGGAGGAGTTGAAAGTGGAGAAGGAGGAAAAGAAGTGATACAAATACAATGTACTCATGAAATCTTCCAGGGAATAAAATAAAGAAGTTAAACCTAACTATGAGCATGCGAATCTGTAATCCCACAGTGAGACGGGATACCATCTCACCCAGAAGTCCAGTTGCCAGGTAGCCTAGAATATACAGCATGGAAGAAAACGAGATCCTGCTCTAAGTGAAAGAGAAATGACTTCCAAAAGTTGTTCTCTTTGACTGAAGAGCTGTTCAGCCATTAAAGTCTAAGTTTCATAACCAAAGAAGTTATTCTCTGCCCTTGGTGCATGCCTGGCTCCCCCTCCCTCTAATCTCTGTCTCTCTCATATACACAGTGTACACTAAGCAAAGAATGTGATTCTTCATAGATTTGTTCAGCATCATTTTTTAAAATAAATCTCTCTCTCTTTTTGAAGATTTATTTATTTATTCTATGTATGTGAGTACACTGTAGCTGTCTTCAGACACACCAGAAGAGGGCGTCGGATCCCATTACACCATGTGGTTGCTGGGAATTGAACTCAGGACCTCTGGAAGAGCAGTCAATGCTTTTAACCTCCGAGCCGTCTCTCTAGCCCAGCATCAATTTTTAATATATCTCTAAAAGTGACTGTAATATACAATGAAGCTTGGAAGTCACTGGGCTCTCATTTATAGATAAAATGTTAAATCTGTGCTTTAGCTGGGGTCTACAGTGCTTTAACGCAAAGGGATAGTCTATGGAAGAAGTACATGAATTAAACTGGAGAAATGCCTTTGGATCTGTTTGGTACCACATGATGTAATAGGTCCCTGGTTCCCATTAAGCATGGGATGCCAGCATCGTTTCTTATATTATGAACCAAAAGGAACTGTCTGAAGAATGAAAGCTGCTCTCCACTCTCTGTTGTGTCTCATGAAAGACTTTTCTTAGCAATTATGCTCATGCATGGAATGGCCAAGTCCATGCCACTGGGCTATTGTGTCTAAAGTTAAACCAAACCAAACCAAACCAAACAACCAAACAAACAACAAAAACCTTGCAACCGTACAATGCTGTTCCTCTTCATGCTTAGCACCTACTTAGGCTTGGTCCATGCTGCCGCTACTGTATTAAATGGTTTTTCTGTTGTCTTATATTTTAAAACCCTTTGATAAATCTGACATTAAATTGGTAAGACAAGAGACAAATTGGGAGAAGCAGACTTCCTACCCCACTCTTTTGTTAGCATGATTGCTTTTGATTAAGTCAAATTCCGAATGAAAACCACAGGGGCCTTCTCTCTCAAGCATTCTTCATAAGCCATGTTGAAAGCACTTTCAAAGACACACAGAAACTTGCCTGGAAATTCTGACAACAACAACAACAATATTTCTGGAAAGGGGAGTTGGGATTCAGTCATTAGCTCAAGATTTGAGACATGTCTTCCTAAAATTGCTTTCCCTGCTCCCCTTTTTCTTTTTTGAATATTATTTAACTTTAAATTATTTGAAACTTTCATACATGTATATAATGAATTTTATTGCTTTTTTCCTCCCTTGTACACTGTCTCATCTCCTCATTTTTTTACCACCCCCATGCCATTTTGTGTGTGTAACCAATAGAGTATGAACAAGGCTTTCTGCATGAGCAAGAGTACTGGAGTTGAGGTATGCTCTGTCATTGAAAAAAGTGATACCCCTTCCCAAGCCACCACTGTTTGAGTCCCTTAGGGTGGTGTGGTCCTCATTAGGCCTAATGTGCTGGCAGGCACATTCATTTTAAGGTCTTACATAGATTATCATAGCTGCTGTGAGTTTATGAGTGTATCTGCCATGTTATATCCAGAAGATGCTAGTTCACAAAAGTCCTACCCAACGTCCAGCTCTTACAGTCTTTCTTCCCTTTCTTCTGTGATTTTCCCTGAGTCTTGGAGAGGCTGTGGGATACAGATGTCCCATTTAAGGCTCAGTATACCATAGCTGCTTAGTCCCTGCACTTCGTGAGTCTCTGTGCTAGCCACTGTCCACTACAAAAATAAGATTCTCTGGTGAAGACTGGTGTCTACATTAATCTCTAAGTATAAAGACAAGTGTTTAAAATGTATTTTGATACCATGTTCATTCAGCAAAGCAACAGCAGTAGGGCTATGACCTCCCTAGCCATCAGTTCTTTGCCAGGTTTGCAGTATCATGCATTTATTCCGTCCTGTGGAATGGGCTTTAGATTCAATTTTAAAAGTGGTTGGCTGTTATGATAACATTCGTGTCAATATTGCATTAATAGACAGATCTTGCCAAGCTAGTCATTAATGTAGTTCATACTGTTCATAGCTGAGTAAGACTGTTAGTGACGTTCCACTCTGAGCATCCTGCAGAGCA
The DNA here is from genome assembly GCA_019843965.1 of Rhynchomys soricoides. Lineage (NCBI taxonomy): Eukaryota > Metazoa > Chordata > Mammalia > Rodentia > Muridae > Rhynchomys > Rhynchomys soricoides. The sequence goes on from JADRCH010000186.1 coordinate 2,571,356, forward strand.
CCTATGAAAACTAGCCATTTGAGAAGCAGCTTTTAAGTCAGTTCTTGTTTTATTTTTCCATGTTTTGTGTGATGTCTTCTGCAAAGGGGTCTTATAACAAGTTATTGTGGGTAAGTAAGAGCAATGGCAATAGCCTGTATTGTTTGTGTGTGAGGGGGAATCTCTGGAACAAGGAACCTACATTAAACTCTTTAAAAATGAGCGACAGTAGTCAGTATGGTTGTATATGGCTATTTCAAACTTCCTTAGTGTTAGTGTCCCTCCCCCAACACCTCCTCTGAACTTTCCCAGTCCCACATTCCCATACACCTCCTCACTCCATTAATCCTCTTTCTGACTCCATGGCATTCGGATCCGACCATCCACCCTCTCATAAACTCTTTCTTACGCCCTCCTGCTCAGTGGTCCCTTTCTAGCTTTCTGGCTTTTACAGATACTCTAAGTCAAACCCACAAATCTAAAGATTCATCGCTAGGATTCACAGATGAGAAAGAACAAACATTTTTATGTCTAGGTCTGAGTAACCTCATTTGGTATTTTTTTCAGTTCCACTCATTTAGTTGAAATTTTCATAATTTCATCTTTCTTTAGAGCTGAATGAAGTTCCATTGTGTATCATGTGCCACATTTCCATTGTCTATTCAACAGATGATAGATTTTAGGTTGATTCCATTTCCTAGTTATTGTGAATAGCTCTACAATAAATATAAACAAGTTACTCGTACATAATCTCTGTAGTAGGGTAGAGTCTTCTAGGCATATGCCAGTCATATAGCTGGGTCTTATGCTAGATCTATTGTTTTAGCTTTTCTAGGCTTCTCCACACTGGTTTTCATTATGACTGCATAAGTTGGCCTTCTCACCAAACATGAATGAAGGTTCTGCTTTCCCTCCAACACAGCATCTGGTGTCAGCTGCAGACCTTAGCCTTAACTACAGTAAGATGAAATCTCAGGGTAGTTCTAATTTGCATTTCCCTTCTGGCTAAGAATGATGAACGCTTCTTAAGATATTTCTTAGTCATTTTTATTTCTTCACTTAAGAATTCTATATCATATTCAGTTCCATAGTCCATTTTTTGTTCAGTTGTTTGTTTTTGTAGTTCTTCATATGTTCTAGACATTTAATACTCAGTAAAATATATAGCTAGTAAAGATTTTTCTCCCCTCTTATGTCAGGGGACAGTTTCATTTACAGTACAAAAGTTTTCTTCCCCCCCCTTTTTTTTTTAATTTCATGAGGTCACACTTGTTTCTGGTGTGATTGTGATCTTATTCAGAAAGTCCACGTCTGAGCCAATTTCATGAAGTGGACTTCTTACTTTTTCCTCTAGAAGTTTTATATTTCATCTAAAATTAATTTTTCAATATTTTAGAGTATATGGGGACAGGGTGAGAAGAAATTTTATTCTCTTATAGGCAACTTTCCCAGCATGATTTGTTAAAGATATTGTCTCTCTGATGAGTATTTTTGGCAACTTTGTCAAAAATGAAGTAGCTGTAGGTACATAGATTTGTATCTGAGTCCCCTATTAAATTCCATTGATCCACTGATTGTTCCATTTTTGTGGCCACACCATAGCACTGTAGTATAACTTGAAATCAGGTGTGGTGATGCTCCTAGAAGTAGTGTGATTGTTAAGATTGTTTGGCTATGTTGAGTCTTTTGTGCTTCCATGCAACTTTTAATATTTGTCTTACAATCATGTGGAAAAATTGCATTGGATTTTTTTATGAGGATTGTATTGGATCTGTAGGTTTCTTTGGGAAAGATGGTCACTTGTACATTATTAATCTTACCTATCAATTAATAAACATGGTAGGTTTTCCATTTTCTGCTGTCTTCTTAATTTCTTTTTTTCAGTGTTTTAATGTTTTCTTTGTATAGGTCTTTTATTTCCATAGTTAGGCTTATTTCAAAGTATTTTTGAGGCTGTTCTAAATGGTATTGTTTCTTTGATGCCTTTCTCAGTATGCTTGTCATTAGTATATAGGAAGGCTATTGATCTGACTATGTTAATTTTGTAAACTGTCAGATTGCTGAAAGTATTTATCAGCTCTAGAACTGTCTCAGTGGAGTTACCATCTGCAAATAAGGATGCTTTGAATTCTTCCTTTCTTATTTGTATTATTTTTATTTCCATCTCTTGGCTTACTGTTCCAGTAAAACTTCAGCACTATACTAAGTAGAGGAGGCAAGAGTAGATATTCTTGTATTGAAGGGTGTATGTCCTTGTCATTTCATTGAGTTTATACTGTTTGGCAGTTCCTTAATCCTATTTTGTATAACAAGTGCCTTAGCATCTTTTTTTTTTTCTCCTATAGCCTCTTGGGTTCAATAATCTTTTTCTTAAGCCAAAAATATTCCTGTCAGTGTCTTCTACAGGGCTAGCTTGGTAGTCATAAATTCCTTTAGCTTGCATTATAATGTAAAGGTTTCTTTTTTTTTTTTTTTACCTTTATTTATGATGGATAGTTTTACTGGGTATATTAATCGATCTTGGCAGTTGTGATCTTTCATAATTTGAAACATATCATTAGAAGACCATTTTGCTTTAAATAAAAGTTTTTGTTGAGAATTCAGTAGTTATTGTGATTGTCTTTAAATGTGACTTGGTCCTCATCTCTTACAGCTTTCAATATTCTTTTTTCATTCTGTACATTCAGTGTTTAATACTATGGCATGGACAGTTCCTTTTCTGGCTCTGTCAGTTTGATGTTCTGTGTATCTCTTGTATCTGAATGGGCTTCAATTTTCCTGGATTTGAGAGGTGTTTGTAGTATTCAAGAGAGACTAGTTTGCAGTACAATTGTGGTTATATTTTCCTTTGTTAGACTGGTGTTCTAGGTATCGGACTTCATGTCTACTCCACCCTATTAGTTGAGTACTGTTTGTAGAAAATGCCACTATCCAGTGTTTAACACACTTTGGTGTTAGAGTAGAAGGTGACTACAAAAGAAGAAAGATACTTGTTTTTGAAAGTCAATGGGCTCTGTATATGTTAGTTATTTGGGGATATTATCACAGTGAGACTATGAGTCTTATGAGCTTTCTATATGGGAAGTAAAAGAGGAAAAATATATAAGAGCAGAAATAACAAAGGCAAAGGAAAAGTGAGTGAATAGAGAAAATGAGAGAAAAAAAGAGCAGACTAAGAAGAGGCTAAAACAACGCACTCAGATGTCATAAACCAGCTCAGCTTCTGGACTTTAAAAGATGTAACAGGAATAAAAATGAATAAGTATGCCTGTTGGTCTATGTTGACTTGACACAAGCCTGGTCTGTGAGCTGCAGATGGTTGAGACAAATGCTATTGTCCAACTTCAGCTCCTGCAGCCCTGAAGCTGGTAGCTTCCATTTGGAGCTGGTAGGCACTCTTTAGGGCCTGTGCTTAGATCCTGCTCTTTCCAGTTTCTTCACTGAGGTGCTGATAGTGATTCTAGCAGCAGTGACTGGGGCTCCTATAAAATCCCTATCAACACAGTTTTTGTAGATTTCCTGGAAGAGGTTTGCAGTCAACTTCTAGTCTCTCAGAATCTGCAGCTGCAGCAGCCACTGTGCTGGTCTCAGTCTCAACCACAAGTCCAGATTGCGGTGGGAGAGGAAGTTCACTGGGGTGTTGACCAAGTTGCTCCTGGACGCTAAAGAAGCAGCTGCTAGAGTGATGGAATATTCCTGCTCCCTTTCTTTCCTGACTATAACCAGCCACTTGCTCTGACGTGCCTTCTAGGCCACTGTCTTACCTAAAAGTCCCTCCCACTCACTTTTTTTTCCTACTGAGAATTTTCCAAAATGCTATGACCCCCAAAACTCATTTAATCATTCAATTTTTATTAGTTAGGCATTTGCTCTCCTGCCTGTTGTGTTTCTGTGTGGTTGTGAGCATCTATCTTTTTTCCTTCTGTGTTTGTACCAATGATCAAAACCGACACCTACAGTACATACTTTCCCCAAAGGAGATGATGATTAGGGAGATCTTTATGTGATACAGGACTGCCATATATTTTCCTAACTACCAACAATAAAATTAATAAATGCAGCAGTCCCTCATCCTGTTTACAGTAGTCACTTATTGCTGCTGCTGTTCAGAGGTGGACACCAATACCCTATATAAAGTGCATCTATCAGCCAAAGCTGGTGCTTTGTGCTTTAAATTTGCTTGTGAATTATCACCACAGATACTCCTCTTCTTATTTCACAAATGAAGATACTGGGCTCACAACATCTGAGTCTCTTGATCAAGTGCACACAACTAGTACTCAGGAGACTCAAAGAGTAGAACCCCATTTTATTTCACTCCAAAGCCTACTAGCTCCCAGTAACAACTCTGAATCCCATACTGAAACAGACTATTTAAAGAAAAGTAAAAGCAAACTAGTATTGATCCTAGATCCTCCCTTTGCCTCCTGCAAAGATACAAGAGGAATGGAAAGGAAACATTTCATGTGACACAGAGTTTCCTCACCTTTTGCTATAATCATTTTGGAAAGGATTATTATTTTCTCTCTCATTGATGGTAGAATGTGTGATACCCTCTATATACCAGCACCCACTCCTAAGTTGTGGCAACCAAATAACTATGAAGATTATCAAACACCCTTTTAGGAGCAAGCTCTTCCCCAGTTGAGAACCAACAATGGAGACCAAAATGAGAATGGGAACCTTGGCATTGGACAAGGGAGTAAGGCGGTTCTACTCTTCCTTTGTCAGCAGCTTCCCATGAGAAAGGAGAACCAGGACCAAGGAGATGGGTCGGCCATGACAGTAAACCCCTTGCAATGCAAGCCTGAGGAGCCAAGTTTGATGCAGGACCCACATTAAAAAGCTGGAGGTGACAGTACACACATGTAATCCCAGTACCCAGGGAGACAGAGACAGGCAGGTTCCAGGAGCTCACTAGCTGGCCAGCCAAGCCAAACTAGTCAGCCATGGGACAATTAAATACCCTGTATATAAAAAAAGTAAAAATAAAAAGATGGGGCCAAGAAATATAGCTCAGAGAATAAAGATGCTTGCCATGCAAGCGTGATGGGTGACCTGAGTTCAATTGCAGAAAAAGAAAGGTGAAAGAAATAACCAACTCCTTAAGATGTCCTCTAACCAATCTGTGTGAATTACAGTGGTCACACACACATACACACACACACACCTTCTAATAAGAAAAAGTGACTAAGATCTAAATAGAGCAAATCACATTAAAAGCAACCGAGGAATTGGGGATGTACCTCACTGATAGACCCCTTATGTAACAGAAGCCTTGGGTTCAATCCCAACACTGCCATCAACACGAAACGAAAGTGGATGCTATGAGGTGAACAGAGAGATTTAGGACTCTTCTAATGGGGCCTGGGGCTGTAGTGCAGTTGGCAGAGCGCCATGCCTAACATGCAACCTGATCATCAGTTGTATAAGTCAAGCATCCCAGCATTCAGAAGGTAGGGGCAGGAAGATCTGGACTTCAATGACATCTTCAGCTACATAGTAAGTCAGAGGCCAGCATGTGCTACATGAGATTCTTTCTCAAAATATTCTCCTGTTATGTTTATACACATTGAATGGGTTAAAGTGCACAACACCTAGAAAGGTCAGAAAACACTAGCTACTTTGCACATGCTCCCTGTCCATATACTTCTTGATACCCTCTTTCAGTAGATAGTATATATGGGCTCTGATCTAGATGCTATGAGCTGAGTGTTATGGTCCATGCTTCATCTTTTAGAGAACAGAAGTGGAGGTACTACCAAAATCATCAGAGGTGAGGTTTTTAGGTCAGTGTGTGAAGTCTTGATGCTTGTCGATGTCTTTCATCATATAAAAGTTATTTCTTTTCTACAAAATGTCCTGGTGTCATGTGTTCTTAGGACTTTGACCTAACGTTCAGCACATTGCTGGTGCTCTTAAAAGTATAAGCAAAGTCCTCCACAAAGGAAAGTTCTTGGTGTTTCAGAACATGAATATCAGGGTTCAGATTAAAATTAGGAATCTGGGAGACTCTGTGGAATAGTTCCACCTGGGCTACAGCTGTGTTTGCAGAGCAGAGTAACCACCGCACAGGTGGAAGGTACATGTTCTTGGCACACGGTCTTCTTAACTCCCCTGGTGTCAACGCCAGTGGGATAAACCGTCACTTTCAACTCTGGTTAAAGGCAATACTTAGGATGAGTGCAGTTTCATTGACAGTTAATAACAAGTAAGGAGAGTGAACAGGAATGTTCAAAGATTCCAAACGCATTTTTTTAGAGCACCTATCTTGCAAATCATCTACAATTAATTTTGTCTCAAACAGGCTGCAGTGAACTCATTGGAATTATACACAATGCTGAAAAGCTTCATATTTTGGTCTTTTCAGGCTTCTTTTGCCTCTTGTCATTACTCAGTGTCACAAGACTTGTGTTCTCTTGGTTGCCACGGTTACAAGATGTTACTGTGTTGGCTACAAGCTACAGGAAGCCTGAAAAAGACTATTTACATCACAGGAATACTGTCCCTTTGGTACCCTGGGGACCAAACTGAACATTGTTCTCCAATAGGAAGAATTCCAGGGGTCTCTTTCAAACAGACAAGAGTGCAGACACAAGCTTGGCTCTGTAACCTCTCTCTGCCATGGAGCTGAGTCTCAGAATGAGTTATTTCAGGCAGAAGTGTCCTCTGAGCTCAGGACCCCTGTGCAAAAGCCAGATTACTCAACGCATAGCCTGAGTTTTCTTTAGACTTATTCATAGTCCTTCTGATGTTGAGGCTTTGTGTGTGTGTGTGTGTGTGTGTATGTGTGTGTGTGTGTAAGAGGGTATGTGTATGTGTGTACACATGTATGTGTACATGTATGTATGTGTATATGCATGTGAGTATGTGTGTGTATGTGTGAGTCTATGAGTGTGTGTATGCAAGTGTGTATGAGTGTATGTATGTGAGTGTGTGTATATGTGTGAATGTGTGTGAGTATATATAAGTGTGCTTTCATATGTGTGTATATGAGTGTATGTGTATTGTGTGAGTGTGTGCATCCAACATTTTAACAAATAGCAGGACAATGAAAGAAAACATAAGCACTCATTCCTCCCCCTCATCCCCGAAGCATTCTGTGTTAAATAAGTACCATGGAACTAAGGGGCACTGGCTGGAATTGCAAGTCTGAACACTCTATTCCTATAAGCCCATGTCATCTGTAGCTAGTATCAATAGCAGTACTGGGCCAAGTTCTTCCCTTTGCTTAGCACCATGGCTGCTCTTCTGTGAACACTCAATGCTTGTGTAAACCAGCTAAACCCCAGGATCCAGGATGACCATCTTGACATTGTCAGAAAGTGACAGTCTGTGAAATGAAGCCCCGAAACTCAAAAGGAATTTGAAGTGGAGATAGGCTTTCTCCGTAGCCATGGTTTCCACATCCATGGATTCAGAGGGATTCAGTCAACCCTCACATCAAAAAAAAAAAAAAATCTGTACTCAACACATAAGGGTTTTTTCCTGCTTTTCTTTCTTCTCTCTCTCTCTCTCTCTCTCTCTCTCTCTCTCTCTCTCTCTCTCTCTGTGTTCTAATAACTATTAGAGGCAGAAACAGAGCAGTGTAAACAGAGATGATGGGGTTTGTGTGGCTGAAGCAGAATGCCTGAATTTATGGCTTGAACTTTGCACAATTATTGACTGGCTGGGAGCCTTCTGCAGTGAGTATTAATTAATCCAAGGCAGGAAGCAGCTCAGCAAGAAAGAGAAAAGGATATAGATGAGAATAATGGGAGCTAATGTCTCTCTCTGACATTATTGTCCCCACAACTCACCCTAACAACTATGTGTACAGGGGTTGCCTTGGTATAAGTATATTCGAGGTGGTTTGGTGTATTTTTTAAAATGTATATAATATGCAAATATCATTCCATTTTGTATAAAGAAACAGAGAACCTGCAGAGAGCAGTAGCTGAAGGAGGTTCAGAATAATTCCCCGGGAGGCCACATGGGATTACTGTATGAGAACTCTTTGCCCAGTCCTCCAAACAAGTGCCAGAGGTGGAGCCCCAAATGGCTTCTCTGATTCCTCCATCACCTACAGTCTGTTTCCCATAAAACAAGCAGAATGATCAAAAGAAGCCAGATCGTCATCTTAACATTCTATATAGAAAATTTCATTTTCCTCAGAAACATCCAGAGTTTTATCTCCACTTCAGTGACCTAGACTGAGACCAATTCCTGGATGACATCTCCTACGAGTGTCATCCTTCTCTTCCTTTAAGCCTAGCCCCACCCTCTGACTATCTTGCTTTTCTTTGAAAGCAAAGAGCAAGCTCCCAACCATCTTTCAGATGCTAACTTTCCAGGGATGCTGGCCAGCTGGGGTAGCTCCTCTCCAGCCCCCTCCCCATTTTCCTCTGTCACCTCATCTTCACATTGGTCCTGTCATATTAACCATTAATCTTCATTCTGCTTATTCATTCTCCCCTCTCTGAACAGTCTGTCAGAACCACGGCTCTGTCAGCCTAGCCTTCAAGGGAAGGGTTTTTAAGCAGAGGGCACAACAACCCTTGAAAGGGACAAGGATTAAGTTGGGGTAAGAGAGCTCCTGGTAGAACAGAAGCACACAGTTCCTGTGACAAGAAGAAGCATGGCAATTATGAGAAACAACAAGGAAAATTGTTTTTCAATAAGCTTAAATGCTGGCTTTTCTTCAACTCAGGAACAAAAACCAAGCTTTGCTTTCAACTGACGCTTGTTATTTTTAATCGAGTTCTGTGAATTCTTTGTATTCTTTCCTTGAGCAGAGACCTACTCTGTAGAATGGTAGGGTGGGGTGGGCTTTCAGAAAAGCATACTTTTCAAGATCAGAAAACAAGTCTGCTAAGCTGTCTTCTTTTAACCGTCCACACGCATCCCATGTGACATTTAAACACCTTCAAGTTTAAGTCCAACTTGATGGTCCTGAAGATAGGGTTAAAGCAAATGAAGTGCCATCTTGACCAAGACTAAGGCCATCTATAGCTCAAGCAAGTAAAAGCTTAACTCTCTTTAAGAAGGGGAAAATGAACACCCAGCCTTACCTGGGAAAGAATAAGAGCCAACTCGTGGTCTTACACATACTGTCTCTGGATACTTTGTCATTTGTCAGGGAGAGATAGGATCAACTGTTGTGACTCTTTAAAATGCATATGGGTTATATACCCACTCCCACCTACGAAACTACAGCATAAGGAGTTAGCCATTAGGAAAACCTCAGGAGTAGATGAAAGAATTCAGCTTATTTGTCACTAACAAACCTGTGGCTGTCGGGGTGGTTTGCTTTGGTTAAGCAGCTCTGAATCCTCTATGTGCCTTTGTATTGGGAGACCTCAGACACATTATTCACCCAGTTACAGGGAAAAGCCTTATGAATTGCTTTGCCCCCAGGTGCTGACAATTGCTGCTTCCCACACAGATGTTTGCATTATAACATCATGTAGCCAAAAAAGCTTATTAAGGATAAAGAATTAAGCTTTGTGTTCACTGGTTAAGTTTGCTTTAATTAGTGATTCTTAATAAAGTAAGGCTATTAGCAATAGGTTATGTACTAGGGAGGTGTTTCCATAGGTGAAAGCATCTCCAGTGAAAGCAAGAGGACCTGAGTTCAAATCCCCCAGCATCTGGACATAGTGCATGTGCATATAACACCAGTGTTGGAAGTTGGAGCCAAGCAGACCCTGGGAGATCACTGCTTAGCCAGCCTAGCCAAAACACTGTGCTTTGGATTCAGTGAGAGATCAAGTCTCAAAACAATGCTGCTGCTATTGCTCCTACTGATGATGATGATGATGATGATGATGATGATGATGATGATGATGATGATAGTGATGATGATATGGCAAGTTGTAGAGGAAGACATCTGATGTTCTCTTCTGAACTCCATGTGCCTGTGCACACAACACATATACTCACAGAAAAGATTTGAGCTTAGGTAGAAGCATAGATAGTTAAGAAAAATACGATTAACCAATTGTTTTTAAGATTTAAAAAAAAAAAACTACAGTAATTAAAATCTAACCAAGAACCCCTCCCCCAGGCTCCATATTCCAACCCACAATTCCAGCTGATTTCCTGGAGACCACACAGCCCACCATCCACTAACACTCCTTCAAGCCTGCCCAACAGAACTGTCTTCCCTGAGTTCCATATTCTGGCCCACTGCTTCAGCAGAAGGCTTTTGCTCTACTAAAGATTGTCCCATACTAGGAACCCCAGAGACCAAGCAAGTGCTCAGAACTTCAGAGTCCACACAGGTACTTGGAACCCCAGAGGCAACATTGGCACCCAAACCCCAGAGATTATTCAGGCTTCAAAAACGCCAGTAGAGACACCCTACTGGACCTGAAGACTCACTGGTCACCAGATCTCCAGGCCACTCAGGCCAGAAGACCAGAGATGAACTAGAAACCAAAAATTACTCATCTAACAAAGATAAACTCAGAAATCAGCACCTAAACCTATAATAACCCCAAACCCAGATGATTAGAGGCCAGCAAGAGAACACAATGAACAACAGAACAACAGCCAGGGCAACATGGCACCACTAGCGTCCAGCTATACTACTATAGCAAGCCCTGGATATTCCAGCACAACTGAAGCAGACAAAAATAACCTTAAATCCAATCTTAAAAAGACTATAGAGGCTCTTAAATAGGAAACAAATAAATCCCTTAAAAAATACAGAAAAATACAAACAGGTAAAGGAAATTAATAAAAGTGTCTGAGACCTGAAAACAGAAATAAAAGCAATGAAGAAAACACAAACTGAGGAAAGAGATAGAAAATCTAGGTAAGCAAACAGAAACTACAGACATAAGCATTACCAGTACAATACAAGAGATGGAAGAGAGAATCTCAGGCATAGAAGATACAAGGAAAGAAACTGATACATCAGTCAAAAAAAATGTTAAATCTAAAAAGTTCACATAAGGCATATGGGAAATGCAGGACACTATGCAAAGACCAAACCTAAGAATAATAGAAATAGAAGAAGATTCTCAGCTCAAAGGCCCAGAAAATATTTTCAACAAAACCATAGAAGAAAATTTCCCTAACCTAAAGAAAAAGGTGACTGTAAATGTACAAAACGCTTACAGAGCACTAAATAAATTGGACTAGAAAATAAAGGTCCCCCACCACCACATAATAATCAAAACACTAAACGTACAAAACAAAGAAAGAATAATAAAAGGTCAAACAGAAAAAAGACCAAATAACATATAAAGGCAGACCTACTAGAATTATACCCAAGTTCTCAACAGACATTCTAAAGGGCAGAAGGGATTGGACAGATGTGCTGCAGCCTCTAAGAGACAGTAGATGCCAACCCAGATTGCTATATCCAGCAAAACTTTCAATCACCATAGATGGAGAAAACAAGATATTTCATAACAAAATTAAATTTAAACAATATCTAGCCACAAATCTAGCTCTACAGAAGATACTAGAAGGAAAACTCCAACAGAATAAGTTAACTACACCCAAGAAAACACAGAAAATAAATAATTTCACAGCATCAAAAACTAAAGAAGGAACTCACACACACACACACACACACACTAACACCACCACCACCAACAACAAAATAACATGGATTAAAAACCACTGGTCATTAATATCTCTCAATATCAATGGAGTCAGTTTCCCAATAAAAACACACAGACTAACAGACTGGATAGGAAAATAAGATCCATGATTCTGCTGCATACAAGAAAAACACTTCAGGATCAGAAACAGACATTACCTCAGAATAAAGTGCTAGAGAAATATTTCCAAGCAAATGAGCCCACAAAGCAAGCTGGTGGTAGCCATTGTAATATCTAACAAAATAGATTTTCAACCTAAATTAATCAAAAGATATGGGGAAGGACCCTTCAAACTCAACAATGAAAAAATTCATCAAGATGATGTCTCAACTCTGAATATCTATGCCCCAAATACAAGGGCATCCACACTTGTAAAAGAAACATTACTAAAGTTTAAATCATACATTGAACCTCACACATTAGTAGTGGGAGACTGCAACACCCCAATCTCACCAATGGACAGGACATCCAGACAGAAACTAATAAACTAAACAGAAACTAAACAGAGAAATAATGAAACTATCAGACATTATGACTCAAATGGACCTAAAAGATTTCTGCAGAATATTTCACTCAAACACACACACATACACACACACACACACACACACACACACACGCACACACACACAAAATACCTTCTTTTCGTACCTCAATGAACCCTCTCCAAATTTGGCCATATACTCAGTAACAAAGCAAGTATCAACAGATACAAAAAATTGAAATAATCCCCTGTAACTTGTCAGACCACCATAGACTAAAGCTGGACTTAACAACAGAAACAACAGAAAGGTTATAAACACATGGAAACAGAACAACTCTTTACTGAATGACCACTGGCCCAAGGAAGAAATAAAAAGAGAAATTAAAGACTTCCTAGAATTCAATGAAAATGAATACACAATATACCTAAACTTATGGGACACAATAAAAGCAGTGCTAAGAAAAAGTTCATAGCACTAAGTGCCTTCATGGAGAAATCAAAGAGATCTCATACTAGCAACCTAATGCTCTAGAACAACAAGAAGCAAACACAGCCAGTAGGAGCAGACAGCAGGAAATAACTCAGAGGGGAAATCAATAAAATAGAAACAAAGAGAACAATACAAAATAAATAAATGAAACAAAGAATTCATTCTTTGAGAAAATCAACAAGTTAGAGAAACCCTTACCCAAACTAACTAATAGGCAGAGAGAGAATATCCAATATAGCAAAATTAGAAATCAAAAGGGAGACATAGAAACCCAGACACTGGGGAAATCCAAAGAATCATTAGGTCTTACTTCAAAATGGAAAATATAAAAGCAAAGGGCAAATTTCTTGATAGAAACCACTTACTGATGATCAGACAAACAATTCAAATAGACCCATAGCCTCTAAGGAAATAGAAGCAGTCAAAAATCCAGGGGCAGATGGTTTTAGCACAGAGTTCTATCAGACTTTCAAAGAAGAGTTAATACCAATACTTCTCATATTATTCCACAAAATAGAAGCAGAACATTACTCTTAACCATACCACAAGGACACTTGCTCAATTATGTTCATAGCAGCTTTATTTTTAATAGCCAGAAACTGGAAATAACGTAGATGTCCCTCACCTGAAGAATGGATAAAGAAAATGTGGTACATTTACACAATGGAATATTACTCATCTATTAAAAACAACTACATCATAAAATTTGCCATCAAATGAATAGAACTAGAAAAGAAATCATCCTGAATGAGGTAACCCAGACCCAGAAAGACAAACATGGTGTACACTCACTTACAAGTAGATATAAGTCATAAAGTAAAGAATAACCATGCTACAAACTACAGATTCAGAGAAGCCAGGTAACAGGGGACACTCAAAGAGGGAAGCATGAATCTCAACATGAAGGGGAAATAGATCACATCACAGGCGGACAGGGGGAGGGAGGTTAAGGGTGGGGCAAGGGGGTGTTGTCTGGATGGGAGGGTGGGGATGGGAATAGAAGGGAACCAGCTATCTCCTGTAACCAGCAAGACTTCCAGTGGAGGGATTGGGACACCAACCTAACCACAAAATTTTCAACCTGCAATCTCTCCTGCCTACAAAATATGCTGAGGTAAAGGTGGGGCAGAAATTGTGAGAGTGGTCAGCCAATGACTAGCTTACCTGGAGATCCATGCCAGGAGAGGGAGCCCACCCCTGACATTGCCTGGAGTGTCAGGACCCAGAGGCTATATAGCCCAGAGACCTAGGGTAGAATCAAACACAACTGACAAAAAAAAGAAAAAAAAAAAGTTGATGAAACGATTCCTAATGATATTCTGTTATACTCATAGATTGGTACCTAGCCCAATTGTTAGAGAGACTTCACTGACAGAAACAGATGCAGAGACCCACAGCCAAACGTTAGGTGAAATTTGGAGAGTCCTGCTAAAGTCAGGGAGGAAGGATTGTAGGAGCCAGAGGGGTCAAGGACACCACAAGAAAACCCACAGAGTCAACTAACCTGGATTTATAGGGGCTCACAAAGACTAAACCACCAACCAGGCAGCCTGCATAGGACTGACATAGACCCTCTGCATGTTATGTTACAGTTATATAGATTGGTCTTCTTTTGGGACTCCTAACAGTGGGAGGAGAGCTGTCTCTGACTCTGTTGTCTGCCTTCGGGACTCTTTCCTCCTACTGGGTAGCCTAATCTAACCTTAATAAGAGAGGAGGTGCCTATCTCACTGCAATCTGATGTGCCATGGCTAATTGATATCCATAGGAGACCTGCCCTTCCCTTTTCTGAGGAGAATCAGGAGAGGATGAGGAGTCGATGGGTGGGGTAAGGGACTGAGAGGAGAGGAGGAAGGGAAAACAGCAGCTGGGGTGTGTGTGGGGGTGGGGGTGGGTGTGTGTCTGAAAGAGAGAGTTAATAAAACTCTTTCTCCATTTATTTTATTTTTAGAATTTGTTTTCAGATTATTAGGTACTTTTATCATTTTCCCCTTTTAGCTTCCCTCCAGCCCTCCCATGTAACACCACCACTATCTTCTCTAGCTCTTTCTCATACTCACAGCCTTTTTTCTTTAATTGATGTTAAATATTCCTAAGCATAAAAACACAACCTGCTCAGTCCATACAATGTTACTTGTATGTATATGGTCTCAGGGCTGACCACTTGGAATTGGATAACCAGTGGTGTGCTTGTCCCTCTAGAAGACTATCTCCTCCCAGTCAGCATCCATTAGTTGCCTTGAGTTCATCTAGAGCTCAGGCCTCATGAGCTTTTTCTCTTCCATATTAGTGTGTTGAATGACACCGTCCTTATTCAGATCATGTTTAGACAGCCATGTTGTAAAATCGTTAGTATGTGTGTCTTTTCACATTTCTAGGGCACACAGTCTCACAGCAATCTCCTGGTTCCTCTGGTTCTAACAATCTTTCCATGCCCTCTTCTGCAATGTTCCCTGAGTCATAGATGCTGCAGTTGTATTATAGATGCATCAGTTGGGAATGGGCTCCACGACTCTGCATTTTGACCAGTTGTGGTTTTCCCTAGTGGTCTTTATCTGTCGCAAAGAGGAGTTTCCTTGATGAGGGGTGAGAGCTACACTTACCTGTGTTCATAAGGATGTGTATTTAGAATGCAGTTGGGGAATTGTTATTAACCAAACTCTTGGCTAGTGGCCTTGAACCAGGTGACCTCAGATTCTGAGATTCAGTCATTTACCTGTGTTATTACCAAATACTTCTCAGCCTTTCAGCCTTTCATCTGACAAATGTTAAATACACAGAATGTCTTTTCTTCCTTCCTTCCTTCCGTTCTCTCTCTCTCTCTCTCTCTCTCTCTCTCTCTCTCTCTCTCTCATTTTTATTGGACCCAGGTGATATACCATATGTAGCAATGCAGCATTTTACCAGACTATCATCGAAAGTAATAGGTCATACACTTTTCTAAAATTAATAAATCAGGTTCTAAAAGCAAACATTCCCCGATGACCAAGCTCTCAGATGTGCCTCTTTATTGGAGCCAGTGTTCACAGATAAAAAACATTAAGAACATTCTTTTCCAAAAAAAATTCCTTGTCTGTTCTCATTCACCATCCTTTTACTGGAACATGATGAGAGGCAACTGGGCTCAGGGAGAGTCAGAGGAATATGTATACCCCATGGCTCCCACCTCCATGATTTATAAAGCTACCTTGCTGGAACAAAATGAAGTATACTCCAGTTTAGTTAACCCCCAAGTCACTCCCATTTCCCACCTTACCACCTCCCTACCACAGAGACACACTGTCAAAGAGCTCACCGAGCCCTGAAAGGTAGTCATGAAGCTTATGTTTTATGCTCTCTTGCACTCATAGCAAGTAAGCCCAAGTGATTTCATGAAATTCAAATTCATCTTGTCATTTTGCTCTGTTTCCTGCCTCTTATCAGTGGTGTAAAAAGGACCTCAGAAAGGCCATTGTGTATGCTCCACCGGAAGCACATGGCAATGGCTCAGAGGTACGAAGGAATTGTTGGGGGTTGAGCAGGTCCACTTTAAGATCTGTAAACTAAAGAAATTGCATGAGACATATAGTGGGCTTTGTTTTCTGTATGTGAAACTGAAAAGGATTCTGGGTTCATGTATGTCATGGAATATATTAAATCCCAGATCTAATGTAGCCCAGTAAGGAAACTGAGACACAGAAGGTACCATGACTTGTCTAAATTTACCATTCAAATCTGTTGTAAATGAGTTAATGATGACAACACCCATTACTTTTCTCAGACATAAAAAAACAAAAGCTTCTTTGCTTTTGTTAGTAAAACCTTGTAAACAACTTAGGCACATATGTACATGCACACCAGCATGCATGCATATGTGACTATAACTTTAAAACCCCTAGGAAAAGTAGAAGAAAGAGCAGCATAGAAAAAGATCAGACAAACTTACAGAACAAAAAGCAATCGATTACTTAGAGTATCTTCTTAATACCAATGATAATTCATTTATACAGGAAAACTATTCTGTCTGTATAGAAAATACAGTGACTTGTGACTGAGCATGTACACTGCCCTGCCCCCAACAAGTATCACCAACACCAGTAAACCAACAAACATTGCAAGATCACAAATTACCAGTTACATTCTGACACACTTAGGACTGAGAAGACTGATTGAGAAAATTAATCTATTTTTTTCCAGTCTCGAAGTTTAAAACATCTTTCTTTTATCTAGTGACTTTGTCATCTTCCTCTGTCAAACATGCTTGGGTTTCAGTCACACCTCAACCTGACCAGTGAATAATTCATAGCTAAGTGCTAGTTCAGAAGCAAGGGAAAAAGAGAACTTTTAAAATTTGCATGTGAAGCTTTTTAAATGTGTCCACAAACTCTCTGGTGTTCCTCACCTTACAGTCCAGTCTCATTCCACGGCCCTGGAATACAGCTCACTTTTATCAAAGAAAACACAGAAAGTGGTGCTATTTGATGACTGAGCCTAGATTCATAAATGGTGACGGATGCTCTCTGTCTCTTGGTCAGAGACTCATAGAGTCCTGGTCTACCGTGTCAGAAGTGTGCTCTACTGCCATTGTATCAGAACTGCATAGAGAATCCATACAGAGAAGCAAAGCTGCAAACACAAAAAATAATTCCAACAGTTTGATCATTTGATCCCTGACAGGAAATATATGATTGATGATGGTTTTGAGTCAGTTCCAGCTCAGCCACTATCTGACTGCCACTGTTTGGACAATCACAAGTGCAAACAATCTAGCTGAGCCCAATCAACCCCAAGTCTTCATGACTGCTTCATGTCATTAAGTTTGGGGTGATCTGGTATGTAGCAATTACCCTACCATGGTAGCTTAATCTCAATCTAAGTTGATTCAGTGTGACCTAGCAGATCCTTCACAGTATCTCTGGGTATGTCTGTGAAAGCATTTCTAGAAACAGTGAGATCAGGATGGCTCTAGCCCCGTGTATGGATCAATTGGTTGAAGGGTAAATTATTGGGGATGGGTTAAAAAAGTAGGAGAAGGTAGAATCTTGTTGGAGGAAACAGGTTACTGGTGCTTGTCCCTGTAGGCTATATCTTGCCCTTGATCCTTCCTTTATTCCATTTTCTCTGTTTTCTGGCTGCCATGATGTTAATTTACCTGTTCTGCTACACATCTCCTCACCACATGGCCCTCTGATGTGAGAGTAAAAAGGAGTAATGCCTCTCCTGAGTTGTCTGTCAGCTATTTGGTCATGGTGAAGCAAGAGTAAATGTACATACTGATCCAGGAAATAATCTACCAACAGGACTGCTGGTGCATTGGCTGTCTAGTGTTCCCTATGGGGAACACTTGGCCTTCCCAATTTCACACTCTTCTAGACTTATTTACTGGGTAACACAAGAATCTTCTGGCATATGGGGAAGATTTGCAGTCTAACCTGACCAATGAGAACATCCCATCCTGTACATAGTAGTCCAAGGAAAGAAATTAATTGCTCAGCATAACCAATCTGCCTAAAAATCACAGTGCACACTGAGTCAAGAGAGATGTGGCCCTCTTTCTACATTCTGCTTTGTGTCATATTCATTAAAAGGAGAGGCAATATGATATGAAAAAGAAGGGCATGGAGTCAGAGTTGGCATGTGGAGAGCCATGCTGGTAGGGAGGAAACACTGACTGAATTAGGTATGACGTCACCATCTGGGCCTGCTGTCTTCTTGGTCTTTTCAGACACATGAATTATTGATAAGACTTCTTTTTTTCTAAGCTAGTTTTAGTTTGTTTTCTTTCTCTTGCAGGAAGAATTCTGTCCAATTTAGTAAATTTTTTAAAGGTGTACATGAAAATGCCAGAAACGGATATATAACCTTAGCTTAAAACAAAATTTAAAATTCCAAGTATTTATACAAATGCTACATTCGAAGCAGAAAAATACACAAATCACTCTTTGATGTACATAATATACTTGGTTTAAATAAAAACAAAGAAATAAAAAGTGCAAATTGTGGTGTCATGATAAAAACTGAAATTTGGTTCAACAATGATATCACTTTGGATTGTAAATATTTCTGTAGTTTAAAATGTTCATAATCTCACAGTCTTCAGGCCAAGTATCCAGGGGCAATTTAGCCGTGTCTCTGAATTTTTTAAGCTATTATCAAAGACTCCGAAGAGAGGGGGGGCTCATCTGGCAGTTTCACTGGGGTGGAGCCTTTTAAGCACTGTTGGCTGGATTCATATCCCCAGTTCTGTAGAGAGCACTACTTCCAAACTTGGCACGAACAAAAGGACATAGTTCGGCTTTTTATTTTTGCTTGTTTGTTTCTTCCTTGTTTGTTTGTTTGTTGTTTGGTTTTGTTTTTATTTTTAGAGACTTTTTTTTTATTGTTTGAGAATTTCTAAATGCCGCATGTTTGATTAAATGCACCTTCCATTCACCCCCCCGCACAATTGCTTTCCTATCCCCCATCACTTTTCCCTCCAAATTTCATGTGTTTTTAAAACAAAAATTGCACTGAGCCCACGTAACACTGCTTGTATGTACAGGGTTGTAACCATCCACTAAAGATTGGGTGGTCTCTCAGCAGCTGTATCCTCTGAAAGCTGACTCTTCCTCTCCCAGGTGCCATCAATCGTCAGGAGCTCCTCAGATGGGGCTGAGACTCCATGAGCCTCTTCCTGATCCGTGCTGGGATTTCAGCTGGCTTGATCTTGTGTGGGTCTTGTGCATATAGTTCCAGTCACTGTGAGTTCACATGTGAAATGGTACTGTCATGTCAGGCAAATACTGACTCTAGCAGACTTCATTTTCTCTTCCTCTTATAATTTTTCTGTGCCCTCTTCCATGAGACCGTGGATCCCTGTCAGGGGAAACAGTTACTGCATTTTGAGCTGAGCACTCCAGAGTCTCTTATTTTCTATGTGTTGGTAAATTTGGGGTCTTTGTAGTAATTACAATATAATATAAAAAGAAGCTTCTCTGAGGACTCCAGAGAGGCGCCCTAATTGATAGGTATAAAATTAAGAACTTAGTGGGCAGTTGGTTACTATGCTCATTTAGCAGAATAATTGTGCTAGATTCTCACTTAGGGCCCATGACCACCCAGCCACAAATTTTGGTTCCAGTTAATGGTATAAATCATGAGTTCTGTTTTTTGGAGTAGGCTATAAATCCAATCAAAAAGTTGTTGGTAAGTCTCATAACTTCTGTGTTTTCGTTGCACTAGAGAGCATAACTTGACGGGCCAGTCTTTACTATAGGTCCCAGGGTTCACAGCTTGGTAGACCACTGACGATTTTTCTACCCCAGCAGCATGTGTAGAACCATCCAGCTCTGTGAAAGACAGCTAATGGGGATGCAGTTCTAGGTTGGTACCAGTTCAGTGTCCTCTGACTCAAGTTTGTTGTCATCCGCGGTAAGATCTTACTATTAAGTTCTGAGATGATAGGTAATAAGGAACAATGCTGATATCCTATAATTCTGGGGTACCATTATGAGACCCTATTGACCAATACTTGCAAAAGGAAAAAGAAAGAAAAGGAAAAAAAGAGGCAACTCACATCAGGCAATAGCCTTTTTATTTGAGAGCTTATGGTGTCTGGGAGAGGCATTGCTTCCCACCACCACATTATAGAGTGACTACATTTAAATCCCTTTTATATGAGTATGTCTGCATTTTAGAAAATTTCTATAGTAGTATGTGTGACATTTTTCAAAGCTCTTTAATGTGGTCACCCTTCCCAAGTTCACTCCTTTACACTGCCATCTCAACCCTTACCCATTTAACCCTTCCTATTGCCTTTCTGTCTTCAAACCACCAGGATTATTCCACTGTCCCTTGAAATTGACCCGTGGCTCCCTTCTAGTTTCCTGACTTCTATGGGCACTCCAACTTAAATACAAATATCTAATGATTCAAAGCTAGCATATACATATGAGAGAGAATGTGCTACTCGATATTTGGTTCAGGGAGAAGGGGACCTGAGAAATCAGGCAGGCCTGGAATGGAAAGAATAGACCTTGCTGGAGGTGCAAGGAAGGAAGTCTCAGAGGAGTTTTGTGAGCCTATGGGATGGGAAGGAGCAAGCCTCCCTGTGAGTAAATGATGGAGAGGCAGGATAGGTAACTGGGGAAAAGGAGCCCCACGAGAGCCAAGCTGCCTGGTGATAAGGTAATAGAGCCAAACATGGTTTTTGTCATGGGCATTCTCTAAATGGCAGCTCACAATGTGACTATAACCACCTTTACAATGAGCAAATTAAGAGAGAGAGAGAGAGAGAGAGAGAGAGAGAGAGAGAGAGAAGAGACTTTTATAATCCAGCCCCAGAAATGAGAACCATCACTACCCTAGTCTCTTCCTGAGAAACAAGCCACTAGGTCCATCCCAGTGTCAAATGAAGAGGTTGCATCTGAGCAGGAGTACCAGGGAGGCCACTGAGACCCAGGTCAGAAGTTATCTAAGCATCCCTCCCAAGCAGTCTCATGTCACAGAAAGTTCTGTATGCTCAAAGGTCAAACTTAAAGCCACATGTGTCTTACACAGAACAAAATTGATTCTGGCAGAAAAATCTTCCTAGGAAATTAGAAAGAGTATTATTTCCCCAACACCAAGCAGCACCAAAATATAACTATAATTAGGTTTCATAATAGTTAATCTTGTCAGTTTGATCAGATCTGTAATCAACTAGGAAACATACCACTGCTCCATAAATCCTGTTTGGCTGTTGTAAGCATGTTTCTCTAACTAAACGAGTACAAAACCCCAAATCTGTGAGGGGGTTTCCGGGAAGGATTCACTGGAGACTCTTACTTCAGAGTGGGTGACACATTCTGGCAGCAGCTCAGGTTAAAGAAGACTGAGAAGAAAGCTGTGTCTGCTTGCCTATCTTCTCTCCTGGATGCTGAGTGATCTCTCCTGTCATGGTTGCTACTGTTGTTGCTGTAACCACATCTTTCACTACCATCAAAACCTCCTTTGGCTTCACAATACAGACTAAACCACAGAGGCTCTCCAACACCAGATTCGGACTGCTGAGACATCAGGCTTTGTGGACTGAGCAAATCCTTGTAGCTTTAGAATGCAGATGGCCATTGTTAGCAATTATAAACCAATCTTGTAAATAGCCCTCTATAATATGTATTTATTCTATTGATTGCATTCCTCCAGAGAACCTTAATGTGGGTTCTCTAATCTGGCACTTTAAAGTTACATTTGCCTAATCAACATTCTTTTTACTTATCTTATTGATGAGTAGTTGAGGGTAGTGGGCAGTGGATAGAGATTATAGAGGAACTAGAGCTTCTGCAAGATCCAAAAGCACAAGCATTAGAGCATTTTGAATCACACTACAAAGGGTACAACGTTCTTGGTTTCTTAGTTTGAAGGGCAAGTGTCCTGGATCCCAGGTCTCATCCAACTCAGGGAGATCAGTCTTGCCTGCATCCCCTAGGAGCCTAAACACACATAGGTATACAGGAGTGACAGAATGGATGAAGATGTAGCATTCAGAGTGGATTAATGTAGTGGAGAAAACATTGGAGGTTATTTATTTATCAAAAACACTTGGCCCTGTCTATCTGAACATTTGGACTTGCCGACTTCTAATCACTAATTGCTCCATAAAATCCCATTTGGCTGGTGTAAGCATGTTCCTCTCAATAAATGAGTGTAAAACAAAACCATCACCGTTAGGGTAGTTCATTATTAAACTTTAAGAAAAGACTATCACTGTCTGTATTTGGCACAAGGGAAAGAGTAAAATTATTTGCATAAAACTTATTAGATGTAGAATTTTATTTTTTTAATTCTAAGACATTTATTTTCTTCATGTGGAGAGTGGCATGAATGGAATTGTATGCCCGCTCCTCTCTTAGAGGGGAGGCAGATATAGTAACTGGGAAGGGGCATGGCTACACCTCTAGGTGTCTCATTAACACAGAGATGGCTTGGGGCTGTGTGGCCATGCCTCTACCTGGGGCGTGGTATATGACTGTGACTGGAGCCAAAAGCTTCCCCGGAGCCTTGGCATAACGTTTCTGGTCCCTTGTGGATTCTGAGGGGTCTCCCAGAGTTTTAAGCCTGTGCTCAACCGGGTGTCAGACTGCCTGTCACTGATCACTGCCCCACAAATTCCCCCCTTTTCTTTTTTAAGGGAGAGGTGTCATTTGTAATGAAAATTTTGGGTGGGGTGGCAATATCAAAGAAAAGACTGCATGGTTGGTGTGGTAGCACAACTAAGCCAGAGGGTAGGGAGGGTTAAGGGTGGGCGTGGGGAAGGCCAGGGGCCATTGAACCAATTGTTCCATGGATGGTACAGTGTGAGGGTAGTAACATCAGCTTAAAACAGCATTTGATTAATCTAGATAGACATCATGGTTTCCTCACTATCATATAGCTTCCCTCAAGTTCAGTAGCCATTTGGCTTTGGCAAGAGAGTTCATCTGTAGCTGGAAAGTCTCATGTCTGTCCTCTGTGGGGCTGAGCACGTGTCTCTGGATCTCAGTGTGTGTCTCAGGAGTCTTCTGTCTAGAGGAAGGCAGCTTTGTAGTCACAGGCAGGTCCCAGGAGATAGCGTTGTCTCCACTGGATCTATGGCAGCAAGCTTCTATGAGGATAAGCGGTCCTTGAGCAATCTGGAGTTTTGATGTGGGTCGCCAGCTGAGGGTACACTTGAAGCTGGGTTTTGCCCCACATTGTTGGTGCCATATGTTGGGACCAAACCTGGCATGGTGGAACGAAGCCCTACATGTCTGTCCAGGGGCGCTATGGCTCTGGGTGAGACAGCAGACACGTGGGAAGTGGCCATGCATCTTCCCACACAGTCCAACATCAGGTGGGGTCTGTGGAAGCCTTTTTGGGCCTTGCCCGTGGGTGGGGGAGGGGGCCATTCCACAGGAACTTGCAGCAGCTCTCTCCGTGGGTTCTCTAGCCCTGGGCACGGCAGTCACCACAGAGTACTGCAGATGGGCTAGCCGGAGTGCAGCTGGGGTTTCCGCCGAGTCTCTGCGGCTTTGAGCACAGGGCTAGCCGCTTAGGCTTGACTGAACCATTACTGTCTGGGGGCGCTGGGATTCCCTCGGTGAGAGATTAGCCTCTGCTCATTAATCGAGGGCCAGATCCCTCGATTCCCATGGGGGTCCATATGAAGAGACAGTCCATAATTCTAAGACGTTTATTTTCATCATGTGGAGAGTGGCATGAATGGAATTGTACACCCTTAGATGTAGAATTTTAAAAGAAGATTTAGACTTCAGGATATGTCATTCTAAAAATAGTTTCACTTATTGTAGAGATGTATCTACACAAACAGCTATTTTGTAAATAGTTTAAGTTGCTACTTTCCACATGCACAGGGTGCATTCACAATTTTGCATGCTGTTATTCATTTTTAAATAAACACTTCCATTTTCCTATCTACATAAAAGGCAGCATTAGATTCCTCCTGGAGAACAGCAGTCACTAGCCAACAGCCTGAAGGTTTCTTTTGGGTGAAACTTTCTAATATAGGAAAGCCAAGGTTGCAGAGAAGAATAAAATAACAAAAGCAATTGGTTCTGGCCGTAAGAAAATGTTCTCAGCTTGATTCAAAATGCATTTGTGCCAAGTTCACACAAGAACACAAAACAAACCACCATCGACTTATTAAGCCAGGATATGTGAACTAGAGAGAAACAGTATGTGTCAGCCGAGGGTTCTATTACAAAACTGCTTCCCATCACCAAAATATCAGTATAAGAACTGACATCATGTGGTTGATTCTGATCTTCAGAACTGTACTCACCTTCCTTACTGCTGTTTCTGAAGTCACAGAGCACTGGGCATGTGGTATAAGGCTTGCCCTTCCTGAAAGTGATGACTTTAAAATCCATTTCTCTCTATTGCTTTCTACCCCAAAAAATGAAAGCAAGGTTGGAAGGGATGGGTGTTTCCTCTCTGCTGTCTCATTCAGTCTTTTCCATGAAAGGCACGTCATGGGGCTGAGAGGCTGAACTTGTGGTAAAACCTTAGGTTCACACTTCCAGGAACTCTAAGGTAGAAGGGGGCTTTGGTGCCATTTTGAAGTAGTTTCCCTAAATACCTACTTTAATATCTGATGCCATTGTGACAGGGGGGTATATGATTGCTAAATCTTCCTACCCATCCCTGAGAACCTCCACATTTGACTTTTCTGTGTCCCATTCCCCTGTTTTTGTGGTTGGTTAGGTATGACTGACTGACTACTTTTATGTATGAATTTAAATGTGTTTTAATGGTTTTATACAAAATATTATACACTGTAGTGGCTGGTTTTTGTGTCAACTTGACACAAGCTGGAGTTATCACAGAGAAAGGAGCTTCCCTTGAGGAAATGCCTCCATGAGATCCAGCTTAAAGGCATTTTCTCAGTTGGTGATCAAGGGGGAAGGGCCCATTGTGGTTGGTGCCATCCCTGGGCTGGTAGTCCTTGGTTTTATAAGAAAGCAAGCTGAGCAAGCTAGGGGAAGCAAGCCAGTAAGTTACATCCCTCCATGGCCTTTGCATTGGCTCCTGCTTCCTGACTTCCTTGAGTTCCAGTCCTGACTTCCTTTGGTGATGAACAGCAACAAGGAAGTGTAAGCTGAATAAACCCTTTCCTCCCCAACTTGCTTCTTAGTCATGAAGTTTTGTGTAGAAATAGAAACTCTGACTAAGATAGACACTATAGTTAAGATCAAAGCCATGCCCATCTTTGCTTCTTGGAGACACACACACAATTTAGCAAAAAAGACTCAACCTCAGGACTCCACCCTAAGTGTATAGAGCTGAGGTCACCCACTTTCCATTCATCAAAGAAAGTGTTCTGGCAGCAAGTAACAAGAATGCTGGAGTCAGAGCCTAAACTGCAACCTTATTCCTGCCTCATACTGTAACCATCCTGCCAGAAATAAAATCACACTAAGAGGACAGCTCTCTTTGGCTAGCAGCTAAACCAATGTGGCTAACTGGTGAAACAACAGTTCTCAAGAAATTGAAATTTCTTCAGGAATCTCGTGCTAGGAGAAGAAAAATAATGAAGCCTGGTGACAGGAAGGGGAAGGACTGTCTCCCAAGAAGAGATTTCCCACAGCTCTGACAACTTAGACTGCTTTGCAGGAAGGACTAGCACCAATGGCAGACCATTGATGAGCAAGGACCTTCTTCTGACCAAGACTACTTAGTTATGCATTCCTTTTGCCTTCTATTCAAGCCTTAATCTCATGTCAGGACTCCAAAGATTAAAGACTTAATTTAATTAATTTAATTTAATTAAAGACTTACTGTCATGTCCCAAAGAAACCTGGAACAAGTCTCGCCCAGTACCTGTGGCTCCTCCTGCATACCCTAAACCTCTCCACCCCAGAAGCTGGGCTTGGCTTCTGTTCTCCCAGCTTCTAGTGTGTATATGTGTACGCGTATGCGTGTGTGGATAGATAGATAGATAGATAGATAGATAGACATACATTTCTATATTTCAGCCATTTTAGCTATGTGCTCTTGGTCCTCTTGGACCCTTCTGACCTCTTTATCTCTCCTCCTTTTCTCTTGCTATCACCCCATTTTCTTCCTCTCGCGGCTCAGTTCAATCTGGACTTTCCAGATACCTTTGGCTGTGCTTGCCCTCATAGCTAAATAAAACCCTTTTCTTCAACCGCACCTTGGAGTGGTCATATCCTCATAAAACTAGTTTG
Source organism: Rhynchomys soricoides (assembly GCA_019843965.1). Lineage (NCBI taxonomy): Eukaryota > Metazoa > Chordata > Mammalia > Rodentia > Muridae > Rhynchomys > Rhynchomys soricoides. The sequence continues at coordinate 2,597,564 of JADRCH010000186.1, forward strand.
TGAGTTTATTTCTATCAGCCTGAAGTCTGCCAGCAAGGTAAACTGAATCTGTGTCTGCCTTTCGCAGCAGCAGACCTTCTACCTCTAGAAAAGTGAGGCTTGAGGTCTGATTTAAATATGAAATGAACTGACTATATAGCTGCAACCTTATAAAAGGAGATGGTTTGCTTGTTAATACCATCAGAGATTTGAGAAGGATAAATTATAGCAGGAATTATAATTCAAATGGCCTATGTATCAATTAAAATGACAAAGACTTACCACTGCCTGGATGATTATCCTAGGTTCCTGTGATCTCAATAGTTTTTCTGGGAGGCAGAGGTTTCAGGTCTTTGGCTGTCATGCACAGAACAGCAGCAGCCCAAACAGTGTCTACAGTTTAGGCAAGGCCTTGGTGGCAGCCATGGGACAGCTCTTGGCTCAGTGGTTAGCATCACTACAATCTAGGTAGAGTGATCTGTGTCCTATCATTTTCTTTGTAAACCTTAGGGTCACACTAGAGGCTGGCATTTTGTCTATCACTGAGTGAAACACTAGAGCTTTTATGTCTTCCCAGTGTGACCATATTGAATCATTAATACCCCTTTCTCTGCTTTTCAGTATCACTTGTCTGTTTAACTGTCCTGTTGAAGATGGGAAGTCAAGCATAGCTTTTAGCAGAATGTGAAAGTAGGATTTTAGGCATCACAGGGATGAAGTGGAGTTTAATACAATGCAGGAAATGCAATTCATGTATTAGTATTCAGAACATAATGGTACCGAGGTTATAAGAAGGCCTTAGATTCAGACGCCAGAAGAGAATAGCAAATATGAAGCTCTGAGTGAGAATAGATGGGATGAGAATGCTTGAAGAGCTGGGGTATAGTTTGAATTTGCAATGTGGCATAAGGCCTGAGGCACTATTAGGAAGGAGTGGGGTCCTGAAGAGGAGAGGCCTGGTAAGACATCACTGGGGACTAGCACTCAAAGGGGATGGACAAGTCTGGTTCTTCCTCTTCCCATTGTTTGTTTGCTGGCCTAAGGTGAGCACTTTTGCTCTGTTATATGATTTACCCAGAAAGTGCAGCATCACCAAAGGCACAGCCAACCACTGTGGATTGGGCCATTCAGAACCAGGAGCCAAAGCCCCTTCTCTTCACAAGTTCATTACCTGAGGGATGTGTTATAATAATAGAAAGCCAACCAACCCAGGCGAGTTACTGGACTTATGCATGAGAAAAGTAAAGTACTGACTAACAGGCTTAGGGAATTACTCATTTCCAATTCTAGGGGTCCAATGAGGCCATGGCAAAAGGCCTAGTCTAGGTCATAGAAATACATGAATACAGCCTTCCTCTTTATGATGGTCTGTATATGGTAGAGCCAGGAAATGGCATTATTAGAAGGTGTGGCCTTGTTGGAGTAGATGTGGCACTGTGGGTATGGGCTTTAAGATCCTCGTCCTAGCTGCCTAGAAGTCAGTATTCTGCTAGCAGTCATCAAATGAAGACGTAGAACTCTCAGCTGTGCCTGCACCATGCCTGCCTGGATGCTACCATGTTCCTGCCTTGATGATAATGGACTGAACCTCTGAACCTATAAGCCAGCCCCAATTAAATGTTGTCCTTATAAGACTTGCCTTGGTCAAAGTATCTGTTCATAGCAGTAAAACCTTAACTAAGACACATTTTACAGATGGCAAAGTGGAGGTCCAATATAGAAAAAATAATGACTTATCCAAAGACACACTGACTTATGAGAGAAGTGACATCATGGATATCTTCTGACAGTAATTTTATTATATTTATCTATTTATTTACTTGCTTACTTGTATGGATGGAGACAACTGCCATGGAACACTTATGAAAGTCAGAGGGCAATTTGCAGGAGTTCATTTTCTTCTTCTACTGTGTGTGTTCTGGTAATTAACCTTCAATCACTGGGCTTGGTGGCAAGTGCATTTACCCACTGAGCTACCAGACCTAACAGTACTTTAACCCTGCCACTCAAGCACCTGCTTAGCTTCCATTATACTGTCATGGATGCATTCAAGATATGGTGACTGCAAAACTACTGTGCACATACACCCGGGTAAAGCTCAGACTACTAAGAAAGCAAGCACAACATCAAACGAAGAGAGGGGGAGAGTAGGACATCAACCTACTCATGGAACAGAAGGAACCAGAGAGCACGAGCTGGCAAATAGTAAGAGGTGCAATGCTGGCAAGAAGTAATTGTCCCATCTAGACTAGAACTAAATGCCACTCTCATGGTCTCAGCTTTACTGTTTTGACCGTGAGACCCAGGACACAAAGACCCACATTTCAAATCTGTTCTACTTCTTAGCTTTCTGACCTGGACAAGTTACTTAAACTCTCAGGGCTTTGGATTCTGCTTCTATAAACAAAAGATAATAGCATCTGACTCACAGGGTTGTTTTCATGAGACATTAGAGAGAAAGCATTGATGTCCAGCAGCATCCCTGACCCATGTTGCTTGGCACTGCTTTTGCAAATCCAGGTGGGTCCAAAGACAATAATTTTCTGGAAAAGTCTCAATTATCTGTTATCCAGAAGGTCTCTCCTAATTGGACTCTTGGTCTGTTTAGTTTTAACAATTTTTTTTTCCAAATTAAATAGAGAGAAAGAAGCTGGTTTAGATTACAGGGTCACTGCAAAAGAACAGAGAAAGTAGATATGACCCATTTTTAAGCTGCCACAGCATAATTGGGAATGCATTTTTTATCTTGGGAAAGAGCCAGAGCTGTAGGCCTTCCTTGCTCTCTGGGTCACATTAACAAGAGAGCCACTTTGACAGTTGGACACTCTGGCTCATTCCTGGAGCTTCACTTTCTCTGGCCTTCCGGGGGTCCCTCACCAGGAGGCTTGTCTAACCCACTTCCAAGAATTGTTGAAATTTCCGTTTTATAAATGTGGCTCCAAACAAGATCAACATCAATGCCTTTATGACACTATTGATGCAATCCCTAATACCATCTGTTGGTAGGAGTTAGAGTTAAGATGAATCCTATAATAATTTGTCTCCAAAGACAACCCATCATGCAAGAGGTACTAAGAGAAGATTTTCCCAACTGGAAGGTGATCTCACATAGTAAATGAACTACACACATACACACACAGAGTATACCAGTAAGGTGTGGCATCATTAAAAAAAAAAGTACAGGATGGAGAGATGGCTCAGTGAGCATACTACTTACCATACAAACATGAGGATCTGGGTTTGAATTCTCAGAACCCACATAAAGCCAGATGCAATAGCACACACCTGTAATCCCAGCACTTGTCGAGGGAGAAAGGAGGCTGAAATAGGAAGCACGCAGTCTACCTAGACTATGGCATATGCTATGGTAAATAATCAAAGATTCAGTCTTAAGATAGAAAGCAGGGACCAACATCAGTGACCCCTGGCCTCCACATATATATCATGGTGTGCTTGAGGGTAGGTTGTGCATAACACACACACACACACACACACACATACACACAAAAGTTAAAAAATAATATATTTGCTTAGCATTTAAGGACAGTATGGGGGCTTGTCTTGTACCCTACTCCATAGAATACACTAGTAAATAAATAGTTGGAGTGCTTATTCACATTTCTTTCTCCTCTTCACTGATTTCAAGAGCAACTATAGAAAACATGCATTTAATGCACTGCTATAGGTTTAACACATCGAACTCTAGAGTACTCGATAAGTTAAGCACAAAATATTTGACAATACAACTCAACCGTCAGAGCTGAGTTGTATCAGACGAAGAACACGATACCAAATGGTGACTGAAGCTCATGGACACAAATGAAAAGGGCAGAATAGGCAAATAGGAAAGTTAGTGCAATCAACTCTGTAAATCTATGCTTGGTCTCTGTTCTTCCTCCAAGGCAATAGCTATAAAATGGACCTTTGGGTATGACACAGATGTTGAAGCATATCACATATATAACAGATAAAAGAAGGAAGGAGAAACAGAAATAATATCTGCAAAGCTTGCTAGAACTAAGTTTCTGTGACTCTGAAGTGGCTTCTGATTATTTGAAACAGTGATGAACAGCTACTAAGAAAACAAAAGAATGAAAATGTCAATTAAAGAATTAAAATGTACTGGGTGGTAGTGGTGCGTGCCTTTAATCCCAGCACTTGGGAGGCAGAGGCAGGTGGATCTCCATGAGTTCAAGGCCATCCTGGTCTACAGAGTGATTTCTAGAACAGCCAAGGCTACACAAAGTCACTTTATCTCAAACAAACAAAAAAAGAAGAAGAAAGGAAGGAAGGAAGGAAGGAAGGAAGGAAGGAAGGAAGGAAGAAAAAATAAAATATTTTACTAGACAATTTGCAATCCAAAGAAAACGGTAGATGGGAAATGCATGAATAAAAACATGAGCATTTAAAAAATCAAAATCAAAATAGCAGACATTTATCTATGTAACATTAAGTATGAATGCATTGTTAGACTGGGCAAAAGCCAAAAGCAAACTATGTACTTTTGTCAGAAACACCTAAATCAAAGACACAGTCCAAAGGAAAAAGATAGAAAAATGCAGACCCCAAAAAGGACAGTCACAAAAACTACGCAACTTAGGCAAAAACACTTCAGAACACACACACACACACATACACACACGCACACAAATATCATAATTTTAAATTTTAAATAAAAAGAGACATTCCTCTAATGACATAAGGGCCAACCATATAAAATGATAAACCTAAAAACAACCTTGTAGGACAGGAATCAAAACTAAGAGAGAAATAGTTGTATGATAAGAGTCTGGGACATTAATACTTCAGTTTTTATAACATATACAGCAACTAGACAAGAACTGAACAAAGTAATGAGACCTTGAGCAACAGTATTCACCAATTAGATCTAACTAGTATCTCTGGGATTTTCTACCAACCATAGCAGAACACACATTTTTCTCAGATCACTTGGAACATTATACAGGAAAATGAACATGATATCTAAGACACAAAATAATTCTCAGTAAGTTTAAAACTATCAAAGCCGTAGTAGGTAAATCCCTTACCTCAGTGGAATGAACAACAGAAATTTGGGAAATACAGAAATCTGTGAAATTTAAAGAACAAAGTCCTGAACTCAATTGGAGTGTATCAAGCAAGAAATCATAATGGGAAGGAAATAAAAATACTGCATGCTGGGACTTACGAGATGCAGCTAAAGTGTTTCTCAGAGGGCAATTCATAGCTGTAATGCCTATGTTAGTGAAGAAGATCTGAGATCAGTAGTTTAACTGTCTGTGTTAAGACACTGAGGGAAAGAGAGTAAAGTAATCCTTAAGAAAATTACAGGCCCTGTCCCTAGAAGTGTTGTAGGTGTGACTGCCATGTCACATGTGCATCAGTAGGTGGCAGAGAGAAGAGAAGCTATGTCTACACTCAGTGTTCTGACCTGTGAACATTTGAATGATTAATTAGTAGCCTAACATTCCCTTTTTAAAAGCCTAAGACAACCACCAGTCCTGTGTCATGCAGGCCCACCCAGGCTCCCAGGGCAGGGAGCAAGCTGAAGACTAGAAGAGCCCCACCTGGTACAAGGACTGAGCCTGAAATAGACCAACCCTTGCATAGGGCCAATTGGATGGGCCCAGGCATGGAGTGAGCCCAAGAAGACCACCAGACAATCACCATGGGACCCAAATAGAGAGCTAGCCTGAAATTACCACCAGTCTGGATCACCCAGGCCTGAGTGAGGCAGACCATGTCTGAGATGACCCCCTACATGGTGCTGTAATGTACAAGCAGTGCTTAGCATTCCGGAGAGCACTCCTGAAATTATGCCAGATACTCAGAGACCCTGGGTGCCACTAACAGGAGAAAGTAAGTGGTGGGGCAATGAAAGAGAAAGAGAAACAGAAGGATGTGGGCAAAATGAAGAGAGGCAGAACTACAGACTCAAGGGTAGTGAGGAGCAGCCTGATGTGAGTAGCTGGTGATGCTACCTGGGACCATGATGGGGTCCTGGCCTGTGTTACCCCCGGGGCCACATCTGGTTCCATGGCCCTGCAGAAGCCATTACCACCAAAGGCCAGGAAGACTTCCCTGGTCTGGGATGCCACTGAGGAGATATTGATATCTGAGGGCTGTGTAGAATTGGTCCTACCCTGCACCTGGACATTGTGGAGAGCTTGTCCTGTGGGTATGAGAACAGAAGAGCTGACTCTGCCATATCCAGCTGCAGTAACTGCGAGAGCCACCAGACACACTGTGGGAATTGTGGGTGAGCCAGCCCGACTATAGGAGAATGGGAGAGCTGGCCCTGCTAAGTCTCCTGTGAGGTGGCATGGATGTGGGACAGATTCCTTCCTCCCCCTTCAATGCTATGGGAGGTGGGAGACCTGACCCTGGGGTCATGAGAGCAGGAGAACTGTTCCTGCCCCTCACCAGCTCCAGCACTCAAAAGTTAGCCCTGCACCTCGCCCAGGCAGCACAGTAGAGCTGACCCTGGTGTTGAGGATACAGGCAAGCCATCCCTGAGGGTGCAAGCATGGAAGATCTGCTATGTGGTGACATGGGCAAGGGAGAGATGCCACTCTCCCCACCTTGCCCCTTGTCACCTACAGCAGGCAGGGAAGATGTCCCAAGGTCTTCAGAGTGGCAGAGCTGATCCTCCCCCTCACCTGCTGCAGCACTCAGGAGAGCAGGCCCTGTACCTCATCTGGAAAACACAGTAAAGCTGGCCCTGAAGGTAGGGGTTGATGAGGGTGTGAGTACAGGAGAGCTTGCCCTGCCTCTTGTCTGCTGTGAGGTGGTACAAATGAGGGGGAGAATCCCTCCTCCCTCCTCCCTCCTCCCTCCTCCCTCCTCCCTTACCACCTATGGCAGGCAGGACTGCTGGACCCAAGGTCATGAGAGTGGGAGAATTGGCCACGACCCTCGACAGCTGTAACACTCTACCTCACCAGGGCAGTTGTGGGGTTGCTGGTGAGAATGGGGGAGCCAGAGGGCTAACCAGCTCAGACACCACTCAGGCCCAGATCCAGGACTTTGAATTGGCCACCCCAACATCTACCCCATCTATGCTGCTGGAGTTCATAAAGAGGCCAGTCCTACAAAATTCAATACTATAGGATCTCCATGACACGGGACAACAACAGGATATCTGAGAAGTGTCCAGATGAGGTTCCTATATTGATAGAGCAGTAGAATCCAGAAGCCTTGTACCAGACCAATGACTCATTGCAATGAATATTTGCAAGCAAAGATATGGACAAAAGGGTATACTGTGGGACACCCTGTAACACACCAGTTTCCACAATGAGATTTTTTCCCCCTGTTGGTAGGGAGGCAGCAAGATTAGAGGGTGGGTACTAGGGGAGGAGGAGATGAGTGACATTCGGATTCATGATGTGAAATTCACAAAGAACCAATAAACTTTTTTTAAAAAAGAAAACAGTAAAGATTACAGAAGAAATTAATGGCAAGAGGGACTAGAAAAGCAATAAACAATCAATGAAAACAGAGAAGCCATAATGCCTTCTATCTCTTCATTCTCACATACATCGCTACCTATAAAAAGCCAAGAACTTTCCTCTCTTCTCTTTGAATATGAAATGTCATTGTCACTTATACCAACCAATTAATATGGCAGCAGTAACAGACAAAAAGTCAGTATGTTACATAAGTGCAGTGTAGCCCGATATCAAAGGGGCTTCACAAAAGAGGCCCTTGCTGGATGAGAAGACACCAGACAAAGAAACAAAACTTGAAACCATCAGCAAGCAAGTACTAATACTGCAGACAGATAAGGGCAGAACATCTAGATCCTCCAAGCCAGGCCTCACTGTTAGCAAAACATAACCTCATTAAGTAATCCAGCCACTACCCTGAGCACATAACATCCCTGAATAACTCACAGAGTTATCTGAAATAGCGTATGACTGTACATAACATACACCACAGATAACTGCTTATGACTCCTAGTTTAGAACTCATAAGTAGGACTTCTGATATAATAAATGCTGATTGGATCTAAATATCAGTCCTCTACAATGTTGAGTATAGAAATCATTGGCCTGCACATATGCAGCAGAGGAGGGTCTTATTAGCCATCAGGGGGAGCAGAGACCCTTGGGCCTGAGGGTGTTAGATCCCCCAGTATAGGAGAATGCCAAGGAGGGAAGAAGAGAGTGGGTGGGTGGGTGGGCGGGGGAATACCCCCATAGTGGCAGGGGGAGGGGAGGGAATAGGGAGGTTCCAAAGGGGAGATCTGGAAAGGGAGAAATATTTGAAATGTAAATAAAGTATGAAAAAAATAAAAAAAGAAAAGAAAAAATACAGATGAAAGAAAGAAAGAAAGAAAGAAAGAAAGAAAGAAAGAAAGAAAGAAAGAAAGAAAGAAACCATTGGCCTGGCTCTATAATGTCTAACAAACCTAGATAAGAGTTAACTTTCAGGGAGGAGAGGTGGTTCAACAGATGCCTGCTGCACAAGCATGAGAACCTAAGTTCAATTCCCAGCATCCATGTAGAACGCAGGCTGTGCTTGTAAGGGTGTGGGGTGGAGTGAACAGCATATCAGCAAGCTTCCGGTTCAGTGAGAGACCATGTCTCAAAAAAGAAAAAGAATGAGATAGAGAGCAAATGAGGAAGATACCCAACATTAACCTCTGTCATCTATGTGGACATGCACATATGTGTATATACCTGTACACACACGTACACATATGTACACACTTACAAACACACACATACATGACACACAGAGCGTCTAAGAAAGAAAGAAAGAAGGAAGGAAGGAAGGAAGGAAGGAAGGAAGGAAGGAAGGAAAGAAAGAAGAAAGGAGGGAGGGAGGAAGGAAGGAAGAAAGGAAGTTATGTTTGTTTGGTTAAAATGGAGATGGTGGTGGACAGGTAGCCAGAGCCTCACTTGTTTGGCAGTCTTAATTACCTTTCCAAAATCAATGGATCCTTAAGATCATTAGAAGAACCACAATTGACACAAATGCCATAAGTTGACATAACCCACAGGGTGAGGAAACATCCTATTGTGCCCCATAAAAAGTTAATCAAAATTATGTGTCTTGATTCTTACTCAGTTCTTCATTTTCCCACCCAACTACTAGCCAGGCCTGACCCTGCTTAGCTTCTGAGATCAGATGTGTTCATGTTGGGGTGGCCAAAGATTTCAGGGCTTGATTTACAATGTATGGCTTATATTTGGAAAATTTGAGGTGAAAGTTGTTTCTGTTTGATTTTTCTGAGGAAAACTTCACTTTCTGCTTGATTTGGGGCTGCTTCTTGCTGAAACAGGCTAGCTCAAGAAATACACAGTTAACATACAGACTCTGGACCTGCACTCCCTTACCAGTTGTATGACCTTAACTTGTAAGTTCTTAATATGACCCCATGCCCTAATTATCAGTCACCTGTTGAAAACAGATTGCCCTGAACCACTTTCACATGGAAGGGGCATTGTTTGGTTCTGAAACTGACATGTGCTTGGAATGCATGTTTGCCTGTGTTCAATTGCCCTTGTGCAATGCTTTTCACCAAAACTTTGATCCAAGTACTTACAAAATGTTTATCCATCTGCACAGCATCTCACATGGTCAACCAGTACAGCCATGGGTACCATAAAATTCACTGATTTGACCACGTTCTTCACCAACCCAAAGCAAATACTTCCTTAATGTATGTTAGTTCTGACAATTTTTATTTATTATTGAGAATTTCATGCATGGACCCAATGAAATAGGATTCTATGCTCCCTCTAGCTCTCCCTACAAGCCCCATGTCCACTCTGACATATTATCCCCCCAACTTTTTTTACAACTCATTATGTCCAGTTAGTGCTGCCCATATGTGCACCAGTGTGAGGCCATCCCCTGGAGGATGGGAAACCTACCAACGTCAACACACCATGATTCTCCCTACCCCAGTAACCCTCTCCAGATAATAGCCCTTCAGTAAAGGCTGGAGCTTGGACAGTGGCTTCCCAGTCTATACTAAACTGTTGACTGTCTTGCTCTTGTGCAGCTAACCATAGTAGCTTTGAGATCATGGATGTGATGGCTAAGTCCTGTCCAGAGACAGTATTCTACAGTTCTCCTCCCTATTCTCTGGCTCTTAGTCTTTCTACCAGGTTACCCATGCCTTGAATGGGTCAGATTTAGGGCTGGGCACTTAATCTCTTTTCTCAGTATTTTGACCAATTATGCACATGTCTTGATAGAATGAGGAAATAGCCTTTGGAGATTCAGTACTATACCAGCAAAGGGAAGACATATTGCAGGACTCCAGAAATCTGAAAGTTTTGAATCAAGATGGAGCTAATTCTCCCAGAGCCTGGATCCATGGGTCCAGGAAATGAAGTGTGCCCAATAGCAAATGCACTTGGCATGCCACCAGCAAAATCCCAACCTCCTGCCCTTGAGAACCTTCACTAGCTTCATCTGGAGCTTATGGTTCTAAAACCAGGACTGTTTCTACTGGGGAAAAGGGGTGGTTTTCCAGTGACCTAGAAATCAAGACTGTAGCATGTAGATGTACCTCTTGATCATGAGGTAAAGAAGAAAGCAACCGTGTTGACTAAGGAGGTTGGTGAGTAGTTCTGGGGAGAAGTTTATTCCACAAGGGAATCTCAATCAGTGGACAGATGTGAGTGATTCTGAAGAAGAGCCAGAGAGAGAGGGACAGATGGTATAAGGAAGCAATGGCTTCATCCATAACTGCCATAGTATTCTGCTGCTGCCATCTGTTAGTTAAAATCTTTAAAGCAAGGTTTTCATTGCAATGCTGAAAGTTACTCTGAGTTACTACAGTAGGGTGGGGTGCTGAAGAACTGTCAAGGTCTGATTTGAAGAAAATGAGCAGCTCTTAAGATTTCATTGATCTATCAGAACTAGGAAGAGAAAATGAAACCAGAGCCCCTAAGCTCTCTTTTGTCCTTTGTAAACTCCTTGGAATCCTACCGACGTTGCCTAGTCATGGTATTGCTCTGCCTGCCAATTTAGCCTATTTGCTAAATTGGTGGGAACAAGAAGATGAGCAATACATGTAAAATTAATCAGCATTCTGTTTCCCTTGGGCTAATTAGAGTCAAGAGCTAGAGTTTCAACAGAAACAGCCTTTTAATTATCATTGCAATAAATAATAATAATAATAATGACAAGTAACTATTGAGCCAGCAAGGATGAAATCATGTCTGACCTGATGACACATATACCCACAATTACAGGCTCCACTCTTTACCAACAGTTTATGGGGGAATATGGAGATTAAGGATGTGGGCAATTGGGTTCATAATGAGCAGTGCAGTCCTAGAGACTCAGAAGGACAAGACCAAAGAAATCATCTGCACTTAGTCTCTTGAATTATGGGTAAGATACAGTGTCTAGTTGAGACGGTAAGATAGGTAGAAGGTAGTATGTCCATCTGTATAAACTTAGCCACAAAAATAAAAATAGAAAACATGTCATCTAAAAAATATGCATCCTGAAAAATAGATGGGATAGTATTTGGAGAAAATATTTCTGAGACAATGTATTTCTATAATTTTTTTTATGATCGTGTACTTTTTTTAATTTTTCATATTTTATTTACATTTCAAATGTTTCCCCCTTTCCAGATCTCCCTTTTGGAACCTCCCCATTCCCTCTGCCCTCCCCCTGCCACTATTGGGATATTCTCCAACCCATCAACCCACCTACCCATCCACTCTCGTCTTCCCTCTTTGGCATTCTCCTATACTGGGGGATCTAACACCCTCAGTCCCAAGGGCCTCTCCTCTCCTGATTGATAACAAGACCCTCCTCTGCTGCATTTGTGGGCAGCACCATGGGTCCCTCCACGTGTATTCTTTGGTTGGTGGATCAGTCTCCAGGAGTATCGGGGGGTCAGGCCAGTTGCCACTGTTGCTGCCTCCCTGAGGATGCAAACTCCCTCAGCTCCTTCAGTCCTTTCTCCAAGTGCTCCATCTGGAACCTCACACTCAGCCCTACTGTTGCTGCAAAGTGACTCTTGGGTATTTCAAACTTTTGGGCTAATAACCACTTAACAGTGAGTACAGACCGTATTCATTCTTTTGTGACTGCGTTATCTCGCTCAGGATGATATTTTCAAGATCCATCCATTTGTTTGCGAATTTCATGAAGTCATTGTTTTTAATAGCTGAGTAGTATTTCATTGTGTAAATGTACCACATTTTCTGTATCCATTCCTCTGTGGAGGGACATCTGGGTTGTTTCCAGCTTCTGGCTATTATATATGGCTGCTATGAACATCGTGGAACATGTGTCTTTATTACATGTTGGAGTATCTTCTGGGTATATGCCCAGGAGTGGAATAGCTGGGTCCTCAGGTAGTATTATGTTCAGTGACCCGAAAAACTCCACCAGAGATCTGCTACAGCTGATAAACACCTTCAGCAAATACAAAATTTTGGCTGGATACAAAATTAACTCAAGCAAATCAGTAGCCTTCCTATACTTGAAGGATAAACAGGCTGAGAAAGAAATTAGGGAAATGACACCCTTCACAATTGTCACAAACAATATAAAATATCTTGGTGTGACTCTAACCAAACAAGTGAAAAATCTGTATGACAAGAACTTCAAGTCTCTGAAGAAAGAAATCGAAGAAGACCTCAGAAGATGGAAAGATCTCCCATGCTCATGGATCGGCAGGATTAATATAGTTAAAATGACCATCCTGCTATAAGCAATCTACAGATTCAATGCAATCCCCATCAAAATTCCAACTCAATTCTTCATAGACTTAGAAAGAACAATTCTTAAAGTCATTTGGAATAACAAAAAACCCAGGATAGCAAAAACTATTCTCAACAATAAAAGAAATTCTGGGGGAATCAGCATCCCTGACTTCAAGCTGTACTACAGAGCAGTAGTGATAAAAAAAAAGTGCATGGTATTGGTACAGTAACAGGCAGGTAGATCAATGGGATAGAATCGAAGACCCAGAAATGAACCCACACACTTATAGTCACTTGATCTTTGACAAAGGAGCTAAAGCCATACAGTGGAAAAAAGACAGCATCTTCAACACATGGTGCTGGTTCAACTGGTGGTCTACATGTAGAAGATTGCGAATTGATCCACTCCTATCTCCCTGTACAAAGCCCAAGTCCAAGTGGATCAAGGACCTCCACATAAAACCAGATACACTGAATCTAATAGAAGAGAAAGTAGGGAAGAGTCTCAAATACTTGGGCACGGGAAATGTTCTTGAACAGAACACCAATGGCTTGTGCTCTAAGATCAAGAATCGACAGATGGGACCTCATAAAATTACAAAGCTTCTGTAAGGCAAAGGACACTGTAAATAGGACAAAACAGCAACCTACAGATTAGGAAAAGATCTTTACCAATCCTACATCTGATAGAGGGCTAATATCCAATGTATACAAAGAACTCAAGAAGCTAGACTCCAGAGAACCAAATAACCCTATCAAAAAATGGGGAAGAGTGCTAAACAGAGAATTCTCAACTGAGGAAACTTGCATGGCCGAGAAGCACCTAAGGAAATGTTCAACATCCTTAGTCATCAGGAAAATACAAATCAAAACAACCCTGAGATTTCACCTCACACCAGTCAGAATGGCTAAGATCAAAAACTCAGGTGACAGCAGATGTTGGCGAAGATGTGGAGAAAGAGGAACACTCCTCCATTGCTGGTGGGAATGCAAGTTGATACAACCTCTCTGGAAATCAGTGTGGCGAATCCTCAAACAAATGAACATAATACTACCTGAGGACCCAGCTATTCCACTCCTGGGCATATACCCAGAAGATGCTCCAACATATATTTCTATAATTATAAAACAACCCCAAGTGTTCCCCTCTAATGCTTATGTGTGACTCTTGTTCTTCCCATGAAAGTGTGGGATTTGTTTCTCTTCTCCTTGAATGTGAACTAGCCTCCTGACTTCCTTTAGCCAACAGAAGTAGTAGGAATGAGAGTGTGTGGGTTGAAAATTTAGTATTAAATGGTTCAGATCTTGTTCTCTTAGGGTCCTGCTCAGCCACCTCGAGAAAAGACTTCAAGTTAATCTATTGGATAATAACAGAGGTGCATTCTGGGCAAGCCAATGCTTGGCCAGCTCTATATGAGAGCAGCTTAGGCCAATCAGCACTGAGCTAACACACCAGCCTACATATTAGCAAGTTCGAATGTAATTTATTGAGCCTGGACTGTACCCACAGAACCACCCATCTGACATGTAAAGTCATAAAGAATGATGAATATCTACTATTCTGTGGAAGTGGGTTAGAGTGTGGCTTGTTCTGCCGTGAGAGCTAACTGATATTTAGAGAGAGAAAAATCTAAAAATTCTTGTTCGTCATGCTACAATGTTAGAAGGCACTTATACTATTTTTTAAATCATGAAGCAGAATCAAAACTTAAAACCTATCTAGCCTTTTACAGAAAATAAATATGAGGCCTAGAAAGACAATGCCTTAGACAGAGTTTCTGTTACTTTGATAAAGTTTCATGAATAAAAGCAACTTGCTTGTAGTCCATCACCAGAAATTAGGATAAGTAGTAAAGGCAGGAACCTAGAGGCAGAGATTGAAGCAGATGCTATGGAAGAATGCTGCTCATTGATTGCTCCTCATGCCTTGCTCAGCCTACTATCTTATATCCTCAAGGACCACCATCCCAGAGATGGTACCACTCTCAGTGAGCTGGAAACTTCCACACCAATCATCAGTCAAGAAAATGCATCACAGATATGCCCACAGGCTAATCTGGTGGGAGCATTTTCTCAATTGACATTCCTTCTTCCCAAATAATTCTAGTTTATATCCAGTTGACATAACACTAGCCAGTATAGAAAATATTGCTTAACTAGCTACAACTCCATCTATAGGTGATAAAAATTAATTCAAAAGTTAATAAAAGAAAATTTTAAATAGAATGAAATGAGTAAAAAATGTTTTATGTCATACAAATATGATCATTATCTTAGTAACTTTTACAATTACTTTGATAAAATATTCCAACAAAAGAAACTTAAGGGCAAAGGGGTTTATTTTGGCTCACAGTTCCAAGGTATAGTCTGTAACAGTGGGGTAGTCACAGCAGCAGGAGCTTGAAGCAATTGGTTATAGTGTATCCATAGTAAGGAAGCAGAGGGATATGAATGCCTTCATTCAGTTTATTTTCTCTTATAGACCCCAGAATCCAGCCTAGGGAATGGTGACACCCACAGTAGGCAAGACTTCCCACCTCAGTTAACCTAATCAAAATAACACCTCACAAACATGTCCAGAGGCCCATCTCTCAGGTGATTCTAGATCTCATGAGTTGGCAATTGAGATTAACCAGCACAAATACTAATAATAATTTCAAAATATTTCTCACAAGCCAATTATTTTTCTATCTAGCATTTGATCCCAGAATGCATTCATGCTAGAATACATTTAATTGTTCTTTTTCTGATTTAGCAATGTACCTTAAACATTACAAGTCATTATTCTTCCCCCAAAATTTGTTTTACTCAAAACAATAATCTTTTAGTTAAATTTCCATATTTTCATTTCAGTTGATAGCTTTGTTTGTACTAAAGAATATTGATCTTGATTATTTGGATAACAATTTACAAAGTTCTGAATAGCAGAAGGCTTTTTCTTGTATTGTTATATTAATGAAACTTTTTCCCCTCAGAATCCTACTTTCTTCATGCATAATGCCCTGGATTCATTTCCTGCCAGTGAGCTGTGCCTGTGTTAGTAAAGAAACAAAGGCTCGTTTAAGAATAACAGATTGTATATATCTATTGGAATATGATCTGCCACCAAGCTGTACCTTTTATTCCTTACCATACCAGTAATTTCTATTAATGCTTCTGGTTATGTCTCCCTTCCCCCATTGCCTTTAATATTTCCATAGCACTGGAGAGAAGAGGGAAAGAGTCACTACATCATCAACAGAAGACTTCCCAGGGATCTCATGGTGGATAAAGTGGACTTCATGCTTCTCAAGAGAACATCTGCTGGAAGATGCCCAGTGAGAAAGATAGGTGGAAGCAACAGCCAACAAGAGTGGAACCAGAATCACTATCACAGGAGATCTTTTCTACAGAAGAGCCTTAGTGATGTTTCTTTGGTTTTGCCTAGAAAAGATTCCTTAAATTTTATAGACTTTTAGATTACTTTAAAATTAGCTGATGTTGACTTATATTAGATGTTGCCAAGCTTAACTGTATATAACAATCCCTTGCATATTTATTTAAAATCTGGATGTCTAGGACTTACCCCCAGAAATATTAAATTAGAACCTTGAAATGAAAAGAAAAAGGAAGCAGAGAACACATATTAGGTGAACTGAACACAGCCTATCAGAAGGTAATCACAAAGGAATTAGAATTAAAGCCCTCAAACAATAACCCGTTATTTTATCTGCTTGATTTGGCATGAAGCAAACTGAATAAACTGTCTTGATAGATAAGATATTTTCTGTTGAAGCCAACATGCACATTACATATTGACATGAAACACAGCCATGGCTGCTGTTGTTTTGTTTTAGTTCCAAGGAAAACCAAAGAAATGGACATTTTAGTTGGATTAAATGGCTCTGAGGTTACAACTGAATGCCTTTTGAAAGTAGAATTATCAAGGATACTCACCCACTTTTCAGTCATCAATTTCTACTTGGGTATCACTTTTCTAGAAGCAAAAGACACAGCCTAATGTGCAGAGACTCATGATGTAATCAGGAAAATGTAACTTACTCCAAAGACCAAGAATCAGATGCTAAAAGATGCTGCACAGTTAAGGGCCAGTTGTGAATGGGGAAATTTGGTGATATTGGGTCTGTATAATTATATTAGCCTTGCGGATGGCAACTCAGCTGTAACTGCACAATTCCCTATCATCTCTCTTGGATGTCTGATGGAACCCAGTTGCGTTAACCGTATTGTATATTAATATATTTAGAGAACTTTTTGAAAGCCTGAATAGACTACAAACCCATCATTTAGAACTCTCAACATAAAAATCCATTTTAAAAACCAATTAGGATTCACCCTCTCCTTCTGCCTGTACCAAGATAATGTTTCACCTCAGCAATTCAATTGTGAATTGTTCCAAGGACATCACTTCCAGGATAATTTGTCAGACCTAACAGAGAGGCTTTGATTGGGCAGCATCATTTCATAACATAATTTTAGAAGATTTTTGTTTTAATGTAATGGAAAATTAGGGTTTAGGAAATGAGCTCTACTGAACAGTGCTGTGAATATAAAGGTATTTTGGATAAAACTTTAAATATATATTATAAAAATATGAGTTTATGACTTTTATGTTATGAGGCAGAAAGAATTCCTGTTACTACCTGGGCATAAAACTTCCAGATCTTTTCCCCAAGTTTATCATGTGCGTATAGTCACACTAAATGCATAAAAATTAAAGGTAGATTTTGTTATACTAAATCAATGTGAGATCATGCTATATATAACATTTGTAATTTTTGTCTCTTGTTCTACATGGGAATATTTTCCTATATAAAAAAATGCTTATATGCAAGATTATTTTAATAGGCAACTCGAATTCTTTTATATAGGTCTACCATGATTCCTTCAACCAGTCTTCACTGTAAGACACTTAGATTTTTCACCCATTAATTGTTTGCTGCTATATAAAAAACACAATAATAAATATCAAGAAAATAAAATATTTTCCTCAGTACTGGTTAAATTCTCTAGGTAAATTTCTTGATGTGGAATTTATGCCCAAGTGTGATCTTGTGACACACATAATGCCAAGCACTCCCTCGTGGTCCCCACACCAATCCAGAACAATCTGCCTGAGTTCTTTGGAGGAAAATAAAATCTACTCTAAATAATGTGTGTCTTGAGATACCACAAGTGAGAATGCTAAGCCAATAATTGAGCCAAAGGTCTCCTCACATCCCAGAAAGGGTCGAAGTTCAAAGACTAAGCAAGAGAGCAGACATCACTGGGCAGAGCCTGCTCATTCATCCTATAAGCATAGGATGAGTGCGCACTATGTGCCAGACATCATGTGACCAATCAATGTTCCCTGACTAGTGTTTTGAACTTAGAGATGGTCTTCAGGGAGTGGCAGTTGCTGTATGAAAATCATGTTCAGGGTACCCCAAAGCACAAAAGATAAGGTAACAAGCTCTGTGTAGACTGCTAGCAGCCTGGATCCCAGGTAATGCATCCATCCTCAGCCTAAACTAGTACAAGTTGTCCAGGTGAACGAGCAGTCAAGAAAGAGAGGGGTTAGACAGGTGAGGTCTCAGGGACTGACTGGCTTGAGCACCGTGTGTTCTGTGAAATGCTAAGTAAGTCCTGGTTACAACAGAGAAAGGACAGATCCCAGCTGCACTCAGGACTCCCGGTGGGGGGTGTGGCCTGGTTAAACCTGAAAACCGCTGATATGTCATGTTCAGGAATGTGGCTCTAATCCTGCAGGGTCAGAAGTGGTTTGGGGAGTTTTCACTTTCAAGGAAAGACACTGATTTGCCCACACAGTGAAGGTTAAACATACATCCCAGGATTGTTAAGACAATTAAGCTGATGGTCATAAAGCATTCATCACAAGGCCTGGGCTGTCCCATGTGCTTACTAGAATGAGATACTGAAGTAATGATGCTATGGGTAAAAGTTTGCTTTTAAAAGCCATGAAGTTTGCTTTTACCTGCCATGCTATTTCCAAGCCAGAATTGTTGATGTCTTTTTATATTTAGTCATTTTTCAAGTTTTTGTTAAAGTACATATTATATGTTGAACATAACCCTACACTCCCCACATCTGTCTCTCCTCAGTGCTCTCCCTCCTGTTAGGCCCTTTCGTCTCCTCAGACCATTTTACTTCTTCTTTCATGTCATATATAACATGATTTTACATATACGATTGTGTGTGTGTGTGTGTGTGTGTGTGTGTGAGAGAGAGAGAGAGAGAGAGAGAGAGAGAGAGAGAGAGAGAGAGAGATACCTAGGAACTACAAATAAAAGGAAATTTGCTATTTGTCTTTTGTGAGACTTGCTAAGTCTGTATTTTTAAACCACCTTTGTAAGAATTCTTTCTATACCATCAAGAACAAAAGATGCCTCATTATTTAGCCTTATAGATCATCTAAAGGATGCATGAAATAAAAAAACAAACAAACAAACAAAAAACAAAAAACAAAAAAAAACAGAATGCGTAGGAAGGACTTGCCTAGATCCCTAAGGGCAACTTGTGAGAAATCATACATCCCAAAATTCATTTTGTGACTTTAAAGTGCATTATTTCCTCCTCTATTCCCTATGCTTGAGAGCCAACCCAGGGCCTTGAACACCACAGGCTACCTCACTGCCACAGAACTGTGTCCCCAGCCTTTACTGTCTTCTTTGCATCAAGGTTTGGCTATGCAAACCAGGCTGGTCTTAAACTTGAAGTGTTGCCACTTCCTCCTCCCAGGTACTGGGATTATAAGTGTGTATGTCCATGCCCAGGTCTCCTGATGCTTTGTTAATAAGACCATATGTTGCCTCTGTGTCTCAGTCTGTGTTGTGCTGCCAGAATAAGGCAGCCAAGACTTTACAAATTTATAAAGATCAAAGCTTGTTTTCTTATAATATGGTAGGCTAGACAGGCCAAGATGTCAGCAGCTAACATGAACTTCTAGGTGCCTTCGAAAGATCACAAAGCAAAAACACAGAACGCAGCCTCTTTTATGAGGGTCTAGGTATCTCACACATGAAGACCTCTTGTAGACTCTCACAGCCCCGGGCCCTTAATATAACCACAGCAGTATCACCTGAAGTTGGAGGAGATCCATTGAAACCATAGCTCTCCATGACATCCTGGCATTTTCTCTAACGATCTGTCCAGATGGAGCAATATGAAACTCCTAGTTCTAAAGTCCCTGGAAGGCAGGGTAGATGGATCAGTTGATAAAGTGCTTGCCTTGCAAGCATGAGGACCTAAGTTTGGATCTCTAGAACCTCTAAAGATCTGGGCATCTTGGCATAGTAGCAAGCACCTGTTATCCCAGAGATTGGAGATGGAGATAGATAGACCTCTGAAAATTCTTAGTCCTAGACCATGTGGTAAAACTCTATGCCAATAAGAGACCCTGTATCAAACAAAGGGTAAAAGGCATCTGGGGATAGATAGACCTTTTGTACGCACAAATACACGCTATACACACACATGACACATACACACGTACAAACACACACACACACACAAATAGTCTCTCCAAACTTCCAGAACAGTCAAGTTAAGAGAAAAGATGGAGTAGGGTTTACCACTAGCTTAGTGGTAAATACCACCAGCACCAAGTCCAGCACAATTTTAACATTAGCAAACACTAACTTGTACTGAACATTTTCTAGGAGCCTGTTCCTGTAATACACATTTTATATGAATCATAGCACTAGATTATCCTTGACTTTAGTGTTTATCTATAGATGAACAAACTGAGAGTCCTAATGCCAGGCACAGTGGCATACACCTGTAATCTCAGCACTCAGGAATCTGAGCAGGAAGATCATGACCTCTGAACCAGAGTAGGGTGAAAAAGAAGCTGTCTCCAGCAAGCAAATAAAAAAGCCAAGTGCCAGAGCCAAGCATCCCTAAGTCAGGATTTAACCTCTGTGAGCATTTTGTCTAAACAACCCAGAGCAAAAGATAATCCTAACACTATCAAAAGCCATCAGCTGGGATGCTGAGATGCTAATGTCCTGCAACCAAGACAGACAGCCTAAGTTTGAGTTCTGGGTGGAAGGAAAGAAGCCACCCCCTCAAATTGTCTTCTGATTTCTACACAAATGCGTTGGCACATGTGCCCACACACAGTTGGACACACATGCATGCAAGTATGCACGCATGTGCATGTGAGCGTGTACACACACACACACACACACACACACACACACACCAAATACCTAACTGCAACTTTATGCTTTAAGCCATCAGCTTTAAATCGTTCTTTTTATTCCCCAGAAATGATGCCTCCAAAGTTCTCCCAGAAACCATGGGAAACTTAAGAAGCCACCCAGTGTCCCTGGCATGTTGCAATCTGTCTCCTGAAGGACATTCTTCCAAAGAAAGGCTACACTGAGAACAGGCATTGCACTAAGGTGATAGACTGATAGGAATGGCCACAACTAAGCTTCCCCGCCTAGGAGTGTGCCTGCGGCTGGTGATGTATGGAAGGTGAGAGAGACTTGTGCTAAATCAGGCTGTCCTCTGCATGCAGAGTAGCCCAGAGCACGCCTGCAAGTGAGAGTGATTCACTGAGCCTGCTTGGGCAATCTGTGAAGACTTTATTTCAGACTCACAGCAGGAAAAAACTGACTTAAATCTTGCCCGTGGAGCTCTCCAGGAATAAGATCTATCACAACACTGTAGGGAAAGAGAGAGAGATCAGCTCTGCAATTGTCTGGTGTGCCCAGGGAGCAGCCACTGTCGTCAATATTCAGACTTCCTCCAGTTACTTAATGAGCTGCTATCAGCTATGGCTGCACGTGCAACTTGCTACTAGCTGTGAATGGGAGCAATTCCCTGGGTAGCTAGCAGCTTCAAAAGGGCAGGAAAGGCTGTTGGAGAACAGAAAGTGTAAAGGGGGAATTGGGGGTTGGGGTGAGAAAAGTACCTTCTAAGAAAACATGGGGGGCTAAGGTAGGATCTAAGACCCCAGGGAAAAAACCTTAGATGTGGTGACATGTTCTTATGACCATAGTGCTAGGGGGGAGGTGGTGGGGGTAGAGGATGGAAGAGACAGATATGTCCCTGAAACTCATTGGCTAGCCAACCAAGCCAAATGGATGAGTTTCAGGTTCCATGAGAAATCTTGTCTCAAAACAAAGTTAAGGTGTCCTGGTTTGCTTTCTAGTACTGTGATAAAATATCATGATCAAAAGCAACTTGGAGATTAAAGGGTTTGTTTTAACTTATAGCTTATATGTAGTCTGTCATGAGGGGAAATCAGTGCAGGAATTGAAACACAGACCATAAAGGAATGTTGCTTACTGGCTTGCATGAGTCTCCATGGCTCACTCTGCTTGCCTTCTTATACAGTCAAAGACCACCTGCTTAAGGGTGGCATTGTCCACGGTGGCCTGGGCCCTCCCACATCAATTATTAATCAAGAAAATGCTGACAATCTGATAGAGATGTTTTTTCAGTTGAGGTTCCCTTTTTCAAGTAACCCTAGTTTCTGTCAAGTTGACAGAAAACTAACCACCACGGGAAAGTACAGAGGAAGGCCTCAGATATGGCCCTCAGGCATACACGTGCTCATGCACACACACACATATGAACAAGCACCCATACGTACCCATGAGTACTCCCTTGTACCCATGTGCACATATAAATCACACATGCACACAAAAGGAATACACACAAATAATTTTTTTCAAATTATTTTTAAAGGAGATGCTAGTTTAAGGACTGTGACTCATCAGTAGTTACAGGAACAGAAAAAGAGAAACCCCACTGTATCCATGTTGTAGATAGCCCTGGGGCTTTTTGTATCTTAATTCTGCCCTCATGGGAGGAGCTTCAGAGGAGTGAGTTACACCTGTAACTTCTTGTAAACCAATCCCCTAATGAATAAAAGAGTCAATCACTGGGCACATAAGGAAGGTCGTCCAAGTCAGAGTAGGAGAAGAAAGGAGCAGGAGAGAGGGAGAGCAGTTTTTGGAATGCGGAGAGCAGAGAGGTAAGATGTAGCTAGTAGAGTCTCCTGGTATCATGGTGGATCCGCAAGGATTCGCCACCAGAGGAATCAGACTTTGAGAAGGTTTACAAGATTAGGTTTCAGTTGATGCGCCCAGAGATTGAGTTATTATTGTTTCTGAACTAAGTTTGTGTTGCGTTTTCCTTCACATGGCTGCTCGTCTGGGTTCCAGAGAGAAAGATACAATGGCAAAGTGTGGGTTTGCCGGATGTGCACCACAGAGGCCGTGGGGGTATTGAAGCTTGGGGCTGGCGTGGTAGCAACCTGCCAGTGGGAACCTAGCGAGCTGGGTGGAGAGATCGTGGAGCTCTGAACCAGGGAGTAGTGCAGGAACACGTGCCATACATTCCTTCTTTTTTAATACTTCCGGCAACACATCCGTCCTCCCTGGAGCAAGGCACTGTTTTTGTGCGCTGGGAGTTTGCTTTAAGGCTAGTTCTGTGCAGTAAAGGGGCTCCAGGGGCTGGTGTTTGAAGGATGGAAAACGAGGGATCCTAGCAACCACCCACCACTTCTTCTTCTTCAACCTCCAAGGATAATGTTAGTCACTGGTCCATTATGCATTAGGCACCCTACAAAATCCTTGAGAAATCAAACAAAATCTTTAAGTCTATTAACCAATTAAGTTGGTGAAACAACTTTCCATGCCAAAGTTACTATTATTCCCTTTTTATAGACATGCTTTCAAATACCTTGTCTGGGGTTCCTATCAGCTCATGGACCTATGCATGCTTCCCCTCTCAAAGGCGAGTATAAAACTGCTACTTGTGCAGTAAGTGTCATACGTAACTGGGATTGCTGTCCAACATTACACTCTCCAGAATATTTACCGCAAGCTACATCTGTCTATTTCAGCCTTGTGACCTCCAAGAACCATGAAAGTGTATTATGTTATTTGTCCTGGCAGCCCTGCAAAACTCAGACAGTGGTGAATTCAGATGTTATTTGAGGATGTAGGTTGACTTGATATTAATTAATTAATAACAGAGGCTCATTTGTATCAGCTCAGGTACACCTTGCTAGAAGCAACCTTAATGAGTGAATTAAGGTTCACTCATTCATAAACAAGATGAATTACAGAGCAGGGACCTTCTTGGAATGATTCATGACATGATTACCTTGAAGAACAAGGCTTCACTTAGTAGAATATGTTCATGCACAAACTTTCATGCCATACTTACTGTGCAAACAAAGATGCAAGTGCAAAGCCACCATCCTTGAATCTATCACAGTCCTTTCCCCTTGATGAGGAAACAGCCTGAGTTTATCAGGCATCTCCCTCTGTGACCTTTGCTTTAAAAACAAGTATAGACGCCAGAAAGATGCTCAGTACTTAAGAAGCTGTTCTTCCAAAGGACACAGGTTTGATTCCCAGCACCCACATGGCTGTTTTCAGTAATCTGTAACTCTAGATTCATCAAATTCAATGCCCTCTTCTGGCTTTGAACAGCACCTGGTATGTACACAGCACTCATATCTGCAGGCAAAATGCCCATACATATAAAATAAAAGTCAACAGGAGTCTAAGTTACAGGTTCGGTATTTTGCTAAAGTATGATAGGCATGTGAAAGTGTACTGTTCATTTATGTACAAGGACCAGTGGCTTTTTACACACTATATATTCCGATGTAATCAAGCAAGAAATCGAACATGATCAGCATTCTAGAAGCTTCATCTGCCTTCCTAATACCATCTGAAAGGCAGCCATTATACAGATCCTTAATACCATTGACCAGGTTTCTCTGTTTTTAACACAATAACCACAGATCCATGTCTTGTTTTTTGGTTTGGTTTGGCTTTTGCTTATGTTGTTCAATACAACATCTCTGAGACTCAGGCATCCATTATACAGCATGGTTGTCTGTTCCTTTATATTGCTGTGTAGTTGTCCATTGCACAAGTTATTCACCCATTCTACAGATGATAAAATTTTAGTTGATTCCAAGTCTGTGGATATTAAAAAGTGTGTACCTAGTGGATGGTGGTTAACATAAAACCTCACAGGTGTTGAGGTACAGAAGAGATCTAGGGAGTGCTCTCTCCCCCAAGGTTCAGGTACCACCATCTTAGAAGAAGAAGCAGAAAGATTTTAATAGGCAGAGCTTAGGAAGGACTGAAGCAAACGAGAGTCTTCTGGACAAGACTGGTCTGTTTCACTCATGAACTCCCACAGCTGTGGTTGCCTGCATGAAGCTTGCACAAGAAAAAGCCAGCCACTGTTCCAGCACAGAAAAGTGAGGGGCTCAAGAGCCCCCACTCCTAACTGAATGCTAGTTACAGTGGACAGAGGGGATAACGTTTATTTAAGGGTGGGACTCCCGCCCCATACCCACTGCAGTACAAATGGGCTCCATAGGTTAAAAAAAAGAGAGAGAGAAAAAGAAGAAGCTGGGAGGATAGGGGAGGCAGAAAAGCCAGAGGGAAATCTGAAGGGATTTAGGGGGTTCAGGGATGAAATATAATTAATATGCATTGTATGAATTTCTGAAATTATCAAAGAATCAATAAAAATATTACATATATTTTAAGTGGTGTACCTATGATCAATCTTGGGTCTTCCAATGATCATAAGATATACTTCAATGATATGTGTTAAACAGATGAACACATATTCACCTGAAAAACACATAGTCAATTTAGCCATTTTAGAGGGGATGCAGTAATATTTCATTGTATTAATTTGCATTTTGTGATAATTAATGAAGTTGAGCGTCTTTCAGATATTTATCACCCACCAGGTAGGGATACCTAGTCATAAAGTATCTGTACAAATATTTTGTTCATTTTTAAAAATGAGGCTGCTATCTCTAACATTGTTCTTTGCACAAAAGGTTGCTTTTTACAAAATTTCTATGATAAACATTTTGGCTGGCGGTGTGTTACAAAAAGAGTGCTGACTGCAAGAATTCTATTAGGCTGTGTGGTGCTTCTATTCCCTCTCTTTATTGTTATTTATGTTGTTCAATCAAAAGCCTGGGGGGGGGGGAGAGGATAGCTGATCCCTGAGGTCAGAGGCACTGAAGTTCAAAAAAAACCAGAGCCATCTCCTCAATTGCTGAGGGATTTCTTCAGAGAACTGTCTGGAGATGAGCTCTCTCTCTCTCCCTTTCTCTCTCTCTCTCCCATTCTCTATCTCTCTCTCTCTCTCTTTCTCTCTCTCTCTCTCTCTCTCTCTCTCTCTCTCTCTCTGCAGTTCTGCTTCTCTCTTCTCAAAAGGAATTTGAACACAGCTTCTGATCCTTACAGAACACAGGGTTCAAGATCCTTAGAAGCCAAAAAGATCTGAGGTCTTCCAAATGCTCATTTTCCATCAGCTTGTGAAGAATTCACCCATCAGTGTGCATGCTGCCTTAGGTGGGCAGAAGTGGGATTTCTCCAGCATCAGGCTCCACCATGTTCTGATTCGTTCCTTCTCCACCTTCTTAACTTCTAGAGAAAGTAGACACATGCTTGGTGGGTGTGGTGCTGCTTTTTGTTGGTGCTGGTATCTCTGATAACTGAATTGACTGGCCAGCACTGGTTTTATATATTGATGACAAAATGTCACATCTCCCAGAATTCATGCTAAGGATGAAGCACCTGATCTCATAACTGAAGTTCTCTAGAAGCTGTCCTACTCAATGGAGAGCTCTCGGCTCTTGGCATTTCTGACCTTGGACCTAGAGGGAGCTACTCAGGAATGAATCCTGGGGCAGGAGCAGATTTGAAGTGGCTTAGGGCATTTTCACTCTAGGTAGGTTTCTCAAGTATCATTTTCAGTGTCACCCTGAGAAACATCAGAGCAGACTTGGTCACAAAAGAAGATGGATGTAAACTTGGGCAAATGTTCACCATTCAGCAAGTCATTTCCCTCTAGGGACACCCCAAAGCCCCTGAATCTAGTAGTGGAATCATGACCAAGACTAGGGACAAACAGCTAATTTTTATTTAAAATTAGGTTCTAGTGACAAAGGATAGACACAAAGATGAACAGGCAAAGATGGCCATATCCACATTATGTGTGATGCTATCCTATGACCAATTATCTGAGGTTTGGCATCTTCCATAGCTTTCCTCATTTTTGCCTGTATGTATTTTTCTATTTTTCCAAAAAATATGCATTTCTGTCTTTATATTAAAATATATCTCAAAAGTAAAGTGATATTAACCTCAAGCTAGATAACAAAAGGGAATGCAGAGAGGAATTGTAAGGGTGATTTACAGCCTTTGCTGTAGAGTCCTAGGATGGGGCTGTGTAGAACCAGGCCTTCATTTGAAGAAACTGAAAAATAATGGAATGACAGTGAATGAGACAGCTGCTCCCTGCAAAAGCTCTTACTTGGTAAAAAACAGTAAGCATATTATTGATAACAATGATAATCTACCATTTGTTAAGAGCTGTGTGTCCAACAGAGGCCAAATACAATGCATGTTGTCACACAATAGGGGCAAAGACATATAGCTGGAGTGTTTGTGATAAATACCCTCATCTCCCCTGTAACCTACTCCTAGCCTGCTGCCCCTCTCATCAATCCTCTGCCCCTTCCCCAACCCTCCAAGTTAGGGGCTGTGATGGTTTGAATATGCTTGGCCCAGGAAGTGGCACTGTTAGGAGGTGTGGCCTTGTTGGAGTAGGTGTGGCCTGGTGAGTGTGGGCTTTAATACCCTTGTCCTAGCTGCCTAGGAGCCAATATTCTGCTAGCAGCCTTCAGATGAAGATGTAGAACTCTCAGCTCCTCCTGCACCATGCCTGACTGGATGCTGTCATGTTTCCATCTTGATGATAATGGACTGAACCTCTGAACCTGTAAGCCAGCCCCAATTAAATGTTATCCTTATAAGAGTTGCCTTGGTCATGGTGTCTGTTCATAGCAGTAAAACCCTAACTAAGACAGGAGCTAAATGCCACCAGGATACATTCTTGATTTCCATATTGGCTTCCTCATCTCTACTAATTATTAGAACATTTTAGACCTTCCCCCTTGTTTCATGATGATGTTCTATGCAGTAGAGTCTTTTATTCACTCATTTACTCATTCATGTAAACATAAAGTCAATACTCAAATCCATCACCACCAACAACAGTCTCTTCAATCTTTGCTTTCCTAGACTCAGCACCCACAGCTTTGGTTAAACAGCATGGGTTCAAATCTTAAGCTTCCCATTTGTGACCTTTAGAAAGAACTCAGGGCTTGCACATCCATCTCTTTTGCAGACATGGGTTTATGGATGAAAAATGTCAACAGGCTTAATGTGAGGGCTTGCTGAGTGTGACAGTGCAGCAAAGCTCGTGCACAAAGCCCAGCATAAAGGCAACTGGTAAACAGTAACAAGTAACCCAAACTCATATCTGACCTACTAAATAGGGTTTCTTGGAGAAAGATGTTCATGTTAATTGCCTTATTTGGAAAGTGCTTGAAAATAAACTACCTCGAGGGAGCTTCTTGAAAAGTATTTAAATCCAAAGTTTTGGTTAGCATCAATTTGTCCTCAATCATCCCGAATAACCATTTTATAAAGAGCTGATGAAGGGCCTTCTGTTGTAAAAAGCAAGCATATGCCCTTGCGTGTTTTCTCTGGCTTGCCTGCCTCTCTGTCTCTCTGAGGAATAATTTCCTGGCATCCTTGATTCCTTCCCATAATAAGATCTGCAATGGGACTCATTGCTACTACATGGCATTCAACTACATGACATCATATTAGATAAAAGAGACTCTGAGAGCCCATCCCACTCTGTAGATGCCAATTCTCTCTGTGTGTGTGGCCAAGCGAAGTTCCTGCTCCAGTGCAGCTTCTGTCATGGCAATTCTAAGGCAGACAGAAGCTTCGCATCTAAGAATCTCCTGCATCATGGGATGCTCCTGGTCCATGAACACACTTGGAGTAGCACAGAGTTCCAGGTTTTAATTATCCCTGGATATCCCAGTTGACTGGGAGCTTTAAGATGCTACCCTCACCCACAGTCTAAGTTTATTGAAGGAGAGAGTAACTGACATTGAATGCTTACGTTGTTAGCAGGTGTACAATAAGGTGAGTGATACCCGTTTATCCAAGTGTTTGTAGATCAAACTATAGAGCATGTGCTATGACCCCACACAAGAGAAAAGGCGTTGGTGCAAAATATCCCTGAGGTGGACAAAATCCTCACTCCTCAACCATCACCAGCAGCCAGCAGCCACTGAGTGTTGACTACTTTCCACTGGGTTTCCTAGAACTTGCTTTACTCTAGGTCAGCACTCAGAAGCAGGTATCACCCTCCATACCTGTCCACTAGTGAAAATCAAAATACTTTAAGTAGTTACCCAAACAAATACTAATCGTGAGAGGCAAAGCTGTGGTTTGAAACTCTGTCTGATGGGAAAGTGTGTGTGTGTGTGTGTGTGTGTGTGTGTGTGTGTGTGTGTGTTACCACCTTTACTTAATACACTGTGCACAGTATATACATATATATGTGGAGGTATGATTTTACCTAAAATATATTATATTTGTACAATCACTCCCACAGTGAAAAGGCTGCTATGTACATCCTCCAGAAACTCCTATGCCATCTCTCTCCTGCAGTCTCTGTCCCATGCCCAAGCAACCACTGGTCTTTCTGTCATCATACCTTACTTGGCATTTCCTAGAGTTTTATGTGAACAAAATCACATTTTGATATCCATTCTTGTATTTATCAGTGGTCCATTCCTTTTTTATTGTTGAGTAATATTCCATTGTATGGCTATACCTCATTTTAATTCATTTATTCTCTAATAATCTTTTGGATTCTTTCTCTTTGGACACAGTAGAATTAAAGCTGCTGTGAGCATTCTTCTAATGTCTTTTTGTGGACATATGGTTCCATTCCTCCAGAATAAATGCCTAGGAGTAAAATGACTGAGTCACTCAGAAACTATATTAAATTTAATTGCCAACTGTTCTCCAATGTGGCTGTACCATGATACACTCCCTCTACAATTATATAAACCTCCAGATGGTGCACAGCCTTGCCAGTACTTGGTAAGGGTCCGTCTTTTTACTTTAAGTATGGCAATGAATGGTGTGTGAGGTCTTGTCACGGGTTTAATCTGCATTTCCTCACTGACTAATGCTGGTGAGGATAGACTCATGTATTCATTCAAAATGCAAACTTTCACACTGAATGTTATTGTGTCTTAAATGAATGCAATGTGATTTTTCTTCACTAGAAAAAAATTTAAATCATGGCATGCCCCAAATTTTCAACATAACAATATCCATTTTTATAATATTAACAAAATGTATTACAAAACAGCAAAAGCCAGCAAAGACTTTTAATTTGAAACTTTTATATGTTCATAGAAAATTAAATGTAGTATCTAAAGACAACCAGAATTCTCAATTAGTAAAAAGAACACTGGGAGGGCGAGGGGTGGTTAGCATCAACTTCACCAGTTGAAAATGTATCTGCACACAGAGCTCTGTGTCTGGTGTGGTGTAATGTGTGTGTGGTGTGTGTATATGTGGGGGTTAGTTTATGGTGGGGGGGTAGTGTGGTGTGTGTCCTGTGGGGTGGTATGGTGTGTGTAGTGTGGTGTGTGTGTTCTGTGGTGTGAGGTATGTGAGGGGTGGTGTGGTGTGTGTGGTGTGCTGTGGTGTGCTGTGGTGTGTTGTGTGTAGTATGCTGTGGTGAGTGTGGTGTGTGTGGTGTGCTGTGGTATGTGTGGTGTGTGTGGTGTGGCATATGTGTCCCTTGGTAAGAATTTGTTATTCATGTGTAAATTCTGCCTCCTCTCTTAGCCTTGGCAAATCCTTCTTGGCTCCGTCATAAACACCAGGCAACTGTGGCCAGTGACACTGTGTGGCCAGTGACACTGTGTGGCATCACTAAGTTGGGAGAAGTTGACCCAGACTCCACTTACAAGTCTTGTTGGATTTCCATCAAATTGAAAGTATATTGAAGCCGGGCAGTGGTGGCGCACGCCTTTAATCCCAGCACTCAGGAGGCAGAGGCAGGCAGATTTCTGAGTTCGAGGCCAGCCTGGTCTACAGAGTGAGTTCCAGGACAGCCAGGGCTACACAGAGAAACCTTGTCTCGAAAAGCCAAAAAAGAAAGAGAGAGAGAGAGAGAGAGAGAGAGAGAGAGAGAGAGAGAAAAGGAAAAAGAAAAGGAAAAGGAAAAAGAAAGTATATTGAGAGCATTGAAATACTCTCAAAGCATGCATTGGTTACTTGATCATTTCTGTGACAAAATACTTGCCCCAAAAGATAAAGCGAGGAAGGGTTTGCTGGAGTCCATAGTTTCAGAGTGACTTTGGTTCCTTAAGGCAGCAGAAGCAGGAAGCAGGAGCAGCTCCAGCCTTAGAAGAGACCCGGAAGTAAAGAGCAAGACTAGACCCAGGGAGGGTATCCTCTTCAGAAGCTTCTGTGCGATGACGGCTTCCGCCAGCCAGACCCCAGCTCCTAAAGTCTCCTTGGGCTTTGAAATAGTGCCATAAAAGAGGGGACCAAGCATTCAAAACATGAACCTGTAGAATTAACATATAATAGCACACAAGTTGTTTTCCAAAGACAGGTCGGGACCAGCTTGAACACACATCCAAATTAAAACTCTCCATTAGACTACAACGTCATTTCCTGACTTCACCACACAGTTGCCCTCCGCCTGTGTCCAGTACTTCCTGCCCTGCCCTGCGGTTCTCATGCTGCCCCAACAATCTCCATCCTAGATGTCACTTGCCCTGCACCCCTCCTAAATCCTAAAGCGGGAACATCAACCTAAACTGCACCTGAGGCAAGAGAAGCTGAAATCTTGAGGTGGGTTTTCTCTTTCATGAAGCTGTGCCTGGTGGATTCAAGACTGAGGTCACATCTTCCGAGTCCCAGTTGCATCTTTTTTATTTCCCACATCACGTGACTTCCTGGCATTATTTCTAAGAATAACCATTCTGGAGAGCATGCAAACCTGGAACTTTTAAAATAGCTCTTCTCGTGACCAAACAACCAAATGTTTTCCGCCCATTTCATTTCCACTAATGCAAAGCAGACTCCGTGCCCTCTTCCCTGTAACTCGTGTTTATTTTTCTTTACTTGTCTGTTTGCCCTCCTCAATAGGAAACACCAAGCTCTTGGTCCTTAGATGGGATGACACGATCCACTGCCACCCACCACGCGGCTACTCTCCATCACGTGAGAACACCAACCCCGGCTTCCCTCATTCTCACGCATAACACTGTGGTGTCCTCTAACTCAGCTTTTGGTACCCCAGTGCATCTGAGAGCATCTCTATTATCTCTATACTAACATGGCCTTCCTAGGTAGAACATTTCTTATAAAGCTCTAAAAACAGTTACCACAAGACGAGGCAGCTGTCAAGGCTGTCAAGGCATGAGCCTTTGTTTCCCACCAGACACTCTCCTGAGGACTCTGATCCTGCCTAGTCTCTGGGCCACATGTGAAAGGCAGAGACCATTTTTCTAATTTGGAGACAGCATGATGGGTTTAGAGAGTGGGTATAAATAAGTTGCCTAACACCACACAGCTAATAACCAGGGGAGCCAGGATTCAAGTCCTGCTCTTTCAGGTACCATTAGCTCATCATTTAAGCATTATTCCACCACCACCTCAGAGAAATCATTCCTAGTTTTCCAAGCTGTAGAAATAGCTTCTTCCTCCAAAAACGTCATCCTTTTCCTGTTACATTTTTCCCATCATGCTTAGCACTTCTAACCCTACACTATCTATATGTATATGTATGAGAAACATAAATGGTTATTTGTATTATAAACTAAAAGGTTTATGTACCCTTTAATGGCAATATTTCTGCCCAGGGATCCTTGGATCTCATACAGCTGTGTCCCGCCTTACCTATAGTAAGTTTTTAGTAAGAGTCTGTATGGGTTTGTTTGCTTTTACTTTGTTTATATCTGACACCCAGATGGATGAATAGATGGGTGGATACAGAAATGCTTTCACCGGCCTTGCCTCCCCTTTTTCTCTTGTGCCTGTCTCCACAACTAATTATTCTCCAAGTGTCAAGCTGCATCCACTCTGGACCTTGGTCACCTGGGAAAAATTAGTTTCTAGTCACTGTGGTATAACAATTGATCTAGAAGGGGTATGGGAGCCAAGGAACTGTCTTCTCTAAAGGAGAAGGACAGAAGTATGTTCTCCTAAGGACACAGCTAGAGGCATGCAGTTCCTACTGCTAGAGTGGCCTGCCTGGGCTAACATGATTCTAAAGTAAACTGAGTTTAATTTTTCAACCATATTCCCATCAGCACCTTACCACCACCATTTCAAAGGATCAGTTAAAATGTGGCCAACATCAAGCACAATGTGCTCAGCCTTTTACGATATCTGTGATGTTAAACAGTATTGGGGAAATCATTCTTCTATTATAGTACCTTCTTTCCCAGCCACCAGATCCTACAATAATATTGGCGAAGAAGCAAGAACTCTGCAAAATCTTAGGGTATATCTTGTTAGCTATTTCCTGAAATTTAGTGGGGAGGGAGAGAGGCTAGTGCACTGCAAAGTCCATTACTGCCCATTATATCTAACTAGGAAACTATGAGACAAATAAAATGTATCTGCTTTACAGAAATTCCCAAGGAGAAAGCTACAATGGACCAGTGAATCCACTGTTGATGCCAAGCAGAAAAACCAGTGCCTTCAAAGCTTCCCTCTGATGCCACTCCATACCCTTTGTTTGTGCCAGCTCCACAAGCATGGCCTGGAGTGGAAAGTGGCTGGAACGGACTACTCTTGAAATTCTTTGAAGTAGTAGAAGTGACTTCTCCCAGAAGATATATCTTTTTAAAAGTCTCTTTAAAGTGAAGTCTCCTGGAGTCCCAGCTCAACCTAGCCAAAAGATCCTGTAAGAACAAGGAAGAAGAGGAAGAAGGCAGGATGGATAGGGCTGTTGTGTTTAGAAGGATGAGCTCAGAGCTCTTGATCACTAGAGGCTCCATGCTGCCCAAAGCAGAGTGGTACTCATCCACCCTCCACATCACTGAGCTTTCAACACATCCCTCAACAGCTTTGTGGGAATTTGGGGGCCCTTCTTACTAAAGCAAACAATTGCAATTCTCTGTGCTTCAGTTTCCCCATATACAAGTCAGAAGAGTGTTTAGAACTCTTACACTCTGTAGGGTAGATGCTGCAATGGCGTATGGGGCTTGGTAAGACTCTGCACCTTGTAAGAGCCCAGCAGCTATTTCTTTGTTGTGAGTTATACATCTTCCTTGGAAATTATATCCTTATGAGTACTGGTTGACCTTTTCCTTCATAACTCATCATGATCTCAAGTTATCAGTTTCTAGCCTCTCTAATTCAAGGATATTCATCTCTGCCCAGGCACTGTCCTCATTTATTAGTGACAATAATAAAGGACACAGAGTCCTTGTCCTTTATAGACAATATACACAATGTAATCAGTCAAAAATGTTAAGGCTGTGACACTACAAAGAAGGGACATCTATATTAGCCTGGGTTAGGGCAGCCCTATTCAGGTGACATTTGAATGACATCCTTTCCCAAGACCCCAACCCAAGTGAAAAACAAATAGCACTTCACTGATGTCAGGAGGCTAAGGCAAGAGCCTCCAGCTGGGCCTAAGTGCTTTGAGAATTGTCCTGGAGAAAACAGGAGGAGGAGGAGGAGGAGGAGGAGGAGGGCCTAGTCTCGGAGACAGTGGAGCCCAGGGCTTGTGATAAGGTTGCTTCCATGTATATCGGGGAAATATTTGTACCCAATGCCACAAAGGTGGAGCTTCTGTTCCAACAAATATCACTGATGCTTAGATAATAATGTGCCCTGTCTCAGTCTCTCTGTATTTCAAATCTGAATTTATTACTTCAGTAAAACCTGTACAGTGTCTAATGCATCTTGATTTGCCTTGCATAGACTTGGTTGTGCCAGCTGTCTCAGGGTAATTATTATCAACATTACCTTTCAATTTTAAAGGGACTCTAGTTTGGGTAATTAATTATACCTATAGAGTCACCAAGGTTTCAGCAAACTTTTCTGAATTTGTGTTTAAGTGTATTTTGAGGGATAAAATACTTCAAAAGTATAAAAACCTTTGGGTGTAGAGCCAAGTGGTAGAGTGTTTGCCTAACACATGTAGGACCCCAACCTGAATCCTCAACACTAGAGAAAAAAGAAAGAAAGGAAGGAAGGAAGGAAGGAAGGAAGAAAAAAGAAAGAAGAGGCATTATTAAAGACACTGAACCTATTTCAACACCACTCATGTCTAGATTAAGTCATATGATAATCCAATTTGTTCAAGGTTTATCATTTACCAAAATGAAATTATATGTTAAACTTACAGCAAACTATTTTACACACTTGTGTGTGTGTTTGTGTGTGTATGTATTCAGTGTAGCTCTGATTTGTTTTTGTTTTTGTTTTTTGCTTCTTTCTACAGATAAAAGAACTCCATGGAAGTTACACGTTGAGGGTTCATCAGGCAACAGATGCTACTAGACATACACTAGACGCAGACAAAACAATGAGGAGAAATTTCTGGATTCAGAGTAATTTATGATGCTTGGAGTCTGTGATGGTTAATCTTGATTGTCAGCTTGATAGGTCAGAATAAACTAAGAGGTGCTCCTCTAGGAAGGTCTGTGAGGGCATTTCCAGGGAGTGTTGACTGGAGGGAGAAGATCATCCTCCAATGTCATGTCCCAGCAGAGAACTAAGCAAAAGAGATCCAAGGAAAAAGTATTATTGATTGACTGCCTGCCTTCACTCGCTGCTGAGTCCAGATGTTGCTGCTATTGCTGTCGCCCCAGCTGTCATCCTTGGCTGACATCAGACTTCAGCTTCTTTGGCCTTCCAACATGGACTGACAAGTGACTTGGCATGAATCTTTCACTCCTTCAGAGTTTGGTAGAGACTGCTAAGACATCCACCATCATAAACTGAGCAGCTATTGGGTTCTCAGCTTCTCCAGTGTATCCTAAGAAATAATCTTTTCTCCAGCAGTCATTGGCCTGGTATTTTTTTTTAAAAAAAAAAAAAGAATCCAAGCTCTCATTGCCTGATTGGCTAGTGTACAACACAAGTTTAACTCCCTGCCTTGAAAGGTGTCAGCAGTTAAAGTGAGCACACTGATTGGAAAACAGCATAACTTGGGATAGAGACATGTGGGAGGACCCTGAGGAAGCCAAGAACATTGAACTATCATATTCTGACAAGTTTGTTTTGCTCAAGTAAGTACTAGCAAATGTGTCCCCACCCACACTTCCTGAAGTATTGCCTGCTCCACATTTGCTGAAGGAATTAATTCTGCATTGTCTATGGAAACAGCAATATCCTTCCCTGAAAGAGATGCCAAGCAAGATAATACTGATGTCCTCCAGGATCCACCCTTACCACTCACCTTTGTCCCTGGTCCTGTTGTCTGACTCAGGTGTCAGCAGGCCCCTAGAGATTAAGTACACAATGTGTCCTGTGATGGGGTACACTACACTCCTAAAGAACTTGGGTTTTGTAAGTTATAGGGACTGTGTGGTAATAGATTCTAAGCATATAGGATAATTGTGGAAGGAACATAAAACTGAATCCATCTGAACGTAAAGATAGAGTAACAATGGTCAGAAATTATGGGTTAAATACTACAGTTTGCACAGTTTTAAAGGGTGCTGACATCCATTGACATAACAGTACAACAGAGAGAGTTTCTCAAAGCCCCACCCCTAGATGAAGAGCTACCTACAATCAATGGCTGCTGAGAGAGAAAAACAAAGTCTTCCCTAGGGACAAGCTCCCAAATGGTTATTCAATCCAAGTGGTCATCTCTAAACACTTGTAACAAGAGAGACATTAGATGGGCTCAGTAGATCATGTGTTGGGAGGGATCAATTACAGAAGATGAGGTCATGAACCTGAGAGGGAGTGTGGGAACATGGGTGGAGTTGGAGGGCAGAGGAGGAGGGGTAGAAATGATGTAAACATAGCATTCATATATAAAAACAAAAGAAATGGAAAACAGATTATAGTACTCTTCTGTGAGGCTTGCCGTAATGTCTTTTAATACAGGTACTTCCAAAGCTTTTTCTTTTAAGTACAAATAGGTTTTTAGTTGGTTGAAGTATGGGTCAAAAGATGGCTTACTCTGAATGAATTGAAAATGCTTGCTATCTCTTGGCTTTGTGCTGATGGTGAGGTTCAAAGCCTCTGGGGAGGTGGACTGCTCACGGAGATTTGCTATTTGAAACTAATCCTCCACAATAAGAGACAATAAGAGAGTCCAGAAAAACAAGCCCTTCACTAATGCTATAAGGAACAGATTTGGGAGAGGGCCACCAGAGACTTGGAGAACTCTGCTGCACATGAAGAACTCAGACCTTACCATGGAAGGGGTGACCACTCAGTCAATTACTTGCATACAATGGGTCCATAGATAGAGTACCAAGAGCCAAATGGCAACAGTGAACTGCTGAAGGCAAGTGTGTACTTACTGCAATGGATGGCATAATCCTATAGGCTCACAGCACTGGTTAATCACTCTTTATAGAAGTGAAATAGGTAGGAAGTCTATTCAGTTCGTGCTAAATCTGTATAAGCAGAAATATTCGAATTGGCAAAAGGAAACATTCATGGAATCCACTGGTCTTCCCATGTTCCCCATCATCCTGAAGCAGCTAGC
>JADRCH010000187.1:0-13367 GCA_019843965.1 Rhynchomys soricoides
TTACCCTCTAAGCATATTAAGCAGGTTACTGCCTTTATAATAATATTTCTTCCTCCTGGAACACTTTTCTTTGAGTTGGCCACATGGCTGTCTTGATAAGTGATTTAGGTCTCAATTCACAATGTCCTCTAAGAGTATTTTCCTACTCACCATTCCTAGGAACTATCATGTCTTTTCTAAACTGCCATAAGCTAGTATATATAAATTATATATATAATTAATTATATACCTTATATAAATTATATACAATATATATATAATTCTCATATACTTCAGAGATCTTGACATACAGAAACCATCACTCAATAATGACAGTGTACTATCAGCACCCATAAAAATGTTTCTCCATGTACTTTGTTCTGTGTACTCCCCACTCAGCTCTAGAGATAGGTGACTGTACTAAAGCAGTGATTCTCAACATTTCTAATGTGTCAACCCTTTAATAGAGTTATCTTAAATAACCCCTTTGGAAGAGTTGCTAACCACTGCAAAATAAAAATTTATTCAAGATGCTTGATAAAAATTTTATCAAGATGTATGTTCTTTTCTTCATCTTGGAGCTCAGGACTGGCTTGAAGTGTAGGGAAATTCTGAGAAACCAAAATCAATTGGTTGATAAATATCAGATTAAGTCATAAATTCTTTCTTTCCTTTAGATAACATGAACATATTACATTTTTTTTATTTAAAATGAAGCATCATTTTACAACTGTCTTGACTATCCCTTTTTATATCTTCTAAGCAGAAGTACTTAAGAATTAATGTAGACCTCCTAATAGGTGCATGTGTTGTGTGATGAATATTTCACAATATTGAAAAACTCACATTAATCTTAAAATTGAATATAATGTAGTTGTAAACCAGAGTTCATGATACAGACGTGTAATCCCAGTTACTTGGATGCTAAGGAAAGAAAGTTGCATGTTCAAAGCTTGCCCGAACTATTAAGTGATTATATAGCCAACCTGACTATCTAAGATTCCATTAACAGAAAATTTCAAACACAGAGTGAAGTAGGGACTGGGAAATAAATTGTTGGTCAAAGCTTTAACCAAAACAAAGACACATGATAAAGCCATATGGAAACCTACAATCTTCTAATCCAAAAATAAATTTCAACTAGACAGAAGACTGGTGACATGAAAGGAAAGGGAATTTATAATTAGGTTAAATGATTAAGAGGGAGTACGGGAATTATGAATGAGAGAGTAAAGAGAGAGTTAGCCCAAGTTAAGAGGACATGAAGAAGCCTTATGGAAATCTACAAGTTTATCAATTAATTTTTAAAATATAATATGTATTTTTATAAATTTTATAATATATATTTAAAATATAATATATAATATGTATGAAGACCATGGCAGAAAACAACTACTGATCAAAATGCAGAGAATGGGCAAGTGGTACCCAGCCACATATGATACATATGTTATTTATCCTTTACCTAAAGTTCAGGCAGCAACACAGAGAGTGTGGGGGGAATGAAGATTATAAGAGTCAGTGGAACTCTGTGGGAATGTATTTCTGAGAACTGTCGATGAAGCCACACCCATGGAGTCTCAACAACATGGTTGCATAAATAAGACTTGAGTAAGGATGACCTCATACACATGCTAATATGGAAGTGAGGATGTCTCAGAACCCTAAACCTAAACAAAGAACTACAGGCAACTAAAGAATGCCTGTAGACACAAAGAGAAATAGTTTTCCCATGGATGGACCCCACCCTCACCTCCTGCAAACTGGTGCCAGGTGATCTTATATATTTAGGAATAGACTTATTTGTGTGGGGGGAGGTGTGTATTTGTAGCAACAATTAAGAAAAAGAAAACAGAGAAAAGGGACTTTATTGAAGGAGTTAGAAGAAAAGAAAGGGAGGAATAGTGTAATTTATAGGAAGTTTGAACAAAAATATCCTGCATGGGTGGACAATGTTGGTTCTGGAAGATACAGGTTATTAAACATTTCAGTGCCAGGCATGAGATATGTCCTCTGAGTAACTAGTTCGTGAGGCCACACTCACATTCAAAACAACATTGGCTGCTGCCATTACTCTTGGTTGCTATGTTAGTTACTCTTCTGTCTGTTATGAAACATCATGACCAAGGCAACTTAAACAAGAAAATGTTTTTTAGGCCCCATGATTCCTGAAGGCTAAAAGACCACAATGGCAGAGTAGATACATGAGTGATACATCTTGACGTGTGAGCTGGAAGCTGAAAAAAAAATGCAGTGGAACTGATGCCCTCTTTGAAAATCCTTCATAGACTCCCCTAAAGCGGTGTATTCCCTCTAGCAAGGTAGTACCTCCTAATCCTCAGACCTCAGTTTTCTTTAAGAACTATGTTCTCATAAGTAGATATCTCTGCTCTTGACATTTTAAGGTATCTGCAAATTAAAGTTAAGAATTTATGAAGAAAAGATCCACAAATCAAGCATCTCTAGTCCAACCATAAAGCATCAGACCATACTTGATAACAATTTAATTCAATTATTTCTTCTTATACAGTATAAAATTGTGTTTGAAGCTTACTCTTAGTCTCCATTCATAAACCAAATCGAACCCTTGTCTCCAAGAGTCAAATATGCTGCAGATACTCAATGGAGTTTTCATTTTATTATTCCTTGACTTTAGTAAATATTAATGAAATGCGAAATATTTCATTATGTAAATATGTAAAAATATAAAAAGAGCCAGTAAGTTTATATAAATTTATCATTGTCACTCATTTTCAAAGAAATACAGATCAAAATTACAACAGATTCCATCTCACTCTATTAATAATGAGTGCAAAACAAAAAAATCCCCAAATAACTTATGCTGGCAAGGATGTGGATAAAGATGAACCCTCGCATTCTGGAGAAATACAACTTTGTACTGTCATGGAAAATAGTATTTAGAGTACTAAAAGGGCTGAAGAGATAGCCATCATCTGATGCAAAACCTGACTACTGAGCATGTGTTGAAAGGAAAGAATACTATGCTAAAACATCCTTGACCAACCCATCCCATTGCTGCACCCATTCAGAAGAGAATTAGCCTCTTTCTGTTGAATGCATACAAGGAGCTTACCAATATCAGCTTTTCTTTCTTATTTACACTCTTAACAATTCATCCTTTCATATTCAATACATCTCCACATTCATTACAAGCCTCTTTTCCCAAGTTTTTAAATTGTGTAGTGTTGAAGGAGGGTCTTGTGCTCCTGTATTCAGATGCTGATTTCTATACCCTGAGATCTAGAGACCTTGTTACAGTCTGACACAGATACTGACATGAATATTAAAGAATCTCCTGAATCAATGTGCTGCAAAGAATGCTCCCAAATAATTGAGACAGAGATCTATTGGTTTATTCAACAAGCTTTAAGCACAATAACTGGGCCCAGTCATTGGCTGTTCAGCCTTTTATTAACCAATCAGAGATAATTTGGGAGCATGCTGGGTTAGAAAAATCTACCACCTTTCATATTTCATGCTATAGTGAAGTACTGTGTATCAAATTTCCTTTCAATTGAAACATGAAGAGGAAAGGGAGTGTCTTAAGACTAGGGAGCTCAGAAAGTGAGGACATACAGGCACCAGACCAAGTTACACAGGCAAGAACAGTTGTTAGGAGAAGGGACATTCTTTGGTGGAGCTGCCTACATGCTGGAAGAAAGCTCTAGGTGCAGGGAACCTTGGAGTTGGTGTGACCCAGCTGCCTTGCGAAACATGCATCATAGGTTTTTTCGATATGTGCCTTCTAATTCCTAAAAGACCAACACATCCCATCTAGCAGTGAAGCACTTAAGCCATTTGGTGTTTCTCTGTATGTTCCCTCAGAAATCAAAGAAGCATGGAAGGTTTACAGGACAATTGGCTATATACATTTATTAATCTTGTGTGAGCTATACAGCTTGCAAAATTCACTGTATCCTGGCAACCACAGCTGTATTGATCCTGTGTACTGGCTGGTTTTGTGTGTCAACTTGACACAAGCAGGAGTTATCACAGAGAAAGGAGCTTCAGTTGAGTAAATGTCTCCATGAGATCCAGGTGTAAGGCCATTAGTGATCAAGGAGGGGAGGGACCCTTGTGGGTGGTGCCATTCCTGGGCTGGTAGTCTTGGGTTCTATGAGAGAGCAAGCTGAGCAAGCCAGGAGACGCAAGCCAGTTAAGAAACATCACTCCATGGCCTCTGTGTCAGCTTCTGCTTCCTGACCTGCTTGAGTTCCAGTCCTGACTTCCTTTTGTGATGAACAGCAATGTGGAAGTGTAAGCTAAATAAACCCTTTCCTCCCCAATTTGCTTCTTGGTCATGATGTTTGTGCAGGAATAGAAACCCTGACTAAGACATCCTGGCAATTGCCATTTTGTTTCTGAAAAACATACAAAAAGTTGGATTGTTCTCAATAAAATTGTTACAACCTCAACCTTGCTGTTGCCCCTCCCACAAGCCTAATTCAATTCCTCATGGACATATCAGGTGATATTGACCTGGGTAAGTAAGTACAGGCACTTAAATCTAGGAATTTAGAATTTATGGATTACCACCTTTGGTGAGAAGAACTTTCCAATGAAGCAGATGCTAGAGTCACCCAAGTTCTTTTAAGTAACCTCAATAAGCCCATTGTTCCAGCAAGTTTGGGGTCAGTGGAATCTCCTTTTGTAAGTTATCTTTGCCTTACCAGATGCAGGTAGACCTTTGTTTATTTTTGTTTATGTCTTTCTAAGAAAGATCTCTCTCTCTCTCTCTCTCTCTCTCTCTCTCTCTCTCTCTCTCACACACACACACACACACACACACACACACACACACTACAGAATTTTGGGGCACACTACTTTTCTCTTTAAAGATGTTTATAAGGTGGCCATAGTGGCACAAACAGTAATCCCAGTGGATGGTGATTGGGAAGATATGGCAGGAAGTAACCACATATATAAAGTCACTGTGTACACAATACACAGTGTATTGAAGGGCACCCTAGAATACAACTTTACAAAAAAGTATACAGAGTTTTTCAGAGTTCATGTAATGTATTATTATTATGGGATTTCTTGCTAGTTCCATGTTACTTTTTTCATAAGCTAATGTATTTCCATTTCTGGATAATTTCAGGTATTTCCTTTATTTTTCAACTTTTAAATATTTCAGGCATATTTCAAGTTGGAAAGCTCTTCTCTGCATTTGCAGAGAACTTGAGAAGAGATACAAGTTTTTGCCTTTTGACCTACATTCATTGTTTTCTTCCTTTATTTTTTCTCAGATATTCTGGAAATCCTTATTCTGGAAAAAAACTCATGAATTAATACCTTTATTTACTTTGCTCTATTGTGTTTAACATAAATATTTATTAAAAATAATTATTTATACCTTTAAAGCTTTACTAAAGACCTAAAACAACTGTCAATGTCAATTGACCATGAACAGAAATTTCTGTATCCATGAGACAAAATAAACCTTCACTGTTCTGATTCTGTTCTTTGAGACGTATGTCATGGAAACCCAAAGCTTGATAAACACAGGATCACTGTTACTCAGCATATGGCCATCTGTTCACAGCATTAAGTTTGTGTTACATCAGGCTGTGTGTGTAGCTCTGTGCTCAAGGCTACATGCCTTCATTTCTGTGAGCATTGTATGAGGAGGAATCGATACTTCCTCTTTTCCAAGCTGAAAGAAAGCAATTGCACCTATAACCCACTCTGAGCCCTACTTAGGTCTCTACTAATCCTCTCTCAAACTTATTCTCTTCTTCATCTTCAAGACCATACTCCTTTCTTCTGTTTATTTTATCTGAGCAGACATTCTAACACAAGTGTTTCTTCCCCTTGCTCTGTAGTAGAGGGTCATTTGGCAAATGTCACTCAAAGACTGTGGTATTAGCTATATCTTGGAAGTATCTTGCCATGCTATCCCTAATAGAGTCTTCTAAAATAGTTTCCAACTATTGGCAGGATAATTTGATATAAAAAATTATAAAGAGGGCTCTAATTTTTAAAATTTATTTTAAAACTTGCTTAGCCAAAAATGTATTTAAGTGTAAATTTAATTTCTATATCCTAATATAGGTTGGCATTTCTTTGGAATCTGAAGTCAGTCATTAATACTATGACAGGAAAAACCTAAGCAGACAATATGTGAGCATGATCATTAAAATTTGGTGCTAAGTAAATCCACAAATTCTGCTGTAGGGAGGATTACTGTCTATGCTGTCTCAATGTAGCTTTTGGTTACAATGCTGCAAACATCTTTTAAATGGCACAGCTCATCCAATTGTGTCCCTGAGGAGACAATCTATTCTTTCCTGTGCTAAAAGAGAACAATTGTCTTTGTAGTTAGATTTGTCTCTGTTGATTATGTTCCTCTTTTTTTTTAAACATGCTTTTAAGATTATATATGTGAATTTCATCTGAGAAAAAATGCTTTTATTTCCTCAGTATGATGGATATAGGTATGTGAGCATTTATTTAAATAGTTCTTAGATCATAAAGTGAGGCTGTGATAGTTCCAGGAAAGATTCTGGGCTTATTTGTCATCTTATCTGATAAGACCTGATAAGCATGTCTAACTTTCTTTTTTATTATTATATACAATCTTATTATTTTTTAGTACATCTATTACAAAGGAAATGATATCTTAATTAAAGACTGCTAGTGTGCCAAATTCTATATCTCTTCAGTTGAGCAAAAATCTCCAGAATGGCTAATGTGGTAGTTTGATATAATATTGCTTTTATAATATAATAAAGCCCCAGGTACACTGGTCATATAGTTTTTCTCACTTCAAGACATTTTTAGGATGAAAATACATTTAGGATTCTTATGTTACCAAGAGCTCTTTAATTTTCCTAAAGTATCAAAACTTTCAGGCAACCCATGCTGTTGAAAACAGTATGAGTGTTTCCAGCTGTCAGACTTTGTTTTGTTGGGATACTCGGTCAAGTAAAGTAAGAATTTCATAGTATGTATCTCTTGGGGTGGCTGGTAGGGCATGGAAAGTAGTAGAAGAAATCCCATTAAAATAGATATTTATATCATTAAGCACTGGGAGGTGGCTCAGCCAGTAGAGTGTTAGCAGAGCAAGTGTGATGAAGACATGATTATAACAAGAGATGGTACTTGTTCTTCATGGTGTCCTTCTGTTTGGTTGTGCTATATGATATGCTGCATCTTACCTAGGTCCTCACTCTCCTTCAGTTTCTCCCTCAATTTTTTAAAAAATGATATTTTTACCAAATTTAGTCAGACACCAAGTTCAATGATATAACCATTCCACAAGACATCAACTTAAGCAATAGAAAGTCCTGTATATACTTGCTGAGCGGTCATGTTTCTTTGTGACTTCTTTCAAAACTTCGAGCTGATAATTTTTGTATTTATCTATGTTATCCATTGAAGACAGCAGTCACATGCAGAAATTTTCCTGCTGTCACAACAGTCAGAATGTGGGGAGAAGAATTAGAATTTAGAGGTAGGAAAGGTGCAGCACATTTTCTTAAAAATTAAACTACTATTTACTTTCACAATAGTTTTTTAAATTGGTTATTTTATTTATTTACACTTCAACAGTTATCCCCCTTCCCAGTTTCCCCTTCAAAAACCTTTAGTCTATGTTCTCAGGACATAACCACAGTTTTATTTTAGAATTATTTTACTAACTTTTATCAGTTTTATCATGTATTCCCATTCAGAATGCCAACCT
Organism: Rhynchomys soricoides; assembly: GCA_019843965.1. NCBI lineage: Eukaryota > Metazoa > Chordata > Mammalia > Rodentia > Muridae > Rhynchomys > Rhynchomys soricoides. The sequence goes on from JADRCH010000187.1 coordinate 7,688, forward strand.
CTTGTACTCCTTAATGTTAAAATGTGAACCTCTGTGTTCAAAGAGGTTATCAACTGTTGCAGATTCCTTAACAAGTGATTAACTATAAAAAAAATTTTTTATTTAAATTTTGGTTGTTGCCTGCATATGATGAAGGGCTGAATTTCATATAGTGTGTTCTTTACAATTTATTAGTCTTTTGTGTATCAGAGTCATAAGGCAACATTGCAGGAATCATTACCCTCACTGTCTTAATGCCAAAACTTTCACATTAAAAAAGGAAATCTATAAAAGACAATAATAGTCACCTTCCCCATATAAAACCTTTTAGTGTAAAATGGAGAGAATGGAGAGTCATGAAATAGGAGACGATCAATTAAGGAAGACCAGGTAGAGAGTTTCTCTATAACCCTTATGATGTCAATTTCAGATACCATGGGATATTTAAAGCAACAATTGTCTGCATACCTTGACAAGGTTAGAGTAGACTAGACATCCAGGAGGAGCTGCAGTATGGCCCAGTGCTTCCCATAACATTTCATAGTCACCCGATGGGCACTTCTAAAAGACGCCAGCTATTGTTATAGAACATTTCCAGCCAAGTGTGGTTGAATCAGCTGGATTATATCTAATCTCTCAGAAATGGACAGAGAAAGTATAGAAATTAAGACTAGATTCAAGTAACTGAGGTCACCTGGCTGTCGTTTTAGTAACTTGGGGAGCTTTATGAGAATTTAGGGGCACTAACACAAGCCAGAGATAACAAAGTAATAAGAATTGGAAAAAAAAAAAAAAGAGAGAGAGAAGAAACTTGAGGGCAGCTATGTGGTTAATTTTGCTCTGTTTCTCAATCCAGTGTTCCAATGCTCAGCTCTGGTGAACTACGGGTGCTGTTTACAGGCACTCTACAAATTCTGCAGTGTAAGATGGCATCATATATGTTAGAATGAGGTAGATTACAACTTAACTATAAAAATATTTTTGCTTCTCATATCAAAGCAAAAATCAGAAAAATAATGTATTTGTTTTTTATTTAAGAAAAGAATGACATCATTTCAGTTAAAGTTGTAAGCACTACTTTAGAGGGAGCATTCATTGTTATCACCAAGACCAGTATGGCTGCAGATACACAGCGAACACATTTGGATCTCTGCAGAAGTTCAAATAACTGACTATGCTCATACCAAAATTAAGGCATTTCATGAGTCTGATTTTTCCCCTGAAGAGCTAAATGATAAACATCAACTGCCTTTTTCAGTGCCATTTCCTGAGGGTTCTGATAGTTTCACTCTTTCTAATTTGAAGAACAAGTTATAGCCTCTCTAATTTCACTCCTACTAGGGGATTTTATTTGTTTTTATTTGAAATGGATGCTGCATTAGTCTTAATATTATGTTAGAGTATTCCAGTTATGAAAACAAGCAGGTTACCGTTTTAAAATATGAAATAAAAGGACTCTGTAATGACATAGGATGAAAAATTCCCCCTGGAGAAAACAGCACATGTACACCCTTACAAAAACTGTTTACAATGGGTTTAGATAATTCTAATGTTGGTATTTGAAGATCAGAAAAAAGTTAATATTTACTTCTCTAAATCTTTGAACCTCATAAAATCATTTTAATGTATAAGATGATATATTTTAAAGTAATCCAGCTATAAAGGAATTTAGGGTTGACCAATAAAACTTTTGACTACTTTGATTATGGCAGCAATCCAAATGTAGTAACACTCTGATTAGAACAACAATTTAGAAAGATTAATGTTTAATTGCAAAGAATGTAAGTACCTGTTATGTGCCCTATTTTTAAAAACTGATCTAATTGCTTCCCTCCATTGGCAGCTTGCACAGTGCTTTCTGGAACAATTAAAGCTAAACTTCAGGAAAGTGGCTGTTAGGTCAGACCCATCTCAAGTCATCTGAATTTTGTGTCCTAAGTATGCAGTGTCTTCAGAAATAGGAGCCTACCTTCAATTCCTGAAAGGCAACCAAAATCTACAGTAATAATGTATGTTGTTTTCAAAATCATTTAGAAGTACCCTGACCAATTCTTTATAATGAAGTTTCTCCTGTTTGGTACTGGAGGTTTTATTAGTCTATGGAGAGTAATGTCAGCCCAAGATGGTTTACTTTTTTTTTTAAAGATCTGTCTATCTGTCTGTCTATCTATCTATCTATCTATCTATCTAGATCTAGATATAAGATATATATAAATAGATATCTTAAAGTATATATATGTATATAATCTTAAAGTATATATATATGTGTGTGTTATATATATATTTGAAATTAAATATATCTTAAGTTCAATATATATCATATATATATTTATATTTATTTTATATAACTTTATGTAAACATAGAGTGTTTCATGAGGCTTTATTAAACAACCTGTGGGCTTTTGTTACTTCTCATTCTTCTATATGGATCTCACTCCCTCATCCAATCTGTTATTGTACATCTCATTTACATCACGTGAATCCTGTTTACAACTGCCTCCAGTGCTTCTTTTTACATTCCTTGCTTCTGTAGTTCTCCATGCTGTATACTCATATTTGAGGATTTGAAGCTAAGAGCCACAGATGAATAGAAACTTTCAAGGCTTGTCTTTCTGAGTCTGGGTTAGCTCACTTAATACAATCCATTCTGGGTCCATTCAGTTACCTGAAAAGTTTATTATTTTGCTTTTTTATTATTATTTTGTTTGTTGAAGACAACCTAGATTGTTTCCATTTCCAAGCTGCTGTGAATACTGCAGCTTTAAACATTGCTAAACAAGCATCTCAGCTGCAACATCTAGGAAACAACAATTGCCAGAATACCAGAAGGAGGACTGACGTATCAGTGGCCACCAGGAGCTGTATAAATGGACTGAGGATTCACTAAATGAGAGCGAAATCATGCCTGGAACCAGAAATCTATCCATCTTCTGAAGTTAGTGAAATCAAGAATCTTAGAAAAGAATCTACTACTCCCACTTTTCTAGACAAGAATAAGTTCTTACTACATTCTAAATTTTACTCTTACACCCATAGTGGAGTTTAACTACCTTGCCCCATCATGGAAACTTCTTTTGATAGCAAATGGAGAGTATCACAGAAAGCCACAAATGGGTACAATTCAAAGATCATCAGATCTTGTGGATTTCAACCCCAGTGTATACATCCATGCCACTCTTTCTACATTTACAGCTCAGGGAACACCAGGGAAGGAAAGATAGAAAGATGTAAAATGCCAGAATAACAGGAAATCTACCATGAAACATTCTTTGCTAGAAATGGCTACATAAACAAGACCAGAACAATAGCAATATTATCAGGGCATGTTACCATTGGAGAAGGAAAATTTCAGAAGGTTCCATTCCTAGACAAAGAACTACAGGCAAGTATTAACTGCTGGGTGAAGGAGAATTAACCTCCACCAGAGATGATGTTCTTATTAATTAATGTTCCAATGCAACCTTGAAATGATATATATGTAAGCAACAAAAACAGATTCAGGAGGTTCTATGTGTGTATATTTGTATGTGCACATATGTGTATGCATGTGTGTGTGTGCATGCACACACACACACACACGCACACACACACAAATGAAAAGAAGTGATCAACTTGTGGCAGGGGTGTATGGAAGAGGTTCCAGTTAAGATTGGAGGGATGGGCTGGATGCAGAAAATAGAACAAAGAGCAATGCAGTTTTATTTCAATTTTAAAATTTTGAGTTAGTGTGATGCCATTTACTGTTCTAAATGCAGTGAAGCCTAGAAGAATAGAACTGATAAATACAGCAGTCTAATGTCTCATGCAATAGCCAGCTTTATTCAGTGCATCATACAATGTATACTGAAAGTTAAAAGGACTCACAAGAGTAAAATATACAATCAGAAGGATAAGCCACACAGGGACGACAAGCTGAACATGGCAAAAACATGTTTTCCATAGGGGTATATAAACAAATAGCACTAGCCATTTGTAATGGATAATCTCAAGTAAACTCAGTCCTGTCTTCTATTCCTGAGAAGGGGACAAAAGCACAACCCAAGAACATTTCCATGTTTTGAAGAAACTGACATCACAAGACTCTTGACTTGATTTCCTGGATTTGTTTTACAAATACTAAGAAATTTCATTATAGGGCTCCACACTTGGATAGTATTACAACATTACACGTATGTAAACCTCCTCATTCTGTCAGTGAAGTCTGAATGCAGAAATTGGGTATACAATATACATATAACAACAGATTAGAAAGATACTGAATAAAAACATTTTGAGAAATTAAAGATTAATTTCTCCTCAGTGAAGGAGGTCTAAGAATGAAAGTAACAGCAGTATTTATTAATGTAACAATGCTTTTGTGGAAAGTTTATTTTTACATGTAAGAAACTAACTTACAGATTCCTCAAAGAGTAAACACAATCTTTCCGCTCCATGTTTGATAAGTAGAGTTCGTTCAAAATCAAAGCCAATTCTTCTGATTTTTTTCAGTTTTCTGTGCTGCTGTATGTTCATCTTTTACTTCCATTTGATGATATAAAGAACAGATAAATAGCATTAGACTGAGTGATAAAGGGTACAGATTATGCTGTTAAGAAGATCAATGGCAGGAGAATAGATGACAGCAGCAGAGGGCATGTGGGAGAAATGGAGATAAAAGGGTGTAAAGGAAAAGATAATGGCAATAACTAGCTTTGATGATTTATAAAATGGTAAACTAGTAGGTTGATTTTACCCCACATCTATATAATAAGTGTGTGCCTGCTGTGAAAGGTTTAAGTATATTAAAATTACAGGCTTAGAAATCTTCAGCTCTTAAGGCTTTGAGATGATGGCCCAGTTCAGAACAGCACAAAGATACTATGAATTGAAGCAATAAAATATTCTCTTCTCAGCCCCACTTTTATTTCTTCCTTCAGGGGAGGGACGTTTATTTGTGCTTATCTGCAGATACAACAATGAATGATGTGATGGCTGCCTACAGAATATCTTTATACTCAAATTAGTTAATTAAGCAAAGCATCTAATCTTTAAAAGACAGGGTGAGTATCTTTTCTAAGACCTATTGACATGGAGCAGTTAAGCTTGTTAAGTGAAGTAAACTGTGAGAAAATAAAATGAATGTCAAGATAAAGATGACCAGGATTAGCTTGGAAAGAACAAGAAAATAACACCCTCAGCGATATCTATTTGCCCTCTTTGCTCTCTGTATGCCCCACACAATTGCAAGGATCGTCTGACACTTCTAGGACAACTAGAAACCCTGATGCTCATGAGGTTTGTCTTGTCCACGAGTACTTCAGTCATTTGATCCCAATTTTCCCACTAGTAAACAGTGAAGAATAAAAGAAAAAAAAAAAGAACAGCATAAAGAATTCTATTATTACTTTTAAAACCTGGTGAGGTGGCTCATGCCTGTAATCTCAGCACAAGGAGGCTGAAACAGGAGAATTCCACAAATGTGAGGTGAGTTTAGGTTCCATAATGAGTCTTATGCCAGCCAGGGTAACACAACATAAGGTTTTCTCCAAAATATTAAAAAAGAAAGAAAATAAATAAATAAATTTTCAAATTCCTATTTAAAAGATAATCGCACATTTACATGCATACACACAGATGGGTAAGAGAGACACAGAGAACCATAGAGAGAGAGAAACAGAGAGAGAGAGAGAGAGAGAGAGAGAGAGAGAGAGAGAGAGAGAGA
>JADRCH010000187.1:22093-43087 GCA_019843965.1 Rhynchomys soricoides
AAAAGAGAGATGTGGCTCTAACATGGTGGGACAAAGCCTACATCTCTGGGCTCTGTACAGTCCTAGCTGACATAGGGTTATAGTAGAGTTCTCACCTGTGTCCATGATTAAAGCAGTTCTAGGAGACAGCCTGGGCTGTAGTGGTCTATTTATATAGTTTTTTAATTAATTGTGTAGAAATATAGAGTGTATATATTGAAAAAATAAGGTAAATATAGCTGTATTTAGACCCATGAGAAAATTTTGTGGCAATAACATTTTAAATTCCATCACAGCATTTTAATAAAGAGAATTTTTACCTGACAATTATAATTTTCTGCCTGCTGAGCATTCACAATATCAGAAAATTACAAGCTACAAATGGAAGGAACTATGTTCCCCTAAACTCCTCAGGGCAGAATGTGAGTGGTCCCATTTTGTTAGTTTTATTTTGTTTCAAAATTATTCTAGTATGAGGGTTCATACATTATCTTAATTCTGAAAATGCATATCAAATAATACTTTCAATAATGTATATTGATTAATGCTTACTTAGATTCCATGTCCTTAGAAGTAATGTATATTGATGAATGCTTACTTACATTCTGCATACCTACTTAGACTCTGTTTACAGAACACATGTATAAAGTGTGTTCTATATACCACAAAGCCACATGTTTTCTATTCTAGAAATGTCTGTCTCTGCATGAAGGTGACAGGTGGCTCAATAGAACATTTTGATGTGAAGCTCTAGTTCTTTGTACAAAATCTAAAATCTGAATAGAATGAAAATCTGTATAATTCAAGAGAAATAATTACAAATGGAAGAGAAAGACATCACACACACACACACACACACAAGAGAGAGAGAGACAGAGAGAGAGAGAGAGAGAGAGAGAATCACATGTTTATAAAGTCAATGTGATATGTGAAAAAGATATATTATCATTCCTGACTTTAAGATTTTAGTCTGGTTTGGATTATGTTTTTCCTCTGAGACAAATACAACTATTAAAAATTAAGTATATATTTGCATTTTCGGTGATTTTTGGTGTCAAAGCATTTACTATTGCACTACTCTATATCAGTAGAGCCTTCTGTGCATATGTGGTCAGAAACATTGAGGACATCAGGAAAACAGACATCTACATCATCACATTACATGAGCCTTGGCACATGACAATTGCTTATAACAATAAAATGGTCACTGTTTATCCCTAACCATATCAATACTAAAACATGTTCAGTAATTTGATACTTTGAAATTTATTCTTGAAGTTTTCAAAAAGTTTAATGTAGTATTTCTTATACTTCTAAAACATAATTTAAAATATAAATTTCAAGACAGACAAAATGACTATACAGACTCTTTAAAGAGAATACCACCACTAAAATGTTTTATATATTTCAATAAGACAGACTTTTGTACTTATAAAAATTTATATTGTTATATGAATATCTGTAAGGCAAAGTAAAATATACAAACCCTATAATAGTATATAACTTATCTTTAATATATGTTACAAAGAATCTCAAAAGAGTAAAACAATAGACAAGGCTGTGCTCTGTAGTCATAGCTAGATTGTAACTTACTGCATACCACAAGGTAACACTGAACTCCTGATGGACTCCCTGCCTGATCCTCCTCACTGCCCCATACTCATTACAGAGTACACCATCCTATGTGGTTCAAAAACAAAGAGTTAAAATATATTTTTACCACATAGTCCATAGTACTTATTTTTAAGGATAATATTTTAAGGATAATAAATTATTTTCCTTTTTATCCTATTGCTTAAAAATGTTTAAAAGTATGAATTGCTTAATGAAAAATATAAATTATCTTAAATTGTTTCCTTCTATAAATTTGAAGTCATTTTACTATTGAAAGTCAATCTAAAAATTAAAAATGGCATTTAATGAATATATTAAACAATATGCTATGTCCATTTTTTATAGAACACTTGCTTTTAACAATATCAGAATGCCTATTTTTATGTTTTACATGTTTTTTTCTCACGTGACCGCTTGGAAGAAGAGTGTGTTTCCTGTATTTTTTCTTTTGCTACAAATTCATCTGTGTACTTTTGGATATTTAGTAGAGACCTAAAATACAAATCCAAAAATGCACAGTAATTATTTTTGTATATAAAGGCAAAAATGCTATTTGATTCAGTATGATAGAACTGAAGTTGAGATTTTAGGATACACAGGATGATGCTACAGACACTCCATCATAACTATTACCTTTCTCCCACTGTTTGGAAGTATATAATCTCCTACGTTCCCACTCTGTGATTTTATAAGCAGTAAACATTGTGGTCCCTCAAAGCTACAATCCAATCAGACACATAGAGTAATTCCCTGTTTCAATATTTCTTCCCTTAGTCTAGTTCAGAATATGAATGCAGACAATATTGCTTTCCCAGAGGCAAGCTAAGAAAATAGGTTTTTTCACTTCTATAATAGAGGCAGAAAATAAACATTTCAAGATTGAAACCCACTCATCTGTAAACAGAAATGGCATAGCTGACATTTACTGAGAAAAAAATAAGCAAGGATTATCATTTCATAGCCTGCAGTAGATTGAAACTAGCTGAGATGCTAATACTTCATTTGACACATTCTTTGCATTGACTGACAGTAGATGTTAATCTTTGAATTTTCCTATCCTCATCAATTACATGTAGGCAAACCAGAAGAAGGAGGATTATCAACTACAGGCAAAAATTTACCAAGGATAAACTGCTTCTGTTGCTGACTTCTTCAGGAGCAGATAAAGTGTTTTCTTCTTCTATTTGTTCATCTCTGTATTTTGTGGTCTAAGAAAATCACAGAAAAGAGAAGGGACTCCACCACTCTATAGTGTAAGGTTTAATTGGTATATAGTACCTCAGCATTAACCTGACTGAATTAGACTCTGTCATCAAAAACTGCAAAGCAGAAAATATGGAGAGAAACAGGAGGATTTTGGAATATTGTCAAATGATGAAACTATCTGAGGTTAAATGATACCTGAGATTATTTAGATACTGGGTAAATAGATCTGCTATATTCACTTCTTCAAATTATTTGAAAAAATATTAAGGTCTTCAGATATTAAAGAACAAAAATGACTGTCACTCTGAGATGAGAGAGAGAGAGAGAGAGAGAGAGAGAGAGAGAGAGAATAGGATTTGAAGGTCTAAGCTCGGTTTAGAATTCAAGATGAATTGCTGAGAACTTCTAAATCATACACAAAGCATCCTAGCCTCTATTGCTTCACATAGACTTGAGAGAATTAATACAATCTCAGGACAGCTGAGGTAATTTATGGAGGAAAATCAAACCTCCAGAAGCACCAGCTGTCTATGAGCATGTGTATACAGAGAACACATTTTCTGTTGGCAAAGGAGGGGTTATTGTATTAAGGCAAATTTCTGTACATTTAAAGGCTAAAACTTTGTAGTTCTAGTTTATACCTTTCTCAAGATGTACATAGTCATGTACCCTATGTGATGTCTTGTCAACCACTGACCATATATGAAACTATTCTTATGAGATTGAAGCTGGAGATTCCTATCAACTAGCAGCACGCTGTTGTCATAGTACAGTCCATTACTCGCAATAGTGGCATTGCTAGTGTAAATAAACACACTGCCATGACAAACACACAGCATTTACGCATCCAGTTCGGTATAGTACAGAACACCAGAGAATATAATAATGAAAATAAAAGACTGTGATATTGACTTTGAAACTATGGCACGATATGTCAATCATACCAAGTACGTGTTATGTTCCCACTACCTACAAGAGCGTGTTTAATGTGAAAGACCTGTCTGTGATATTCCACAACCCTGTCACTCTTGCATTTACTGTATTTTTCTGGTTGCATCATGTCAAACACTGAGTGATAGACTATCGTTTAGTTTCATATAAAGATGCTCTATGAGTTTTCCCACAGCAACTAAATTGCCAGTGACAAAATTTTCAGAATTTATTTGTGTATGTACACTTTTAGAAATAATGAAAACACTTCAAACAATTAATATGAGCAAATATCTAAAATAAAACAGACAAATATGTGAACACAGTTTAACAGAAAATTTATGCAAATGGCATTAGATTCATAAGTTCACCTAAAGGTTTTCCTTTTTGTTGTATTAATTCAGGTGAAGCTGTGAAGCACTGGTGTGTTTACATTTTTCTTGTGTTGTACAATTACCACAGCTACCACAAAGAGTACTTTGGCTATAGAAAATGTGAATGTTTCTCAGTTTATCAACCCTACTGATGAATACATCATTGCACTAGGAAAGCTATAATCTGTGGGTGTTTATCACATGTAGTTAACAATAATAAAGTTATTCAGAAAAAAATGAAAATGTTCATTAGGGAAATAAAGATTGAAATCTTACTATGTTATATTCAAATTACAGATCATGCAGTGACTTAAAGATTAGTTCAAATTACATTACCAAGCTAGACAGAATGAGGTGCTTTATTATCAAGTAACAAAAGCAAATTGCAGGATGATTTATGTTCTGTGACACCCTTATATTTGACTATCATAAGACAAAATGTTAAGGAGCCATAGAGTTGCAATAGATTCTCCAGAACCTAGAATGCACCAAGCAAATTTGTCAAGTTAACAGAGAGAATTATGAATCTACAAAGAAGGTATTCTCAACTGCTTAGCAAATTACACATCAATATGAACATTTGTAAAAAGTAATGTAACTTAAGAATGTAGCCTCAAACCATGGTGCTGGCCACAAATGTGGCAGAAGAGGGTCTTGTTATCTGTCAGGGGGAAGAGAGGCCCTTGGGCCTGAGGGTGTTAGATCCCCCAGTATAGGAGAATGACAAGAGTGGGTGGGTGGGTGGGTGGGTGGGAGGGTGGGTTAGAGAATATCCCCATAGTGGCAGGGAGAGGGCAGAAGGAATGGGGAGGTTCCAAAGGGGAGATCTGAAAAGGGGAAACATTTGAAATGTAAATAAAATATGAAAATTAAAAAAACAAAAAAGAATGTAGCCTCACCGAAAGGATTACAAGGAGAAAACATTAAAGGATAGTACCAAATTAATAAAAAATAATATTTTCTTTTTGGTTGTTATTTTATTGCTTCATTCCAAAAAATATTTATTGGCACTTATATCCATAAGTCTATCTTTATAAGATTTATGGCTTATTTTAACAAAAATTAATAATAAAGTTATGTGGAGCTTATATACATATAACATGTATGTATGCAAATCAAACTTCTGAGTGAGATGAAATAGGAAAGCATGCTATCTTGAGATTTCCGAAGGCCACATGATACCAAGATCTGCTTGAAGGTAGATCACAGATATTAAAGGCATAAAATCTTCGAGCTACCATAAGGCTAAAAGATGAAAGACCTCAGCTTTTTTTGTCACACAGTGGAGAAGGGGATGTTTTAGATGAAGGTACATACAGAAGAGAATTAGAGAGAAATTTCCTCAGATTTAGTGACTAAATACAAATTGAAAAGATTTAAATGGAACTACAAGCATATAAAGCCTCAGACTTTAGAAGAATCTATTTTTGCACAAATGGGATCAGTTGAAGCCTGAAGAACTCTGGCTCTCCCATAATTGGGAATCTTTGTCCCAGATCATTCATCTTTCTCTTCAAAAGGCTAGGAATGAAGCTTCTGTTTGTTCAACGTATGATAAAGATAAAATGATGTTGCTCCTCGAACATACTAGAGAATGAAGTGACTTAGAGAGAAGAGTCCACCCCTGAAATGGAAGGGAGGAAAACCAGAGTGGGTCGCTGAAAGACAGTTCCTTCCATTTTTTTTCCAGTGAATTCTCTGAGCTAAAGGGCATCTTTGCGGTGAAAGAAATAATTCACATGTCTTCACAAGCACTTGTGGGATGCACAACTTCTGAAAATGCTTTATTTTTTGGTTTTGTTTTTTCTCATTAGGAAATTGAAAGAAACTGCAGAACTTTACTGAAAACATTTAATAAACTCAGGTACACAAAAAGGCTAATGGTTAGTTAACATTAAGAAACACAACACTCTGATTGTAGGCCTTATGATTAGTAAATATTTGGAAAAATGTAGTTTAACCAATAATTATTATTATTTATATATTTGATCATCCACACATCTCTGTAGGTATGGATGAGGCCCACACAGGAATATCCTATTAAATGCAAGGAAAGTCTCAAACAATGACATGATATAAGAAAAATACTGTTAAATAGGAGTAAATGACAATCTCAGGCTGATCCTTACATTAAAATGTTTGTTTACAGTTAAGAAATTATTCTATCCAGCAATTATTCCACAGCAGAAACAGAATTCAGTATTCTACTATTACTGCACAGGCACTTACCAGTGCCAGCTTTCATATGAATCATTGTATGCAAAAGAAGAAATAATCTCTTAAATTTCATAGCATAGAGATAGAAGAGGTCATCAAGGATGGTAATCAGCAATTAAAAAGTTGTTTATTCACTAATCATCAAGAAAAATATTATTATTTTCTGCAACATTGTTGGTACTCATGGTATTGGTGTCTTAGAGAGAGAGTTATACTTGGCCTAAATTCAGCTGCTATTGAAAACACCCATCAAGATTTCTTTTAAGTAGAAACAGGCCTCACATTATTAAATATAAAGTAGGTATTTATTTATTGATATTCAGTTTTCTTAGCAATCTTATGATGAACATGCTTCTGGTCTTCCTAACTTCAACATGAGAAAAGGGAAATGACTAGTAAAATGTGATACTATTAGTCATTGGTAAGTTTGGGCCAGTACCCACATGACTGGACTTCAGCCTAAAGAGTACAAAGAAAGAGACATTTTCCCATTATTATGTGTCCCGTTCCTCCCTTTATACCAATGCACCTAGAGTGTGCTGAATGAAACAGACTCTCTGTATTTTTACTAGATCTAAAGGGAATCCAATCACTTCAGTTTCCTTCTGTTTAACTCTCTGTGAAGTGCACTTTGATGAAGTCTCCATGTGGGAGGTTTATTGGTCAGTACTTTTTAGAACAATTGGTACACAGCTGGGAGGAAATGGAAGAAGGTGGGTGGAGAAGCTGAAGCTATGGCAGTAGCCAGAACATCCTTAGGAATCCATCTGGGAGGAATTGGAGTTCAGAAGGCCTTCAGGAATACCAATAAAAGCTTCTTACCCACTGCTTTGATCAGGAAGTGAATTCCAAATGCTCCCAACAATATATAATTATATTATGAATAACATATATATATAATTAAATACAAATATATAATTTTCAGTCCATCGAAATGTGATGGACTGTATCAGATGTTATGAACAAATCCAGGCAAGAAAGGACATTTTGGTCCATTCTATGAACCAACATTAGGTAATACACTGGACATTCCTAGTACCTGATGAGGATCTGGGTGGTGTTCTTCAGTATACACAACAATGGTTCCTATGATGATGGTAAGGATTTTTGAAGATTTAGAAGCTGAATCTAAGGAAAGATCCCCTAGTAACTCACTGCCATTTCCATGTTCCTTTTTTCTCTTCATTCTTTTTTGTCTTCTTCCCTCACTTGATCATCTCTTCTTTTCTTCATATTATCAATTATGTCTCTATTTCTCCTCTCAGCCTCTTATCTACATTCAGAGAAAGTGGTACAATAAGAAAGTACATTAAGTAATAATGGTTATTTATTCTACTTTCACGTTGTATAATAAGCTATGAATGAAAAGGGGAATTAGAAATTTGCATTTGACAAGATTGTTTGCAGATTGTTTGTAGTCTCAGCTTGAGAAACTTTGCAAGGACCTCATCCAAGGTGCCTGAAAATGGTTGTTATCTTCTGTCCTCTAGCAACTGCAATATGCGTTACAGTGTCAGGGCCACTGTCATCTAAACAAATGAGAAGTGAACTGTGCACACCATTCAGAGGTCGTCATCCTCTACACTGATATTTGGTGGAATCCGTCAGAGGTCATCACCGTCTACACTGATATTTGGTGGAGCTGCTGTACCAACTCACCACACCTCTTCATCCCTGGAAAATCAAGTAAAATTATCTTACATGTCAGTATAGTGTTTCTTTGTCTAGAAGTAGATTTGTCTTAAGTAAAGTTGTTCTGATTTCCCAAGGAGATGGAATTTCAATAGATGCTAAAAAAAATTGTAATCTATGTGTTCCAACATGCTTTAATACTTAATTCCTCTTCTTGTTAGTTTTGTATCACTCTTCTGCTTTTCTTGAACATTGTGAATCTTAGTTTCTTCAGCAGTTTTAAAAATGGCACTGTTTGTATTTTGTATTGTGAGCAGAATTCCTTTGCTATTGGAGGATGTGGAATTCAAATATTTTGCCATTTGCAAATTGGAGATTAAGCTGTGATAAACGCGCATTCTCTCACCCTCTCTCTCATACACAAATTCTGTCTCTGTCTCTGTCACTCTGTCTCTCTTTATGTGTCTGTCTCTCTGTCTCTGTCTTTCTGTCTCTCTGTCTTTCTCTCTGTCTCTCTCTTGTTCTCTCTCTTTTTCTCTCTCTCTCTCTCTTTCTTTCTCTCTCTCTCACACACACACAACTGATGTTTACCCTCTGCAGCAAATACATAAATTCATCATACCTTCTCTTCATGTCCAGTTTCCTCATCTGTTTTAGTATATGAATAATGATTTCTAAATCTCCAATTTCAATACTACATATTATCTACAGGCAATTACAAGGCACAATTCTTAGGTAGCCCTTAATTCTGGACTGTCCATGTGCTTCAGTGACTACTCCCTAGTTTAGTATAGATGCATGAGTTATGACTGAAGTAGAAAAACATCTCTTATAACATGCCCAAGATGGCAAGGGGTCCAACTTCACATACGAGTGTTTTAACCACAGCGTCAAGCCTATTCCTCTCTCTGCTGTAGAGGTATTTAGCATCTCCTTCTCCAATGCATCCTTCTAAAACCTCCTACACCATCAAATCCAATTCCAACCTCATTGTGGTTGACAAATTACATCACCTCCCACATTGCAGAGAAAATGTAAAGCATTTGACTCAGAATTTTGTTTCTCTTCTCTAAATCAGAATCACTACTCTCAACTTTGTTCTTCTTTGCTTCTTGGAAATATACCTGTGGCATTTAGAATCCACATTCCATCTGTGCTCTTGACAGCTTTAACTTTCCATATCAGAGGTCTGTGAACTAATTCTTATCCCTCCAGCTTCCTTTTACCAGATTCCTCTCCACTATAGAAAGCTTGTGTAAATCTATCCCATCTTTCAAACATTGTGTTCTTCCTTGAAAGATGCCTGTTTGGGTGCAAACCTTGCCCTTCATTTAATCTCCACTGATTGTATCGTCTCATCGTCATCAGCCTTCACTTTAGTCAGTCTCTGCCTGTCTGCTTTCCATCTCCCCTAAGCTGCTAAACTCCTGTCATCACTTATCGTGCTGCCAAGAAAGGACCCCTTCTTCCCTCCAGAGATTTTTGTTTTTATACATTCTAGGATAGTGGGGGAGAGTAGGTAGATACATTGGCTAGAAATGTGTGTTCTGCTTTCATGGATCTATCCACTTTACAAAACAGTGTGGGGCTTAGAATGTAGCAAGTTTACATGATGTTGTATAGCGTTTCCTCTAAGATCAAAACACCACCCTACAGGAAAGCATCTTAAGCCAGAAGGTATAAAGCAAAAAAAAAAAAAAAGCTTCCGGAAGTCCCTAAATCTGACCAGTTTCAGTAGGCCCCTCCCTCCCAAGCATAAACAACAAAGGCTTCTGAGAGGCACACTCAGAGAAACCTAGCTACAAAGAAGACTTTGAGATCAAAGCAGCTGTCTGGAAGAAGCAGAAACTAGCTGCCTGAAAGAAGCTTAGCCTAACTGAGAAAGGACACTCTTGCCTGCTCAGATGTCTGCAGGCAGTGCAGTGTGCTCCAAGTTCTCAGCTTTTTAGAGCTGTTACACATACTGTGGTGGGCTTCATTCATGTGATATCTCTTCCAAATTATTTTGCTAATCTTTTAGGAGCCAGCCTCCACCTGAGTATCCCCAATATCCTGAGAATTGTTTGGGCCCCCCAATCCTGGGTTTTGTTTCTCAGTGAACAATGAAAGTGACACTATGACCTCATGACCTTTGGAAGAGCAGTAGGTGCTTTTAACTGCTGAGCCATCTCTCCACTCACTGATAAGTTATTAGCCCAAAAGTTCTAAACACCCAAGATACAATTCCCAGACCACATGAAGCTCAAAAAGAAGTAAGACCAAAGTGTGGATGCTTCGGTCCTTCTTAGAAAAGGGAACAAACTACAGAGACAAAGTGTAGAGCAGAAACTGAAGGAAAGGCTATCAGAGACTGCCCCACCTGGGAATCCATCCTGTATATAGTCACCAAACCCAGAAACTATTGTGGATGCCAAGAAGTGCTTGCTGAAAGGAGCCTGATATAGCTGTCTCCTGAGAGACTCTGTAAGAGCCTTACAAATACAGAGGCTGATGCTCACAGCCAACCATTGGATTGAGCGCAGTGTCCCCAGTGGAGGAGAAAAGACTGAAGGAGCTGAAGGAGTTTGAAACCCCACAGGAAGAACAAGAATATCAACCAACCAGACACCCCAGAGCTCCCAGGGACTAAGTGTTCCACCAAGGTATACACATGGAGGGACCCATGGCTCCAGCCGCATATGTAGCAGAGGATGGCTTTGTCAGGCATCAATGGGAGAGGTCCTTGGTCCTGTGAAGGCTAGATGGATGCCCCAGTGTAGGGGAATTGGAGGGCAGGGAGGCGAAAGTGGGTGGGTGGGTGGGGGAACACCCTCATAGATGCAGAGGGAAGGGGCATGAGATAGGGGGACTCAGGGGGGTTGAGAAAGGGGATAACATTTGAAATGTAAATAAAGAAAATATCCAATTAAAAAATAAAGAAAAAGAAAGTGACTCTATGTTTTTTTATATCTTCTACCAACAGCAACAGAATCTGTCCCTATGCTTATCATAGGTCCTTCCTCTATGCCTTAGCTTTGAGCTGTGATTATCAACCAGTGGAATCTACATTCTGGTTATAAAGGTCACAGGGGTTTTGCTAACTTGCTGGGGAGTTTTCATGTAGCTATGCCTAAAGCTTTGTTGTAATAATTGTCAATGCTTCCCAATGCTGAGTTATTTTTGCCTCTATAAGTAATCCCTTGCCCACATTCCTGTAAGTAACTCAATAAAACTTAGTGGTTCATCAAGTTAGACTTTGGTGGTATCTGTGCCTTGGTCTGTTGTGGGTTCCTGATCTGGGCTGAGTAAATATGTACATTGCATCTCCTCTGGAAAGGTTTTGTCACATAACACATGGCTGTTAGCATAGTTTTTCTGATTTCTTTATGGTCATCTTTCTTTTAGACTGTTGTTCACCAAATGAACTAGCAAGCATTACATCCTCAGAATCTCTTTTTATTCCTTGCAGTCCTTCAAGTAAAGCTGTGGCATATGATAGTTATTCATTGTTTTCTAATTAACATAATATCTAACATGGTTGTCCATTTCTACACTCCCTCCAGCAGTGAGAAAGGTAACCTGTCATCATCTTTTGTCATTTATTTTCTTGATAGCCATTCTTATGGGTAAGATGCAATTTCAAAACAAATTTATTTTTAATTTCCCTCATAGCTAAAGGCATTGAATAGTTTTTCAGTCTATTATTGGAAAAGTGTACTTCTCATTTGTTGGTAGGTTGATTTGGCACTTGGTCATTTAATTCTTGCAGTTCCTCTAGATAACGTGGATATAAATCCTTAACACTGATGTACGGTTGGAAATGGCTTTTCCTCATGTGGTAGTCAAATTCTCCATGCTGATGATCATTTCCTGTGCTATGTAGAAGCTTTTTAGTTTCAAGTAAGCTCCTTTGTCGACTCATTCAGTACTTCTTTGCTTATGCCTCTATCTGGAAGTATTGTTTTATGTTTTCATTTAGCATTTTCAAATTTTGTATTCTTCCATCTAGTTCCTTGATCTATATTGAATTTTTTACATTGTCAGATATTAATAACTTTTAGTTTTCTGCACATGGAAATAATTTTTCTCCAACTCCTATTGTTAAATTACCTGGCTGTGTGCCCGTGTGCATTTTTAAGAGCTTTGTCACACATACATGGCAATTATACACCATCTAGCATATTTGTTCTCTTATTTGTTTGTTTTTACCAATAGTTTGTTGCTTTTAGAACATTTCGGTAATATGATTTAAGATTGGGTATTACAATATCTCCAGCATTGCTCATCCAGCTAAGGATTGCTTTAGCTATTCAGAGCCTTTTGTGCTTTTATATGAATGTTAGTTTTATTTTTCTATTTCTGTAGAGATTTTTTGTCTAGATAATGCAACAACTTTCACCTTAATCCTGGTCTTTTCATTTATTATCTCCTTCAGTTTCTCTATTCAGTGCATTGAATTCTTTATTCTAGAGTTCTTTCACCTTTTCATTAGGCTCATTTCTACTTTTTAAATTTTGTTTTTGAGCTAATATGAATAGGATAGGCTCCCTGATTTCTTCCTCAATGTGTTCATTGTTGGCATATACAAAGGATAGTGATTTAGGGTTGTTGGTATTTTGTCCTGCAGTGTGCTGAAAGAATTTGTGAGGTCTAAGAGTGTATTGTAAACTCCTTAAGATCTTTTAAATAGAAGATCCATTTTGCAACTACATAAATTATATCTGCTTGCTTTCCTGTTTGTATTTCTTTTGCTTATTTTGTCTTATTACTCTGAGACTTCAAACTTCACCTTGAGTTAGAGTAGGGTGGGCTCTTTATGTCATTCCAGAGATGAGAAGCAATATTCTCACCTCTTCTACACTCAGAATTGCATGGGCCATAGGCTTGTTGTATTTCACCTTTAATAGTCAAGCATGTTCTTTTCATTTATGCTTTCTTTGGGTACTTGGTAATTAAGGAATATTGAGGTTTTTCCCAAACACTCTACTGTACTCATTGAAATGACCATGTAGCTTTTGACCGGAAGTCTATTTGTATATGAAATTAGCCTTACTGACTTGTATATTGGAGCAAATTTACATCCATGAAATGTAAAAATTTTGTCATAGTTTATGATTTTATTAGTGTGTGCTTGAACCAACTTATAAGAATATTTTTAAAACATTTTATTTCTATTTATCAAGAAAATTCACCTACAGTTTTATTTTGCTGCAGTCTTCTTACTTATTTGTCAGGGTAATTCTGATTCACAGAATTTGAAAGTATTCCTTCCTGTTCTATTTTATGGATACGTTTTAGGAGAATTGGTGTTGGTTTTCTTTAAATAGTTGATAGAGTTTGACATCTGATCTTATACTTGCTTTTGTTGAAAAAAATGTTAAAAGTGCTTCAATTTCAATTTTGCATACATTGTATATATCTTTTGATTAAGTATTGATAGGGCATATTTATCAAGGAATTTATTAATTTCTTATAGATTTACTTTTTATATTATTTGTAAACAGCTTTTATTTGTACTGAAAACTTATGTTTTCAAAGTTTATTTAGTAAAATATTGATTTATAAAACATTGAAAATCAGAAAATTTTGAAAAAATTATGCCATAGGAAGAATATTCAATCTTCATCTAATTTTTATATTTATATTTTTCTTTTTAACATAAAATTTAAATAACTGTTAGTATAACTGCATGTATGTATAATTTTGAAATAAGTAGGTATGTATGGGTATCTATATAATATTTTTCCAAAAGAAGTACTGTAGAAGTTGAAAGTTCAATTAGAGATTACACTTCTTTCTTATGTTTACTGTTTAAATACATGTATTTCTCTACTAAAAGGGGTCTCCATATGGATATCATTTGTTTTTGTTGTTATTGTTGTGATTCACTTAGTTATTTCAAGCACAGTAAAAAAAAATATTATAAGACAAAGCAACTTGTCCTTTAACATTGGGAAGCCCCTCCTCTGAATGCTCTGGCAGCCTTCACATGACAAGAGGGACCCCTGTGACCCACATATATGAGTAAAATTAAAATGTCAAGGGTGCCTCTGCTGGTTCCTGTAAGAAGCAGAGCTAAAGATGGAATCAATAATGGTATATTTAGGTGATAAGATCCAAGGAAGGTAAAGAGAAGAAAAACCAATTTAAACTGAAATGGGTGAATATATAAAGCAATTCAACATGCTATCTCTGTGTTTACCAAGACTTGAGGAAACCTAGGAAATAGCAGGAAAGACCTCTCAGCAGGTTCACTGTCAGCTTCTGAGTCTTCTCAAAAAGCTTGCAAAGAAGACCTGATATTCAGTTCAGACTATTCCACCAAATGGACTAAGAAGAAAGTGTTTCTTCCCAGTTCCTTCTTACCATTTGTCTTCACATCTGGATTGCATTACACAGCCCATTTAAAACTATGAATGAAGCCCAAAACTACATGACACATTGAAGCCTTTTACCCAAGACTAAAAGAAGATAAAACAACCCAATGAAAGTAGTGTGTACAAAAGAGAGATAAGCTAAACGGCAGAGAGTATGCAGAAAGGCAGGTAAGCACTATGCAGGAGCACAGAGGATGACAGGATTAAGGAGTGTGCTTTTTCATAATTCCCCCATATCCTTGCCTGCAACAATGCTAAGAGCAGTACCATGAGATTTCAACAAAGAAAGGAGTTTCCCTTAGAATTGTTATTCCTGTAGAATAATATATGTGTGCTTAGAAACAAACAAGCAAACAAATTTACTCTCAGTCCTAGCAAAGGTGTACAAATTCCAGTAGAGAGTTAAATTGGTAAATCCACTCTTAAAGTTGGAGCCAAGGAGATGTTGATGTACAAATTTGAGAAGCTCAATGGGTCCTGTGATATATAAAGAAGAAATGTCTCAGAAAACAACATTTAATAAGGGTGTGGTTAAAATCACTGTTACTCAAGAAAAATGAGGCTAATTGGATGAAGAATCCCTGAAGCAAGCTGAAGTGAACCACATACATGGTAAAGTTTCTCAAGGAAATATTTACTTTTGTAGAAATTATAGCCGTAACTGTCATATGAAGCTTCACTGAGCCCAGAGGTGGTGACTTAAAGGGCTCGTGGCTGATATCTATTGAGAGGACCAGATCAGAGTGGTTTCTGGTTTCCTAAGGCACCTGTGTTCTACAAGAAGCCTAAAACACAAAGAACAGAGAATTGGGTAAGTTTGGGATTATGTAGAATTTGGAGATACCCAACTCATCAGGTTGACTCACAATCTAACAACCTAAATGAAATGCTTCATTGTAGGTCCTCTCCAGCCCCAGAGCTGTGTTTCATATTATGAAAACTGGAACCTTGGGAGAAGTCTGTACTAGCAGTGTCCAGACATGATAATTTTGTCAGAAAGACTGACACATAAAGGTAAATGTATCAGTGATATAGTTATGATCCTGTTATCTTCAAAATACTATCCTGAGATTGGCTATTTTTAATATTTCTTGAATAAATTTAGAATAAATGAGACGCTACTTTATAGGGACATTGATTTTGATAGCATTTAAATATAAATTAGCTTTCTAGATTTCACAGTATTACTAGGAAGCTGCCTGCAATTTAAACTTCACCAAGGTTTGATGTGACTATTTTTAAGTTAAAAGAATTAATGATCACTTGTAAAAGTCTTTCTATGACACTTTTCCTTTCATGACTTCTACAGAAGAATTTTTTCTCTTGAATAAAATGATTAAATCAAAAGTATGAATGTCTATTTCATGTTAAAAATAAAACTAACAACGATTCCAGTGTCACCGTGAAGTAGGAAGAGAAGGTATGTGGGGGAAATTCAATATGTAGCCATACTTGTTTCTGTCCAATTACTTTTCAAATGTGTTTTAGATTTATTTATATTGTAATGAGATGGTTGTATGTGCCACTGCACTCCTGTGGGTCTCAGGGACAACTTATGGGAATTGGTCCTCTCCTTCTACCATGTGGGTCCTGGAGATCAAGCTCCAATCCTTAAGCTGTGACCATTGGCTTTACCTCAGAACTATCACACCAGCTCCTCTGAATACATTCTTTCAACGTGACAGAATGACAGGTAACAGAAAGACCAGGTTTCAAGCAGATAATTTTTAATCTGAATTTTTGAGATTCCCACGGAGCTCTTAACATTTATTCAAGTTTATATAAAAAAATTCACAATGTCTTGCCTACCTGAGGTTACAAATGAGTGAAGCATTTGAAATGACGAGCTTTAAAAAAAAAATAAAGACACATATTCTGTTAAACAAATGACTATAGCCCCAATTACATTTTTAATAAAATAATACTGGTGGCACACTGTACATTGCGCCAGAAGTGTAACAATTTGGTATATTTTCTCTATCAATATTGCTGCAGATTTTCTCTTGCTTCTTGTTCTCAGCCTTCTTGTTTTGTTTTTTATATTATTCTATCCTCTGGCTTCCCCTAAATGTATGTTACTAGTATTTTGTCTCTTTCTTTGGACAGTATGTATAAACCTCACTCTTACTAGTGACTTTCACAATTAGATGATATAATCATTTCCAGCTATTTGTTCTGTAATCTATGTAAATAAATTAGCAAAAAGTAACAAAGTAAGTGAGTTCTATAAACTAATCAAATACACCATGGAGGATGGGAAGCTTTAACTAATCCCTTCATTTCTTAGATTATGTTTTTGTCTAAAGAAGCTGTTGGGAGTGAATCTTTTAATTCTCTAATGAGCTTTCAGTTTCTAAATGATGTGAAGCCCTTTTTCTTGAAGAAAATTGCCAATTGAGTCACCTATGTTGACTTTAATATTTACTGGGCAATTCCTATGGGGCCAAGAAGTGTTTTAAGAGAGTGTATATTTAAAACATAATCTTTATAATAAACTTCTGGATTAGTACTTATATCATCCCTATTCTATAGGTTAGGATAATATGCATCAGAAAATCAAATAAATTACCAAGCTTTATATAGCTTTAAAATGGTGAAGAGTATCTGATGTCCATGTCTGAGCTTTTAATATCCCAGAGTCTTATCTCTTACTTTCATATTCTAATCGGAAACCATACAGAAAACTTGAAATTTATCATAAACTCTTCAGATAGAGCTGCCAAACATAGAGAAATATCCATTATTTTGTTAATCAGAGACACAAAGTTCTTTATGTTAATAAAGATTAATGTTTAAATAAACATCTTTGTCACTTTGTATTTATAGTAGAGGTAGGATCATTTCTTCAAATATTTAAAATATATCTGCATCTCTTTTAGGAAGAAAATGATTTGTGTCTGGGAAGTGCTGTGTGCTACCCGGGTGGTTTTTTTTTTTTTTTCTTTTTATGACTGGGCTTCACATTAAGAAAACATTTGCCATGGAAACATCTGGAAAACAGATCAAGCAGACAGGATTTTGCACAGGGGATTTTACTTAATTCAACTGTTCTTTTTAAAAACGGGCCACCCTGCTCATGCCAACTATATGCATTTAAAAGCATATGAGCTGTAAAAATGTCTCCAGCTTAAGCAATCAGCTCTCCATTATTTTCAGATACTTCATCTACTACTAGCTGGATTACACGTCACAACCAAAGCCTTTCATATTTCTACTGTCAAATCTTCCATGAGGTAAATCATTGCTCAGAGTCCTGGTTCCTCTTGTCCTGAAGACAACAGTTAATGTCACAGAGAACCTGTGGTCACCTATATTCTCTGTAGTATAAAGACCTTAATATGGTCAGGTCTGGGTTGGAGAAAGAAGACTTCTACATGGGGATATCTTAGCGTACAAACATAGTATGTGAAAAGTAGTAGAGTTGAGACTAAAACAGTTGAGAGTTATTAATAGTTGAGAGTTATTGTAATAAATACCCAAACAGTGGGTATCTCTCACCCTCTGATTTATTTACATGTGGTGCAGGTTGGAGGAGGTCTCAATATATATGCAGTTTAAAAAGCTCCACTGTGCTTCCCATTTAATTCTTTGTTCTGTATGAATGGAATTTCCCGAACCTCATTTGACAGTCAGCTTGGCTGGAATTCTAGTTAAAGATAGAGGTTGTCTTGACCTCTCCTAGAGGATATGAAATCTATACACATTAACTACACAGAAATGAAATTAGGCTTATTGTTTCTCATCTTAAACAAAAATCAATAGAAAATGAATCAAAATCTTTATGAGACACCAATCTTTGAAACTGCAGGAGAAAAACAGTAAAAACACATCAAGGTGTGGACATAGGCAAGATCTGTTAAGACAGAATCCCAATATCACAAGAAATTATCCTAAGAATTGACAAATGGATTTACAGGTATTTAGAGTTTTCAAATAGCAGAAGAAATTATTGCCAGAGCCAAGAGACAGCCTAAGGAACGGGGGGAAACATTGTCCATTTTATATCATGTTAGGAATTAACACCTAGTATATACAAAGAACTATGAAAGTTAAATACCACAAAAAGTCAAGTCTGATCAATAAATGAATCAAAAATAGTGAGTATACATGTTTAATATCTCTTTAAGGTTTACTGGCTTCTTGCTTTTTATCTTTTGTAAACTTCTATTAAACTCATTAGTTCAGTATAAACTAGTAAACGTATTAGTAAAGATATGTAGTTAATGTTTTCCATGCATATTTCATGCAAAGGTTGAATCTTTTCTAATTCTAGTACCAACAATTAATTTCAAATTTTTGTTGCTTATACAGTATTCAATATATCATAGTATACTTTAAGAATTCTAGTAGGCACAATTATAGTAATGGATGCATAATATAAATATTTGAAAATCACATTTCTTTGATTTAGTGTTTAAACAAATGTAAAACCAATATAGGATATTTATAGTAATGTTTATAATTATTTTCATTTTATTTTACGTATATTTGTGTACAGGGTGTCCATGTATACAGAGATCTAGGGGCAATTTTGTGCTTTCCAGGGTGGAACTCAGGTTTACATGTGAGTGGTTTTATGATCTTACAATTTGAGTCATTTTTTTAGGCAACATGCCTATTTCAATTAGATAAATTTAAATAAAATATATATGTATATATATATATATATATATATTTACAGTATTTATGGAAAACACTAAATTCATCATATGAAGAGCTATTTATCTCCTATCTCCAATGCTTCCTCCTCCATTTCATCCACTACTCTGTGATATATTCTTCTGTTACCTCACACATAAACATAACTATTTAAGGAGTACTCAGAATAGGACTATCATATATACGTTCTAGGACTTTTAAATATGGGTATTAGACACTATCAGCCATTTTCCCTGGTCTCTGAGAGCAGACACTACTAATACTAAGTTTACTTCCACATACAGATGGAGTTAGCTATGAAAGGATGTGAGAAGGAGTGGACCAGTATAGAATGAGTACAATGCACCATTAGCTCCTGCTTCCCTATATTCCTGTGTCTGAGTTAGGGTTTCTATTTCTGTACAGAGACATCATGACCAAGACAACTCTTATAAAGGAAAACATTTAATTGAGGCTGGCTCAGACTTCAGAAGTTTAGTCCATTATTGTCATGTTGAGGAGCATGGTAGCACACAGGCAGACATGATGGTGGAGAGGTAGCTGAGAGTACTATATCTGGTTGGCAAGCAGCAAGAAGAAATTAACACTGGGGATGGCAAATGTCAAAACCCAACCCTAGTGACACACTTCCTACAAAGCCACACCTACTCCAGGAAGGCCACACCTTTTAATAGCACCACTCCCTTTGAGCCTCTGGGGGCCATTTTTCATTCAAACCACTACACTGAGGCTATAGGAACATCACTACCCATGGTCATTTAAATCCTCCTTGGAATCAATCATCTGATCAATAAATAGTCCTTGTGCTGGCATTCTCTAAACTTCTGTTTGACTTTTTTGATTTGATTACATCATATACTACTAAAAAGTAAAATCCCTAATTATAGTTTTAAAATGAGAAAGTATTTTTGCTCTCATATGACAACCAAGGACTGGTAATAAGTAGCTGCCCAATAAAGCCACTGCAGTCACACAATGGTACAGCTGTACTTGATGCCAGAGGGTAGAGAGTGAGTTTCAGAAC
This sequence comes from Rhynchomys soricoides, assembly GCA_019843965.1. Taxonomy (NCBI): domain Eukaryota; kingdom Metazoa; phylum Chordata; class Mammalia; order Rodentia; family Muridae; genus Rhynchomys; species Rhynchomys soricoides. The sequence continues at coordinate 42,085 of JADRCH010000187.1, forward strand.
TACTTAGATTAGCAACTACATGCTTTAAACTCAAGCCTGAAAGGGAAAATAGGAATGAGGGTGGGGTGTTACATATCAGCATAGCATCCTGACTAATACAGAAATCAAAATGTACTGGCTAGTTTTGTGTGTCACCTTGATACAAGCTAGAGTCATCAGAAAGGAAGGAGCCTCAGTTGAAGAAATGCTTCCATGAGATCCATGTGTGGGCCCAACACATTGTGGGTGGTGCCATCCCTGGGCTGATGGACCTGGGTTCTATAAGAAAGCAGGTTGAGCAAGACTTGTGAAGCATGCCTGTAAGCAGCACCCCTCCATGTCCTTTGCATCAGTTCCTGCCTCCAGATCCCAGCTTGAGTTCCTGTCCTGCCTTCCTCTAATAATGGACTATGATCTGGAAGTGTAAGGAGAATAAACCCTTTTCTCTTCAGCTTACTTTTTGGTCGTGGTGTTTCATCACAACAATAGAAACGTTATTTTACATTTGCCAAGGTCAATCCAAAAAGGACAAAGGTATTTAAAATTGATAATCTTATTGTATTCATTTTTACTTTAGTGAATTAGTTATTATTCTAAATTTCTTTAGTACGCTCCTGAAAATTTTAATTTTTTGACAGATCATGTAAGTCTTTGGGAATTGTGATGAAGTATAAGTGTAAAGTGTGTTATGTTCTTGGTAGTGCTGATGTTGAATCATAAAATTCAGTAAGAAAATTCTTCAGGTTGGAGCACCTGAAGGAATTGGATTCTGTGTAGCCACAGGGGATAATTTCTTTCTTAAGTTCTTGGAAGCATAGCAAGTGCTATGTGAGAGGAAATATTTTTTAAAATATTTATCTTAGTTGTAATCTTGTGTATGTGAATGGGTTTGTATGCTTGTGCACGCTCAAGAGTGCTGGTACCTGTGAAGGACGGAGAGATCTGGTCATGATGGAGCTGGAGTAAAAAGAATTGTGGGCCATCTGATGTGGTCACTGAGAACCAAAGGTTTGAACTCTGGAAA